>BJKM01000515.1:87500-418476 GCA_015082035.1 Chaenogobius annularis | reverse complement strand
TAGCACTAATTTAAGATTTTCACACCATGAAAGGTGTAAATCTGTCCCACACCAAAAAATTAAAAAGGCATTATTAACACCCAGATGCATTCATTTCTGGTGGTACTGGGGTAGCCAAGCTTAGTCTATCAGAGCGTTGCTTTCAGTTCTTAGTTATAAAGTAAGCGGCAGACAACTCATTTTGTCACATAGTGCTGCTTTTCCATAAAACGCAACATTTACCTAAAAAAGTTGGGTAAACAATAGACCTTAGCTTGAGAATCCTAATCCATTGACCCGGCTGCAACTGGGTCAACATACCAGGGAATTCCCATGGTGCCTGGCCGTGTCCTCCCACAAACAGCTGATCACATGGAATTTGCGAACACATGCTCTCTTATGATAACATTAAAATGATCTTGTCATTATAAGTGTGTACATATTTTAGTATAGGACAGCTGTCTTTCTAGAATGAACAATTTACAATTTGCAGTGTATTACGAGGGGGTGTTTTTATGGACCTGTGGGGAACTGGGAGCTGTAAATGGAAACTGGCAGTTCGAAATTATGAATGGCTTTTTTCTAACTTTATAAGGTTTACTTGAAGCGTGCTTCTTATAGAATGGGGGTCTTATATATAGTATACATTTCCCTGGTCATGGATAGCTTTTGAAGCAGTTTGTAGGAACCTGTATCTATGGATCTACATGTAAGGTCTTTTTAACTGCAAAGTCAACCTTTTAAAACAAGCTACGACATCCCAATAACATCTTTGGCCTACCAGAATTCAGGGAAGCCGTGGAGGAAAAGCATGAGCGGCTTGCCTCTCTCTCCAGCCGCGACATAGTGGAACCGAAGTCCAGACTCCTGCAAAAGACAGCAATATAGCTCTTTATTTACATTTAAACAGCTAACATCTTAATTCAAGCCCCTTCGCACACAAAACAGATCTATCCGGTTATTATACAGTCCGATATAAAAAACATGACTTAAGAACCTTACACGGGGAAGCAGTCTGGGTAAGTCTTCTCATGTGGAAAACCGGCTTATAGCAGTTAAATATAGTGATGTTAAGTGGACAGTCGGACTCTGCGTGTGCCAATAAAGGATTACCATAACAAAGCTAATCCAGAAAAGATTAGCATGGCCTGAATGACTGGGCATCTACACTAGAATATGCAGATCACGATGAGTAAATAATATGAAGCTATTTATATCTCACTTGTGCTACTTTTTATGAGTATATATTTAGTAACATTTTCCAAGTGAAGGCGCAAAGACAGTGAGACAAAATTATGTCTGTGTTTTAAATGGGGTAGATAGGAGTTCTGGGAATGATATGATCTTTCTTGCACTTGAATTGATAAATTATGTCAAGTTACAGCACATCTTGAGCTTGAAGAAGTGGAAGACTGGAGAAGTGCCACTAAAAAATTGATTGTTTGTTTGAATTTATGCAAAGAGACAACATTTCTGCAATATGTTCCTCAGATGTGCAACTAGTTTGCTCCAGACACACACTGGATGCTTGTTCAAGGTGCAATTAGTAACCTTAAAAGGGTTGCATGAATAAAGTCAGTAAAACCCAAAGCCATCCTTACTTAAGTTAATTTATAATGAACAACCGTTTATTAAGCAAGTCTGCGTTCTTGATTTATTAAGACTAATTAAAAAAAAGGTGTAGTTATTAAAGTTGAACGTTTTTATTTAAGAATGTACTTAAGGAATATCTTTCAAAGTACAAATTTAGTCACATCTGCCACTAAATAAGCTTTTAATAGAAAAGGTTTGCACTTTACCACTTCACAGACACAATCAAAGGAGGAAATGTAGAAACGTTTAACAGGTCACCTCAAAAGGTCTGTGGATCCTTCTTGTAAAATATATCTGCAGTTGAGTGTTACATTTTTGTCCTCTCCCATGATACATTACTTCTTTCTGCGTAGGTCATGGAATAGGATTAACCAACAGAATCGATATATACAGATATTTATTAAATGTAAATATATCACCTTTAGGGAACTTGCTCAAGAAACATGGAAAACAGTACCATATGCATGATACGTAGGCTGGCTTACATTTGCAATAGCCTATAAACAAGTCTATTTGGGTTCAAGATGGAATTACAACGTCAACAGATAAAGGAATGTCAATTTCTGTGCAGAACAGCTGTCTCTAAGAACAAAATACTTTCCTTGGCAAAGGCTCAATATGGTGCCTATTATGTAAAAGTATGCAAATAAGTGTCCAGTGTCTGAAATATTGCTTGCGCTTTTAAATATAGTCTGGGATGTATCCAGTATGTGCTGAGGTAAGGAGTCAGTTTTATATTGTGGGAGCTGCCAAGTTTTTTAATTAGACTTCCACTTGATATATTTGTTTAGTCAGGTGTTTATTTAAATGCTACACAATGCAATACAGCACTAGTTTTACTGTTCATTCTGTGATTTACCTCCTTGTTTTGGACATCGCAGTAACACAATTATAGGGAACTTTTCCACAGGGGAAGTATAAACTATATAAAGCCCAATTCAAACGGGCTAGTATTGAAGTTGTAATATGCATTTCAAGAGATCGTGTCTTGAATAAACTTGATTGTGACATAAGCACGCTTCAGTATTCTCCTGCAGCAGCGCTATCCTTTCAGCACACCACCTGACGTCTCGACAACAAACACAGCAGACGAATTCTACCTAACCAATGACCAGGCCTGTTCTTTTGGCTTAAATTTAACCACGACGCCACCACTACATCGTTAAAAGACGTGTGGAGGTGTTGTGCTGCTTAACAAAAGGAATACACTCACCTCACCGACCAGACACGCTCGCTCACGTTCAAGTGCGTGCGTGCGTGCGTGTTGTCTTGACTTACCTTGATGCGAACATAACAATGCGTGCCCAAGGACGTGTCATTCAAACAAGCCGGGGGAGTTTCGCGCACTGCCCACTGGAAAACTGTCGTCGGCCGCAGAACGATGCTCCACCAAAGTTTAAGCAGCGCTACGGCGGTGCACACTCCGCAGTAGGCGTAGATCAAGGACCAGTAGCCCACAACTTTGATCTGCAATGCCAGTCTTATTAGAAATATGATCAAGTTGTGGAGGACTCTAGCCATTTTTTTTTCTTTTCACATTGCCGCAGAAATCCGTTTTGGGGGCTTCAGCTATCGATCCGGTTTGTGTCACGCGCTCTCGTGGGCAGACGCAGCTCTGACAATGCTTCGTGCCCGGCGCATACGCACGACTGAGAGTGAAGGAAGGGAGGATCCCACGGCGCCGACAGCAGTAGCAGACCGATAACGTGACGGAAGACGCGGGTGAATGGGACTGTGCTGGAGGTGGAGGTGGCGAGGAGCAGCGCAGTACGTCCGATTTTTACGCGTGCGTGTGGCAGGGGCGACGCTCGTGCTTTTAAAAAGCAGGAGATAGTCAGTGTGCAGTTGTTGACTATACAAGGCATCAAGTGCAGAGAGTTAGGCTGGATCGTGATTGGAAATGGTTACTACTGTGTGCAAACCGCTAACGAGGGAACAAGGGATGGCTTCCCGCGCTGTTATGGCAACACGGAGGAGAATGGAAAAGTCTATTAATCTAATGGAGACAGGAGACAATAGACAATAACGAGGAACCTAGGAGCAATACAACAAGTTGAGAAGCCTCCCGAGACATCATTTGATAGATTATAAAATAAATATGTAAATAAGTTTCAATTCCATTGTCATAAAGTATCATTTTAATGGAAATTACCCAAATGGAGGGGAAACTTCAAATGCATGATCACGATGTCCCAAGAATGACTGTAATAAGTCAGTGCAGTTCATTCCTTTCTGGAGGGGCTGCCACACCCTCTTTTCTTCCCAGTGGCACAATGGGCTTGTAGCAGGTGGAGGCACTGTATTCATTGGGAATTTATAAACAAAACATCTATGACATTAAAACCTAATCATGATTTTTTTTGGATTGAACATTTTGTGTGGGTGCGCATATTTTAAAATAAAATAAGATGCAATACAGTATATGCTTTTCTTTTCTTTTTTTTCTTTTTAAACTACAGTGGCTTGCAAAAGTATTCATACCAGTGGGACTTTTCCACATTTTGTCACGTGACAAAAGAAAGTGCAGCACTAAGTGGCACACAATTATGAAATGGAAGGAAAATTATACATGATTTCCAGATTTAAAACAAAAACACTGAAAAGTGCAGCGTGCAAATGTATTCAGTCTCTTTTACCTGGGTGCAACCTATTGCTGTCAGAAGTTTCCTGATGATTGCTAGTCCACCTGTGTGAGATCTAATCTCAGTATAGATGCAGCTGTTCTGTGAAGAGAAGGTTGAGGAGCAAACAGCATCGTGAAGTCAAGGAACACACCAGACAGGTCAGGGAGAAAGTTATGGAGGAGTTTAAATCAGGGTTAGGTTATAAAAAGATTTACCAAGCTTTGAACATTACAGAGCACTGTTCAATCCATCATAACATCATCTTACAGGCCGAACAAGAAGAGCACTGATCAGAGATGAGCCAAGAGGCCCATAACTCTGGAGGAGCTGCAGAGATCCACAGCTCAGGTGGAGGAATCTGTCCACAGGACAACTATTAGTTGTACACTACACAAATCTGGGCAGCAAGTACCAGTTTACTACAGAGGTTGCTCCCTCCGTCTCACCACAATGAAGCAGTAGCATGATAGTTTTTGCTAGTCAAAAATTTACTTTTAGACTTAGGACAAGCACAAAGTCTCATGTTTGGAAAGAAATCTGTTGGAAAAATCTATCACAGTGTTTAATAACACAAGTCAAAGTGCACATTATCAACCGGGAAGTACTGGTTGTTTGAGAAACTCAGGCTGTCAACTCTCATATGTTTTGGGGGCATCCTATTATTCATAAATACTGCAGTGAGATTAATGAGGCACTGCAGACAGCCCTCAATTGCTAAAAAAAAAAAATAGCAATAATGAGATAGCTGACAGGGACCAAGCCAACTGTCAAGGACTGGACTAAAATAACATTGGACATTTATTAAATGGAAAGATTGACTTTTGCAATACAGTTGAAAATGAACAAATTTGATGGTCATTGGGATATTTACAAAAAGGGACATGACAACTCATTCTTTTTGCGCTCTTAAATTAATTTTGCATGATACAAAAATAATACAATTATTTTTATTTGAATGTTTTTCAGGATAAATAGAGTAAGCATAGTGGGCAATGTTTTCAGGTGAACGGATCACTTAAATTTTTTTATATTTAAACAAAGTAATCACCACAAATATGGTGAAGTAGTGAAAAATAACTTTATTCCTCAAGTAAAAAACTATAACATATACAAACTGTAACATACAAAATATGTTGATGTCCAAATCTAACTTTAGAACTGTAGGTAGAACGGTCTGAAAGTGCACATAGTTAGAGTTAAGAAAAATAAAGTGATGTATTGTGTAGTTTACACCAATCAAAGCATATATTAGAAATCTTCGTAACGTGCAAAATGTACCCAAATAAAATCCCAAACAAAGCAGCGTCTTATTATAAATGATTGAATTGCAACTGACATGGTAGAAGCTTATTCATCGCTGTAGATTACAGTTTAACTGCAATTTGGAAATATATATATAATCAAAATTGAACTGTGTGTGGATTATTTTCCAGATTTGTGAATTATAGAAGGATTTGGCCACTTTGCACCACCAAACATGCAAGTGCAGCTTTGATACACCAAACTAAGCCAAACTGTGGGTGTAACCAGTGTAAATAATAATCAAAGGCAACTATTTCCCATACCATTTACATAATCTTTTACATTGCAATAGATATTCTATTTTGGTGACAATTTAGACGCATCAAGTATCAAACTTTGCCCCTATTTTTTTCTGATTAGTCCAAGTTGAGCTCAAAGCTAGTCATGATGTCCCTCTGCATTGACATGTCAATACCACACATCTGCAGAAAAGCAAAGAAAAGGTTGAATAGGTATTTTTGTCTCAGCGTCGCAGCAGAATGATAGTGAACAAACATTTTACAAGCTGAACTAAAACTTTACATTATGTCACCCCTGAGGACAGCACTCACCGCCTCTCTCCTTCTTCGTTCCTGTTCCCTTCGTCGGGCAATCTCTCTTTCCTTGTCCACCAGTGATTGTGACGGAACAGCTTTTGGTTCCTGAGGGGACAGTGGTTTCTGAATTTCGGCCTCATTTAGGATTTCGGAGAGCGGGTCTGTGTAAATCCTCGGCGGTGAGGCGGGTTTTTCTGGAGACTGGCATGTTTCACTTATAACCAGCCCAGGAAAACTAAAGCAAAACGGTTTTTAGATTTAGAAAACAGTCATCAACCACACTATTCTGACTAATAGATCACATTTGTTTTGTTACACTTCAGTTATACCTGTTGTTTTCATTGCTTTCTTTGTCGATGTGTTTTTCCATTTGTTTTTTCTTTAGTTCTTTCTGACGTTCCTCCTTCTCCATCGCTGCCTTCCTGAACTGCTGAAAACTCTCCATGGAGGACTTGATGGGGACTGAGGTGACCGACTCTCTCACTACTTTGGCCCAAGACTCCGCATTTTTCAAAACAATGTCCTACAAAGAAATAGATATTATATGCTTTTCTTTCTATTTTGGGTGGAGTTGGGGGGTAATACAAACCTTTTTGGGGAGTTGGGATTTGTCTACCTCTAAGGTTTTACTTGTGTTGGTGCAAGTGAGATTCTCAGAAAGTCTGAAATCTAATACGATATACAGAAGTCAAGTGTACTTGACAAACTAAGCGAAATGTTGCAGTCATTTGTTCACAACAGTGACTTACTTGACCTGTTCTCATCCTTCAGCGGCACTGGACTGTCGCTCAAAGGGGACAGCACAGGAACTTGCTAAAACACAACATTTATTTTTACACAATCATCAAACTGTATGCATGTACCAAATAACAGCTAACCAGATAACAGAGAACCAGATTTTTAGTCCAAGAGTCTTACTAAAGAGGCCCCTTTGAATATGGGAAAGGTTAATAGCACACTGACAGTGCTTGGTTACACAGTACACACGATACAGAATGTGGCTGGGACTGCAGACTGGGCTCTTACAATGGTTTTGTCCTGAATGCCTCAGGACAAAACCATGGCAGCAATGCCATGTAGATTTTCCCCGCTCAGGGATTTTACAGTACTGGCTGCAGCATTGCAATTATATCCTACTATATCACTGAGTTAGTGTTACAGGGACATATACAAGACAAATACCTCAAACCTGATGGATGCCCAGTCCAAGATGATCCCTGGAGAAGCCATTGGGGACAAAAGCGCTGATAAATCTGTCAAACAGGAAGCAATATGTATTGATCTGAGCTAAGCTACTGTGTCAGGCATTAGAAGAAATGAGAAATGAATACAATTATACACAAGGAAAGCAATGTGGGGCAGAGAGCTGACATAGCAGGACACAACTACCTAAAGCTATTTCAGAGAAGCAAAAACAGCATTTTATTGAACTTATTGAAAGTGCCTCATGTGTTGAAAAAAAGGAGTGTGATGGAATGTTACCTGGGGGAGCCACAGGCAGCTCATTACTGTTGCTGTCAGTCAGTGTCTGTTTAGGCAGGTTTTTACTCCCTGCTACTAAGGAGTGCACAGGGAGGGAATGGGCACGGCCTGATCAGACCGGCGCTCAGGTCTATAGGTCCGAAGATCTGTTTGCCAATGCTAGCACAGGGGCCCACTGACTGGGAAAGAATTCAAACTTTTAAATGATATATTATTTGATTTTAATGACAATATTTCAATACCACATACCTTTATCGATCTCTTTTTAGTCCCTCTTCTTTGTTGATGACACTAAAAAAAAAAAGAAAAAAAAATAAGTATTTAAACAATTTTTACAGACTATAATATTAATACAAAATTAAATACCATCCATTGATGGGTTTAAGGCAAAGAGATTCCTTCATGATTTGAAAGATTTGGCATGGCAGCGAACTTGTTGTTGTTATAGCAATAGCTCAATTCAAATTCAAATATTGTATTTTTTTGAATGGGGGATAGTCCTCAAATGTCCTCAATAAATCTTCAAATCAGGAAGGGATCATTTTCCTGAAACCCTTGAATATTATGTGCTAGCTTAGAGAATACAGAGGTGGGGTTGGAACTAGAGCTATTTACCCCAGTGGAATGATTACATCTTAATCTGTGTAAATTTGTCAAAGACTGTAGTTTTTGCCTTGTTGAGTGTATAGATCTGTTTGATAACAGAACTGACATATGGACCTTAGTGTCAGGCATTATCAAATTGGTCAGGAACTTTTTATCCAATTACCTTGAAGCATCTTAAATTTTAACATGATGTGGTGCTGGTACAGAGCGTGCAGAGAAAGAACAATCTGCAGTGCGTTGTGAACATGAGCTCAAAAATCATAGGGCAGCTTCAGAGGCCTTTAAGCAGCATGTATGAAGAGCCCCCAAGGAAAAAGCCTGTGTGCATCATACTTATGTTATTACCTGTGGCGTGTTTTATGTACAAAGTCATTTTTTAATACTTTGCAATATGAATTGTAGAGCTAAGAGTGACATGTGGCTTGTAAGTTTTTAATTGTTTGGAGAAAACAAAGTAACAATAAAGTATTCTTAATCTTAATAAAAGCAAAAAAACCAAATAAAATAAAAAACCTCCTGTAGGTTCCTCTTGTAGCTTTTAAGGCTAGGGGTCAAACTTTAAGAGAAAAAAATATATTCAAAAGAGAAATATATATATATATTTTTTAATACATTTGCCAAATGATCTCAAATAGGCTAGTGGGATTTGAAACCAACTCGAAAATACACCATGGGTGACCAATGTACAAGACAAACAAAGCAGACCTGAATCTGGTGAATAGGTATAGAATCCTTTAATGAAGTGCAGGCGTCTAACCTGATTCAGAGTTGGAGCTCTCAGAGTCAGACTCACTGCAGGAGCTGCTGCTGCTGCTCGCACTGAGGGCCGGCGCTCGAGGAAGCTGCAGGGGCAAAGGCTTGGGGGCTGAAACCACACATTTAAAAAAAATCATCATAAATCATATCATCAAGATGTTCATGCTATGACCTGATCATTTTACAGCTCACTTACCAGGTTGGTTTTTATCTACTACAGAGTGATTTTTGGGGGCGACCTGGGATTTCCAGACATCTTTTAAAATACCAGTCTGACTATGGTCTGGTGGCATGCATTTCTGTTCTTCTGTTAGAACACAAAATGTACTACAAGTTTAATATATGCACATTAAAAACCACAACACAATACATGAGGTAAACTTACTAAGTTTGTCTTTCTTTAGACATGAGACGACATACTTTTGGAGCTCTCGGAGAGTGGAGTTCTTGAGCACATCAAAGTCCACCTCAATCTCTTCAAGTGTGGAATCTTGGAGACAGACCTCTCTGTCATGGATGATCTTCACCAGTTTCCCTAGTCGCTCCCCTGGCAGACAGTTAATGTCAAGCTTCAGCTGCTTCTTCTCTTGGTAAGACATTGGCTTTGATAATTCATCCTCATATTTCAAGTATTTTCTGCAGTACATACAAACAATGGCATTAAAAAAATGAACACTACAGTATAATATCAAAATTCCTTCTGCGTCAGTGACGTACAAAGACTTCTTGTTTTTCATTTCTTCCAGCAGAGACTTGTATTTAGACGATTTGTGTTTTAATTTCGTGATAATCTTAGCTTTTTTGTCCTTTTTAAACTTGTCCTTCTTTTTTGACTTCATTTTTCTCAGATGCTCGCTCATCTCTTTTAACTAGAACCCAGATCAAAGGCTAGATGAACAGTGTTTAAGAAAATGATTGATGCAGATGTGCTGCACAGGATACTCACCCACGTCTCCAGGTTAGCCAGCTGCACAGCCATGTCCTCTTTGGACTTCTCAGGCTCTGAAGAGCTCTCACTGTCTGAGCTCTCTGAGGTCGAATGACCTCCAACTCGGTCTGCTTTCTCCTCCTCCAAATGCTGAGCAGGAACATTAAAACTCCCAGAATCCACGGGAATTTTAGCATATCGTGCTTCAAAAACCTCCTTTCCAAAACAGGTTTATAGTCACGATTTTTGCACATAATGTGTATTACAGTTATAGAGGTGCTTTGTAGACCTGGAGCTTCCTTGCCATGTAGACTACCTCATCTGAGGGCTGGTTGTATTTGTAGCAGTTGGAAAACATTAGTCTTATGTCAGCAGCAAACTGTTTTGCATTAGTGTACAGTCGTTCATCCATTTTGTTCTGATGAAAGAAAACAGTTTTTTGTGTTCAATGGCGATGTTGATCGAATGAGCTTGCATTGCTGGCGATGTCTTTTCTGTGTGTTAAAGCTTGTGACCCCCTATCCCAGGACAAATTTCACCCATGGGAGACAATAAAGGATTATCTCATCTCATTTTACTCAAGAATATAGAACATTTTCCGAAACATTCAGTGCGCTTTACTTACCCGTACAGTGGCCATGTCCATGGGTTGTTTAATGACTTCATGATAGTCATGAAGGCCCAAAGCAGCAGCGTCCACAGGGCTGTAGAAGGGCCAGGCGTAGGCATAGTGCCTCTTAGAGAAGAGCTCCTTCAGGATGTCGTTACAGCACCGGAGCTGTTCAGACAATCGACCCTTTTTGACATCTGTGGATGGGAGGTCTTTTTTGGGGGGTTTGATGGGTCGCCCACTGGCTTTCCTCAAGGGACATGCTGTGGAGGGTTCACCTTGAGAGGATGGCTCAGCTCTGGGCAGAGCTTGTGGCTCTGCCTTTCTCTTCAGACCCTTTGTCGTCTGAATTAAAACAGAAATTGTTGAATTGCAAGATACTCAATATTGGACTTTTAAAGAGGGACTTACAGTTGCTTCAGGTATTTTGGGGATCTTATTGGGAGGGGGGATTACTGTTACTGTCTGCTGAACCATGACTTCAGATAATGAAGCTTTGTGCTTTGCATCACCTGTAGTAACTAACAAAAGTACAGCGAGAATCTTGAGCTTAATTTATATATACGGACATTCAAAACTAGTCTGCATTGCTTACCTGAACTTTTTAGTGTGATAGCTTCTTTTCCAATATATTCATTAATGTTACCCTCTTCTTTAGGCATTTTGGACATCTTTTGCAAAAAGAGCTCCTCCAGGGTTTGTGCCATAAAAACAATGTCATCTCCTGGCTGCAGAAATACACAAGTTCTTCTTGAATACAACTACATAAAAAAATAGAATTTCTTGATATTTATATTGCGGAAATGTTAAATATTGTGGATGTTTTGTGTGTTTTGCCTCCTACCCGATTGTACATGTAACAATTTGAAAACATGGCGTTAAAGTCCTGTACACATTCAAGCGCTTTCCAATAGTACTTATTCTGGAGGCGTTTCTTGATGGTGCCCAGGTCCATCGGATTGGTAATAATTTTATAATAGTCCTGCAAAACAAAAGACATCAACCATGTTCAACTAATGATTAATGTCAAAACAGTAGAGAAAGTAATTTTAGAACAAAATTCACAAACCTAAATGGGGCAACACTGCAAATGTATAATAAGTCTACAGAAAAAAAAATGACATTGCAGAGCAGATATCCCTAAAAATCATAGTCTACTCGCTGCGTTAGTCAGTCTGTGGTGTATAATGAGTGAGCTTAGTACTCACTGGTATACATAGCGCCACAGCGTCGACTGGCTGTCGAAAGGGCCATGAGAACTGATGTTTCCATAGAGCTTTCACAACAACTCTCTCCAAATACTGCAGCTGGTTGGTGACACGCCCGGGCTTCTTTGGGTTCACAAACTCTGGAGGAGGAGGGTTCCTGATCACAGTGGGACAGGCCTTCACGTCCGCCATAGTAAAGACATCAGGATCACCATAGAGAGATCCAATGTTAAACTCTTTATTCCTCAATCTTGTTTTCTAGAAAAAAGTACATGACACTTTTTTTGGGTTTTGTTTTACTCAACTCAAGCCCAGTCTATGCAATGATTGTTGGCACTGGCAAGCATAAATATCACTATTAACCAACAACACCACCATGGAATTATCAAAGTATCTTAAAATAATAAAGACTAATCATGCCTTGTTAAAATTAATGTTTATGTCGGATTCTTCGTCTAGTCAAATACTGAAACGTCAACCTGACTTGAGGCTGGACGTGATCTTGATACCTAAGAGACACTGCCATCTACTGATTAAGTGTGATACAGCAGTCTTGTACTTGGACTCTGTTGCATGAAGTTTAATGCCTTAGATTAATGACTCTTGCAACAACAAAAACGGAAATGAAATAATGATCAGCTTGAAGAGAAAGTGATTGATAGTTAAGTGTATCTTTATTGCAAGAAAAATATGTCAAACCCAACCTTTGCATCAAAACAAAGCCCATAGTTCTGTCCGTTTGCGCCATGACCATACAGGCCGGGTTTAAGGTTCGGCGAGCATTATAGTGAGTGTTCGTGTCCAGTGTAACGTTACGGGCAGGACAGGCAACCCGAACGTGATGAAATTATAGTTGGAGAACACTTCAAATGTCAATGTCACTCACTGACTCAATGTGCCGCTCATAAACTCGACCCAAAACAGAAGCTAAACCAAGAACCATCCCGGGAATGTGTATACTTTATTAGTATGTTGCTGTGAAAGATTTGTAAAGTGCTATAGCCGTTAACGTTGTCTGGACTTGCCACCAGAGAGCTAATGCTAATGCTAGCGTTAAATGTGGGAGTTTCGGCTTTGCGCCAGTAAAATGACCAAAAACACGATTTGATCAAATACAACTGGATTTGCTCTTCTGTTCTTCACTTATCGGTGAAAGACAGATTTCGGAGACCACCATCTATGTTAACTAGAATTTTTATAAAGTGTTCAGTCAAACTGCAAAACTCTGCTTTCAATATCACATCTAAAAATATGGGTTTTGTTCAGAAAAGCAACAGGCTCATGGTCTAACAGAGACCTGTTAACAGAGTGCGGCAGTAATTACCTGGGCTGAGGTCTGTCCGTGTCTACCCTGGTTCTCTCTGGTCTGCAGCCCCTCAGGTTTTATACGTCTGTCACACTCTAACAGTGATTGGCCCAAACGCGCTGCACGTGTTTACCCGTGTCTACCCTCAACATCTCGCCTAAAAGCGGAAAGGATTTGGTAAAACTATCAGTCTGAAAATGCTAAGTTAAAGAAGTACGTAGCTGTTGGGTTGTCTGCAGTTGTATGTACAAGGATTTTTGTTGCCCTTGCAAATAAAAAGTGCTGCTATGCATCTGTTTGACGAGCACAGCGCACTACAGAAGTGCCCTGCAGCCAGCCCGTCTCGGACTGACCGCTGCAGGCAGCCTTTTCTTTCTTTCTTTAACTGATTTCCGGCAGGCTGTACGCAGAAAAGCTTAATGCTGCCCCCCACAGGTAAGACCCAGGCCTGCGCCTCACACGCCTGTCCACACCTGACCCAGGCCCCGCCCCCTGCGCAGATCAGAGCGGCGCCGGCACTTCAAGGGAAGACGCAGGAGAGGAATGGCTGCTTTTCTCTGCTGATGTAGATGGTTGGCTGGGCCTGAAGCAGTTGTTTTGGAGCCTCGAAGTTTTTCTTTTGCCCCTGAAGATGGTGATGCAAGATGGTTAGGCTGGGGCAGTTTGTGGAGGCGTTTGTGGATGGCGGCTGGTTTTGGTGAGCAGATTAGTGTTTAAAGCTGTACAACATAAACAGTAAAGACTATAAATCTAAATCAAATCTGAAGTGTTAAAATCACACACAATGATACAACAATGTACAAATTAAGTTAAAACCACTCAGTAAATTCTAAAATCTAAAACGCTATAATCACACACAAAAAACATTACAATCTAAAATGTAAGAATAAAAGTGCAAAGTTAATCAGCCTCAGGAGGAGGTTCACTTGTGTCTCTTGTTGGTAAGGGAGAGGTGGGCTCAGAGGAGGGCCAGGTGGAAGTCCAGAGCAAAAGCTGAAGTCTAGAGGCATGAAGACAAAATAAAAATATTACTAAAGTAGTAATTACTGATCACTATAATCACTGATCTAAACTCCATGAATATGAAAATCAATATTTACCGTATATTATTAATGAAATGGGATGAGTAGAGCGTTGGATGTCTGTGTGTATACACTGCACACAGGCTTTCTGCTGAAGGTGAACTTCAGCACAATACGTCTGGAGGGCAGGGGATCATCGGGGTGCTCAGGAACAGGGCTGGAGTGAGTGGTTTGGATTCCACAGGACAATGGAGAGAAGGTATCTCAGTTATATATTTATGAATGCAAAACTCTAACCTGTTTTAGTACTTCTAATAAATGTGTTTGTTCTTACCTGGTCTGGGAGCTCCACCATGGTGGACTGGAGCCCACGTGTCCTCTTCTGCCTGTGTCGGAGTGACCCTTGAGAGGCAGACTCCGCACAGACCACAGCCTGCACCAGAGAAAGATCATGGGGAATTGAGAAAATGACTTTCTCTTGACTGCAAAAGTATTCTTCAGTCGGACAACCTTCAGCATTCATCAATGAGAGGTGGATATGGCCCTGTGCTGCTGGACTCCCTATAGAGAAGGAGACCTCCACTGGTCTCTATCTCAGTGATGAGGGGCCGGTTCAGCTTCTCTCACAGCTGCTGCTTAATCCTGCGGCCCAGCTCCAGACTGTAGGGATGGGGGGTGACCACTGGGGAACCTTTAAACCAGATGGCCACAAGATTAGACTCATGTTTTAAAACAGAGTCCAGTTATAATTCAAGACTCCACAAGGCTAAACCAAGGACCAATTACATCAGGACTGAGCCAAGCTAAACACAAGTCATAAAAAGGTTTAAACCAGGATAAACTTGGACCAAATAAATGTAAATCAGAAATAAACCGTGATTCAAACTGGTCCAGGATCAGAAACGTTAAACACTTACCTGCATACTTTCACTTTTAAGCATACACAATCATTTCAATTATGCAATGAGAAACAAGAAATGTAATTCATCTAAGTAGTGTAAAACTGCAAAACCACTTAAAGGAAATCTTACTCAATCTTCAAATTATAATAAAAACACCTGATATGGATATGAAATCACAGCAGACGTGAATTTGGTAGGTGAAACATACGTCAATGGGATCCATGACAGAGTGGTAGATGCCCTGATACTCCTCTACAGTTAGGATGAGCAGAGGACAACTAGGGGCACAGGAGGAGGGCAGGGCTGGACTGGGACAGAGGAGGACTCAGCAGTGAGGACCTGGACCTGTTCAAGATAACCGGCCACTATCTTCATTTGTTTAGCATTTACTGCATCAAAAATATATTACTCTTGTAATTTTCCTAAACAATGCCATTGTTGTCGCTTGGTAAAATATCTGAGAAAACTTGGTATATTTGAATTGCCTTCTTATCGCTTTTGCTTTGTGTTTCAAAGCCAGTGTCCTCCTGGAGAAACGTCCGCACTCCTCCGCTGGGACTGAGGCGACGACAGGGGACAAATCCAGGAGTTGGGGTGTTGATCTGGGCCTGTGGGACACTGAGAGGAGGTGAGTTAGTTTAGATAAGCTTTAGTAAAAGTGCAGTGCTCCCCAAATGTTCTCAACACAATGTAGCGGTGTGATGACACATGTTTTGGGATCATACCACAGTCTATGAATCACACTCGTGTGTCACATTTACCTGTTCAGTTAGAGCCCAGGGCTCTGTCCTGCAGCAGGGACTGTAATGGTCAAGGGAGTGGCCAGGCAACACAACCAGGGATACACAGAAGAGCTCAAGTTACTTCACACACATGATTTTGTGTCAAACGTTTCAAAGTACATCCTCGAGTACTACCTGGTCTAGACTAGACTAATTCTGGATTCCAGTTGAGTCAAAGAGGCCTCACGCACATAATCACAATAATTAACTTCATCAGGACAAGCCCCGTCTGTAAAGCAGGATTGTATCTTATGTTATTATTGGAAAAGAATTCAAATTAGGATTCAAACTAGTATTAACCAGTGGCCCGACAAAAACAACTAGTGGTGAATGTTAAATGAAATGTATTCGCTAAATAACATGCACATTATTAATGTGGTGTACTCGACTATTTCTCCTAATGTTAAAATAATTAAGATGGTTCAAAAGTACTGAATATATGAAACACATTTATATTCATCCAACTTCTGAAGTAACTTGAATAGGCAGTGTAGGCCAAATGAAACCCAAAAGCCTACAGCACAAGGATTACGTTGCACTGTAGTACTAGGATTTATAATGGCATTTACATGTTAATGAGATATTTTCTGGGTTTATTTAGGCCTCACATAT
Organism: Chaenogobius annularis; assembly: GCA_015082035.1. Taxonomy (NCBI): domain Eukaryota; kingdom Metazoa; phylum Chordata; class Actinopteri; order Gobiiformes; family Gobiidae; genus Chaenogobius; species Chaenogobius annularis. The sequence goes on along the minus strand of BJKM01000515.1, from coordinate 402,228 downwards.
TTATTAGACCTTTTTTGTTCTCATTCCACCACTGGTCATAAAGATGTTGAGAATGTAAAATTCAATCAATCAACAAACTAATTGTTTTTAATTACAAATTCTCTTAAATATTTTGATAATTGGTCTGATTCCTAAAATTAGGCCTTTAAAAGAATAGGTGAAGTTTGATTGAAAGTGAAAGTCTCTGAGAACTTGTGTTTACAACAGTTTTTAAACGTATTGGTGGACATAACGCGGCGGTGCCATGTCAGGATTACAAAAGTCATAACACTGCGAAATTAATAGTCAGGCTGAACAGTTGTGACAGTACAATACAATCAAAATAGCTCGAGACAAAACACAGAGATTTCCCTCCCCGCCCCCCTTTTTTGATGTGCCAAGTTTATGTTGTCTTTAATGCCATCTAGTGGAGAAAAACAGGATTGCCGGTTTATAGAGCTTCAAACTGGATAACGATATAGGGATTTATATGAATACATTCTTATTATTAGATGCACAAACAACTTTTTAGAGTTTAAGGACAGACATTCAACTGTTTGCTCAGGTTTTGGTCATAGCTATCCCCTCACCATCTCCTTTAAAATGCCATGAGAATGTTCATAAAGTGAGGCAAACGTGATTTATCATAAAACATTTTCCAAGATTAACTGATCAAACGTTAATGCTTTTCAGTCTGCACATAAGCAACCATTTTGAATTTCTATGATATAAAATAAAGAGTTTCTAGCCTCACAATTGTGTTTGAGCTTCTCAAAAGGTATGTCTGTAAATGAAATGATAAACTATAGTGAGGTCAACATTTGTCCAATAGAACATAAAATTAATATTCCCTTCATCAATAATATCATGTTAAATAACCAAATAATGTAAAATAAATGTGTCTGTGGTTTTCATTTGCCAAAAACATCTGCCTTTCTTTTTATATTTACTGATATTTAGTGGTTATTCCAAGTTTCTCCGTTGTAATAACTTAATCATGGCTTTCAAATGTCTTTTCTGTCATATTTGCACACTCATTTTGCACTGTGACATAACTGGAGCTTGAATATTTATCATCAGCTGCCTCCTCCTCCACCTCCTCCTCCTCTTCTTCTTCCTCCTCCTCCTCCTGCTGTCCAAACCCGGCCCCCGATGATCCACTGCGTAAAACGGCACACATAAACACATTAAACTCACAGACATACATGTTAAGCCGACACGCTCATCTTCTGTGTTGTTTTCTAACGTGGAATTCTTTGGATGTCCGCCGGAAAGCGTGGGATTCTTTTCATTATTTTTGGGACATCCGCATCCAACAACTCCTGTCAAGTTCTTGGACTTCTTTTTGCATGGTACGTAAACTCGCTCCGTGGGCTGAAACTACACAAAACGTCAAGCCTTACTAATTTATTGTCATTTAGTGCAGCTATTTGGGGATATTAAAGCTGTTGTGCAAGTTTTATATCGGTTTGACAGGAGAAAACAGCGGTATTTTCTGTCGCAAGTTTAACAAACCTCGCTCACAACAGCGGCAGCAGCAGCGCAACATCTGTACGTGACTGCGCGCGTTGACGTCCCCAAAATGCGCAAAAAGATCCTCGTTATAGCGATATTATATGGGATTAGACGTACAAATAGCAATAAACAGCCCACATGTCACAGCAGAAACAGCGTGGTCCCTGGTGCGGGTTTGGCAGGATGAAACGTGACTGCGCTGACAGCCAGCCACAGGCAAATTATTGGGCTGAAAACAAGGCAAAATAGCAGAATTATCTTGACGTTTTAGCTGTTTGTTTGTTTGTTTTGTGTGAGGAATAGGTAGTTCACATATAATTTGTAGTTGTCATGTCAAGATGAACTTCTTCATGGCAAACTAACTTGAATGTTTGATGCCTAGGATTGCCTGCTCTGCACTGGTAGTATTTTATTCCACGTGCATATAGTTATTAATGTGTACTTACATTGGGCATGATGCAATTATATTATCAACATAGCAGAAGAAAACTAAATTCTGTCAACCTTTTTTTTTTTTTTTCATCGTTTTGCCACTCATCCAAGTCGCTTCTTCAGTTCCTCTGAGAGAAACTGGAGAGTCACTGCTTAAATCTGTCTGAAGGGAGGAGCTAGCACATTATCAACATAACATCATTTGCGGATTGGGCTTCAAAGCATATATATATATATATTTTTTTTTTGGTATGATATTTTATGTAATGTTTCATAAGATATCACCACAAATTATATTATCGCAGACCAATTTATTCCACTGAGAGTACAAACAGTACAAAATTGAATTAAATTATTTTCCAAAAGAACATAAAACATTAGCTCCAATTAATAGATCGTGCAAAGAAACGTGATCGACCTTACAAAATTTGAATATCGAGTAAATATTGTCCATTAATAAAGCTGAATTGATCAAAAATGATATCAAAAAGAGACAGAAACGTTCAGTGTAATCTCCCAAACAAGGGAATAAAGTGATATTTCTGCACTTCCTCAACCTCAACCAAAACATTTGCAGGTACATTTTAGCACACTCACACAAATATTGTCTGAACATCATCATAATATTAGTGCAAAAAACCATCTTCCACCCCCTACTGCCAGTGCAAAAAAAGTCTGCACGATGAGTATTAAAGTTATTGTTCATTCTTGACTTTATTGAACGATAAGGTGATATATTAGTAATTATTGTGATATATTAGTAATTATAGTTGGAAGTTACACAAGTGATTAATACTGCGGATGTGGACAGAACAGGTGTGAACTTTAGCAGCTGCACAAAGTGGTTGACTCATAGTTTTTACCGTCTCACCATTGACTATTAATGCTTCTGATCATTAAACCTGGTTGAAAGTTCCTTAAGGAAACGTTGTTGTATTAACTATTAACATATTTTGTTCTGTGGTTGGAAAGACGGTGGGTTTTGTGCACCTCAGATGTCATTAGTATCATCAGCTGTCTTTTTATATGTTTCTTACTAAAACACTATATAATCAGGGTTTTCAGAATACAGTTACTTTCTTAAAACCAAAGCATTGCAGTATTTGATCAAGCAATTTGTGGTTGAAGCTGCAAATGGTACTAGTGAGCGTGACTTTTCCTTCTCGAATCAGTGAGTAATAAAATGCAGAACAAACGGTGCAACAACTGTTTTAGTTTTGACACTTCAGTGTTTGGAAGATTTTCGAATATTTTAGCATTGAGTAGCATTAAATTATAGTGTAAAAATAAAAGGATATGGCTTCTGTTTGTAGCACCGTTTGTTCTGCATTTATTTACCGTACTCTAATCAGAGAGGGAATATAAACACCTTTATGCGCTCGCCACAAGCACTGTTTTCTATTTATCTAACCGTACTGTGCGGTTTTAAGCATAGATTGCGTGATCAAATACTAAAATGTATTCCTTTGATTTTTGGAAAGTAACGTCTAAATACTTCCAACTGAATAAATGTGCCATAATACAGTTACTCAAATTAAATCAGTATTCTGAACTTGTGTTTTGGAAATGTATTCAGTTGCTTCCTAACATTGACTATATCATAATAAATAATGATAATAAGTACTCAAAACACAGTACTTGGATTAGACCATGTAACAACAATAAAATACGAGTGTCATCGCAATGCTAACATTTCAAACTCAATTTCGATTCTAAGGATTAAGCTGGATACTCGATACCGATTTCAATACCACAACAAGAATAAAAATACAATTTGTTTTAGACAATTGACATAAACCAGTTTTTTTTTTTTTGATCAATACTTGCTCAAATGCGTATTTAGTTTCAATACCAGTTTTAGAATTGATAAGTATCTATTATATATTTGCTACTTTTGACAACCCTACAAAATACATTTTTATGCATCTATTCAGTATTCTCTTTACAAATAATTCTTTCCATCACAGCGATCGGTAGTAAAGGGCTCGTATCCCCTCTGACTACCATCACATTGTAGTATCTGAAAACTACAACTCGTCTCATGTTCACCACATTTTTACTTTCCTTTATGCAAAATCCCCAGAGACAAATCCCCTGCAGGTGTACCTCTGTAATATCGCAGTTAAAGAGTGAATCAGTGAGTCAGATCTGGAGTGGGAGGTTTGTTAGTTTGTCATCTGTCAGCCTGCACAATAGACATGACACACTTAGAACCTCCTTTACCACAGCACATCCTGATAACCTGTATTTCTTATCTACACTGCTGTGAAAAAGACTGGCTCTATTTCTTTTTTGTCAGCTCTGGTTGCATGCTTTTTAAACACATTTAGACAATATATTCAATATTCTAATTTTGCTTATCTGGATAGAACAGCAGTTGCACTACAAGCTAAACTCTACAATCTCATAGTTTGAATGTATTTGTAATTATTGTGTGGTATTTTGATTTAAACATCTTTTTTAGGTCAACAACATGATAATTAATCTTTTTGTTATTGTCCCATTACTAAATGTTCCTATGAACTAGAGGTGGGCAATCTATACATTTTTAGATAATATTGTGAATTTATGCAACATTTGAATTCCGAGTACAGTATGGCGTTTATAGTAAAAATGCTTCAAAAAATGCTGATTGTAAACTTCCAAATGAGAGCATAAGGTGATATTTCTGCACTTTTGTGATTCATTTTGCAGACATTTCACATTTGTTTGAAGATTAAACCACAACTAATACTTTTAAAGACATATAAAAGTGCAAATGCTGTATTGTGAATATCAAATATCCACAGCAACATGATAATCATTATAATATTGTTGTCTTCACACAGGAAGAATAGATTTGACTTTTGAATCTTTTAAAATCATCTGGCCAAATACAGGTGAAAATTACAGAAAAATTGTGAAGCTTTGAATAATTTTTTTTTTTTCAATTCAACAATCAATGTCAATGTGTTGTTATTAGTATTTGTTGTTTTCTCAATTCCACAAGTTTTTTTGTTTTGCTCGCACATTCACATTCATTGTTTAACATTCCCTCTTCTGTTTTTGTGCTCAGTCCCTGTGCACTTCTCACTTGTGCATGGAAAGTGGAACAGAGTGAGTGTGGATGAGATATGGGCCGACCCTTTAACAGTGATCGGACCACAGACTCCCAGACGTCAGACCTTTTCTAATGCACGGTCCAGTCTGTTCACTGTCCTGGGGTCTGTCCTGCCTGGATTTAATGTTTTTTCCAGCTCTGTGTTGGGGTGAAGCAGCAGCAGCAGCAGCAGCAGTAACAGTAACGGTAACGGTAACAGTCGGTCAGGGTTAGAGGGAGTCAGATGAGGTGATCTGACTGTTGCTGCAACAAAACCACAGCCTGCAAAACCAAAACAAAATGAAAGGATTTTAATCAAAGGGATATGTTGTGTAAATGTTGTGCCGTTTGATACTTCACGTGGACTAATCGGTCGAATAAGGTTGATGTCTTGATGCCAAGGTTGATGTCTTCAGGCCAAGAATTATTTTAGTGGACTACAGCCTAGTAAACAATATGTAAATTCTAACAGTAGCTCTTTCTATCTCTTTCTTTCTTACGTAAGATTTTAGTTATTAAATGAAGTTGTTGGGCTTCCAGTTCAGAGGGACAGAGGTTTCTTGAATCCCCTGCAGCAGACATGTTTGTTTTCATGTTGCATAGTGACAGGTTAAGAGTGGGCGATGCGATATGCTTCGGTCTAGTTCAGACAACCACATTCAGCTACTTGTCCCCGCTAGAGCTGTGGTTTGGACTTATTCTATATGTCTATTCCTTTACTTTCTTGTCAGAGTTTCTGTTTAACCTCAGTCTGAACTTTGTTGAAGCGCAGAAATTCAACACCAAAGTACAAGACAGCTCCTTCGCCTCTCGCAGTCTCTTCCCTTTGATTTGGCCCATTGAAGGAATCCCGGCACAGTTTACCTTAGTCTTTGAGCAGGGCAAGGTCAAGAAGGCACATAAATCAACACGGGGAGCTGGTTCTCCTTCACTAAAGCTGGAAGTGTCATTTTTGTCATGAGCGTCCTATAAACCCACACAGCTGCCTGACAGTGAATGCCTCTTTGTCTGCCGGTGTGCAACAGGGAGTTTTTACACCTCCACACGGCGAGCTCGACGAGGTAAACCACTGCACAGAGTTAGAGCGACCGTTGCTGTCACTAAACCGGCCCTGTGTGGGTTTGGCTGACATTAGGTAGTTTAGTCTACAGTGATAGTGGAGATTTGTTTTATATATATTTGATGTGGGGATCGGTCGATATGGTTTTTATTCATTTTTATTTGCATTTTTGTGAGAAGAAACCAATTTCCAATATTTGGCTTGGAGCTGTTGTCAATAATAACCAATATTTGCAGATACCGATATTTCGATTTTAAGATCCATAGCAAGGCCCACCAATCTATTTAAAATGGATGTAAAGTTCACCAATTAACTTTTCACTTTATGAAAATAACAAATAACTCAAATAATAACAGACTGTATTTATCTGGGATAAATGTGTACTCATTAGTCTGTTAAAATAAACACTTTTAATTTTAATTTTACATTTTATTTTAGCCATTACCGATACTACCGATACTACCGATACAAAATATTATCCATTCTTAATTTGATAGCGTTTCTAGGATGTATATTATTAAAATTCATATGTTCCACTAGGCCTGTCACGATAAATAAACCATTCATTTTAAAGTAGAAGAGCTGCTCTCCTACTATCTTAACAACTACAAAACCAAACACAGAGTTAAGGATATATGTTTGCCAAATACAGACACGAGAGGACTAAAGTGGTCCAATGGCCCAAATCTGCATACATATTCAGGAATGCTTCTTTTCTGGGACACCATGTCAACGACGTCCGTTAAGACTCACTTGTGACTTGACCTTAGAGTTTTCCCCACGCCAGACCACGCCCCCCACTATGACGCGTTTCTGTAGCTATGTCATACTTAGAATGTCCCACAGTATGGAATTAAATATCTATCGCCATGCAGACCAGGCATAGTTACTTACAGTATGAAATTCATGTTTTTAAAGTATTTTTGAGGAGTAAAAACGTCCGTAATAAATGCTAAATGAATATGTTTAAGGCCATACTGTGGAACATTCAAGCAATGCAGTAACATCGCCATGGATACAAGCGGGTGGGTTAGCGTTCGCCAGAAAAGTCAGAGTGTATCTTTAATCACATACTCAACAAAGTATAATTTGCTTAAACTATTGGAGTATAATGATATTATCATTCTGGAAATGTGTAGAAAATATGTAGTACGTACTGGCGGGAGATATATTGAAAAATCTATTATATTGCTATTGCTGTTATAGAGATCTGCATATAAATCAATAATGATGAGAAACAAGCTGACTGAAGATAAAAAGTAGAGAAACTTGCTGTGAAATCTTCTAAACAAGGGTATAAATTGTGGCTTTTACAGTATATTCATTTGCAACCAAGACAATTACGGAAATGTTTTGGCACATTTCTGACGCATTGCCATAAATAACACTGTCATCAGGATAATCCCAAACATTTAGAGATAGTCATTCTTCTTCATCTCGCTCATCCCTATGTAAAGAAATCTCCATATCACACTGCTCTACAGAGGCGTGAACAGAGACACAGCTCTCGAGCATGTCTGACTGCACATGGTCATTGTTTTGGGTTAGTTTACTCCTGTTAAATCCTGAGATGAGGTCATGCTGGTTAGTTTTGTCCTTAATCCTTTTAGCACGGACCCCTCGGGAGCTGCCCAATTAAAGCCTTCTCTCTGGTTAAAGTGTGTTAATAACCTGTGGCATGATGCAGTGATCCGCTCAGCCTCCAGACACTCCCCCTACAGCTCCATCCCGGCTGTATCAGAGGATGGTGTGTGTAATACATGGACGTCTGGAGCTTTAAATAACCTCTAATTAACCCGTTTATGGTAATCCCTTATCCTGACTGGTCTCATCTCATCATTTCTTACGGTCTGTAAAGCACAATATAGGAAACAGCATAAAAACAACATAGAGATGGGGTCATGTTTTGTCGGTTGTTAGAATAGAAAAGTTGTTGTATGATCTGTAATAAAAAAGGAAAGAAAATCTGCCACAAGAAGTACTTGCAGTCTAATTTTTCAAACTTTATGGTGATATATAGCTGCATTTTTTCACAACATTTTTATTCATTGACCTATTAGTTTACTTGAATTATTAGGTTTTGAGAGCACATTGTGTATTTAGTCTGACTTTTTTTGTGTTATATTTAATTATTTTTGAATGAAAATCTTGTGAGTTTTGTGAGTGCAGTTTGGGTCAGATATATGGTCAGATTGTAGAGATACTTCATAGGTTTAAGAGCGTTTGTAGTACATTTTTTTCACTTTTGTCTGTTGTTTTCAGGTTGAATGGTGGATTCTGAAGACAAGAAGTGAAAAGAGAAGTGTTCTCCACCATCAGAGACTGCTGTGGTATTCATCATGTGGAGACGATTCAAAAGTTTAATATTTCTTCTTACAATATGGCACCAAGCATTGGCAGGTAAGTTTGACACGTCAAATACATTCCGAACAATGTGGCAAACCTCTCCTTACAAACTATGGATTTTGCCATCTTTTGGATCATCCTATTTATTCAACTGAATTATTTTTATATTGTATTGTTGATTTCCATTGCAAATCGGTGTTTATTATTGATTTGATTTCACTGTGATTCATGGTTACTGAGAGCATGACCAAACAACAGTGAAATCTTTCATTTTCCTTCATTCCTATTGTCTAACATGATGGTACAGTTCGTCACGTTTGAGATCAGCTTTACCAAACGGTATTTTCTGGATGACAAAATAATATTAATGTGCAAAGAAAACCCCACCAACAGCCAGTTAAAAAAGCTCTTTACATTTAGCTGTATTTTAAGACTATAATTTGAATTAAAAAGAACCCTTACCTTACTTTAATTTTGCTCCTAGAATTGTCACATTTAATACTGTTAAATTCTTACCATTATATTGTGACCTGAATAATCAGTTATAATCTAGACATCCCTGACCTTGAAATCTACAAATATGAACTACTAACTTACATTTTTGATTATTCTAGTTGGGGAACTTTTGGCCTTTTGTATGTTACCAAGTTAGCTCAAGCCCAGGGATTTTCCACAGTTTCTCCCAGCATGCCTTTCTTGGGTTGTTCCTTTTTATATCAAGGATGCACGGATTAGACTTTAAGAATGAGCTGACAGATTTAATCACTCAATTATGCACAAAAGGAAAAAAAGGGGATTTGCTGGGGATTTGCATAAATAGTTTGTAAATGTAAGTGTTCAACCATGTTTAAATCTGATGGAATTATACAATGCACTATGAAACACGCAGAAAGTATGGGAACTAAACATACATTAACTCTTGGCACGTAGCTTAAACCATGGCTTTGTAAACGCTATGTTATTATGAAGGTTCTGTGGAGCTTGTGGTTGCAGAGCATGTGTAACGATCAGTTGAGAGTGGATTCTGAGCACGCTGCGGACGGACACCACCAAATACTGATGATTAGACGTTGATTTGGAGCCCAGTTGTATTTTTATGTGTTAAGAGATTGACTGAAGCCTCATCCTTTGCATTTACATCGTTAGAAATAGCACTGAAGGTCATTAGAACATTTTTAATATGGTTATTACTGTGTCTTTGAGGAACTTTGGGGCTTTTGGCATTGTTGTATATATGAAGGGCCAGACGATATGACCGATCATTCACACCGATTGATCACACTTTTAAATTAAATTTTAATTTGTCCGTCTAAAATGAATTAAAATTGCTTTCAATATTAATTGACTGAACATATAAATCAGGTTGTTTTTTAATAAATGCCTTTACTGCTTTTACTCCCAGAGGATTAACTGTAGACCTCAAGCATTGACAAAATCTCAGTCACGATTAAAATGTCATTAATTACACTGCGCTTTTAAATGTGTTTGTGTATTTTGCTTCTGTGTATTTAAAAAAGTCTACAAGATTCATTATCATGCAAACATGTAAGTGAGTTATGTAGAATTGGTATTCATTAAAAAAGGTCTACATTTAAAAAAAAGATGCTAAAAATTAAAACAGGGCACATGGGTTAAGATTTCTGCCCACCTCCTTGGCCTGGAACGTTCTACACTGGGGCTTTATCTACATTCATTCAGTTACAGGTGTTATTAATGCTAAAAAACACCTTTATTTCTTTTTAGTAGCTCACTTTACCACAGTGACCTGTAATTTAGGCGGATGTCGTGACCTGCTTGTTTCCATGGCGATAGATTAGTGCATACTGTGGAATATGTCAGACAATGTTAAGTGCCGGACCCTCAACCAGAACAGTTAGAGTTCATCTTTAAATCTTGATTAAAACAATAACCCATGTGTCTAGTTTTTAGGTCTCTTATTGTCATTTTTTTTTACATAACCCCAAAAATGTATATAACGAATTTTTGGGGCCAGATCACAATTTAGATTTAATCACGATACATGTAGAGATGGGATATCTATTGAAAAATGGCTCATATTGCAATATATGTTTGCCTATATCTAAAACGGTTAAAAATTAGCGACAAAGTGACAAAGTGTAATCTCCCAATAAGATTAAGTGGTTTTTAACTTTTGGGGTTCATTTTATGGTCGACTCACGTTTTGTGCAATATTTGAACCTCAACCATGACATTTACGGACACATTTTGAACATTCGAATCAATGTCAGTTTGATCAAAATTGCAGATTGTTATAGGAATCAAATCACTATTCGATTTTTATCACGATATTGCCCAGCACTATATGAATATTGTGAATGTTGTTTTGAAGCTATGCAAAATTTGAATAAAATGATTAGAAAAGTTATGTTGTAAAAGGGATATTTCTGCGCTGTTGTGATTTTACTGACATTTCACATTAGTCTGAAAGTAAAACCTGGTATCAGTTTACAAAAGCTGATTTCACAATGGAAGTCTATGGGTTTGAAACTAGTCCATATTTAAGCTCCTACTGATAATAACCCTGGCGGAAACTTGCTCTATACAACTCCAGAAAAATCTGCTCTGTTATTCCAAACTTTCAGCCCCCTCGCCGCCACAGGTCATTATTTCGAAGCGTTCTTCTGTATTCTCTGGAGGTTTGAACCACATTAGAGACTTGGCTTGGGGCTTCACACAATAGCAGTGTACATTCAGTGAGCGGAGTGGGTAGCACAAACATCACCCCTGCCACAATGCCAGGATCTTGGACACAATGTAGGCACGTCCAAACTTTTCCTCTAAATTCTTCTCCATCGGGCTCTATGCATTGTTACATCGCGTCACCAGGGACACATATTTACAGAGGGTCGGCCAAATGCCCTTTCCTGCGTAACGCGCTGCCAGAAACTCACGACGAGAGATGGAGAGGCGTTTCGGTGGTCTTGGTTAACCGCAGTTGGAAAAAATGGAGGCTGCGTACTCGTGGAGTTTGTTGACAGAACTTTGGATAGTCTATTGATACACTTTTAAAAACAGGCTGGAACATGACATTTGCTATAGTAACAGAATCATTTGTGAAAACATTTTGTGCCCTTTGGTTGTGTACCATGTACCACAATACAGTCAGGGTAAGAGTCAGGAAAAATGAACTATGCATTGGACAAGACTGTTTAGGCATTGCGCAAACTGTCACAGGTATGGTGAGGACCCAAGAGCAGCACAGGCAAACGTAATATCAGTCGGTAATGACCTTTAGTATCATCACAGCAGTCTTAACAGTTCATACAGTGGCAGGGTGAAAAGTCTTGGTTCACAGCGATCTTCTGCGAGATCTGAGAAGGGGTGGGCTTGGTGTCGCTGACTGAAGGCAAAGCCAAGTCGACAACAGGTAATCAGTCTGAGGAAAACCGCTGGAAAGTCAGGCATGACACAAGAACAAGCTGGCACTGAAGCTGAGACAGGAGCAGGTTTAAATGTAGCCGTCACAGGTGTAAGGAGTTGGTCTGATGAGGAGGTGTGGCTAACAAGTAGAGAGGAGCAGACAGGTGTAAGGAGTTGGTCTGATGAGGAGGTGTGGGTAGAGTGGCTAACTGATGAGGAAGGTGTGGCTAACAAGTAGAGAGGAGCAGACAGGTGTAAGGAGTTGGTCTGATGAGGAGGTGTGGCTAACAAGTAGAGAGGAGCAGACGGGTGTAAGGGAGTTGGTCTGATGAGGAGGTGTGGCTAACAGGTAGAGAGGAGAAGACAGGTGTAAGGAGTTGGTCTGATGAGGAGGTGTGGCTAACAAGTAGAGAGGAGCAGACAGGTGTGTAAGGAGTTGGTCTGATGAGGAGGTGTGGCTAACAGGTAGAGAGGAGCAGAGACAGGTGTAGGGAGTTGGTCTGATGAAGAGGTGTGGCTAACAGGTAGAGAGGAGAAGACAGGTGTAAGGAGTTGGTCTGAGGAGGTGTGGCTAACAGGTAGAGAGGAGCAGAGACAGGTGTAGGGATTTGGTCTGATGAAGAGGTGTGGCTAAAAGGCAGAGAGGAGAAGACAGGTGTAAGGAGTTGGTCTGATGAGGAGGTGTGGCTAACAAGTAGAGAGGAGAAGACAGGTGTAAGGAGTTGGTCTGATGAGGAGGTGTGGCTAACAAGTAGAGAGGAGCAGACAGGTGTAAGGGAGTTGGTCTGATGAGGAGGTGTGGCTAACAAGTAGAGAGGAGCAGAGACAGGTGTGGATAGTTGGTCTGATGAGGAGGGTGCGGCTAACAGGTAGAGAGGAGCAGAGACAGGTGTGGAGAGTTGGTCTGATGAAGAGGTGTGGCTAACAGGTAGAGAGGAGAAGACAGGTGTAAGGAGTTGGTCTGATGAGGAGGTGTGGCTAACAGGTAGAGAGGAGCAGAGACAGGTGTAGGGAGTTGGTCTGATGAAGAGGTGTGGCTAACAGGTAGAGAGGAGAAAGACAGGTGTAAGGAGTTGGTCTGATGAGGAGGTGTGGCTAACAGGTAGAGAGGAGCAGAGACAGGTGTAAGGAGTTGGTCTGAATGAGGAGGTGTGGCTAACAAGTAGAGAGGAGCAGACAGGTGTAAGGAAGTTGGTCTGATGAGGAGGTGTGGCTAACAGGTAGAGAGGAGCAGAGACAGGTGCAGGGAGTTGGTCTGATGAAGAGGTGTGGGCTAACAGGTAGAGAGGAGAAGACAGGTGTAAGGAGTTGGTCTGAGGAGGTGTGGGCTAACAGGTAGAGAGGAGCAGAGACAGGTGTAGGGATTTGGTCTGATGAAGAGGTGTGGCTAAAAGGTAGAGAGAGAAGAAGACAGGTGTAAGGAGTTGGGTCTGATGAGGAGGTGTGGCTAACAAGTAGAGAGGAGAAGACAGGTGTAAGGAGTTGGTCTGATGAGGAGGTGTGGCTAACAAGTAGAGAGGAGCAGAGACAGGTGTAAGGGAGTTGGTCTGATGAGGAGGTGTGGCTAACAAGTAGAGAGGAGCAGAGACAGGTGTGGAGAGTTGGTCTGATGAAGAGGTGTGGCTAACAGGTAGAGAGGAGAAGACAGGGTGTAGGAGGTTGGTCTGATGAGGAGGTGTGGCTAACAGGTAGAGAGGAGCAGAGACAGGTGTAGGAGTTGGTCTGATGAGGAGGTGTGGCTAACAGGTAGAGAGGAGCAGAGACAGGTGTAGGGAGTTGGGTCTGATGAGGAGGTGCGGCTAACAGGTAGAGAGGAGCAGACAGGTGTAAGGAGTTGGTCTGATGAGGAGGTGTGGCTAACAGGTAGAGAGAGCAGAGACAGGTGTAGGGAGTTGGTCTGATGAAGAGGTGTGGCTAACAGGTAGAGAGGAGAAGACAGGTGTAAGGAGTTGGTCTGATGAGGATGGTGTGGCTAACAAGTAGAGAGGAGCAGACAGGTGTAGGGAGTTGGTCTGATGAAGGAGGTGTGGCTAACAGGTAGAGAGGAGCAGAGAGAGGTGTGGATAGTTGGTCTGATGAAGAGGTGTGGCTAACAGGTAGAGAGGAGCAGACAGGTGTGATGAGGAGTTAACAGGTCAGGTGATGAGGAGGTGTGGCTAACAGGTAGAGAGAGCAGAGCAGAGACAGGTGTAGGGAGTTGGTCTGATGAAGAGGTGTGGCTAACAGGTAAGAGAGAGCAGAGAACAGGTGGTAGGAGTTGGTCTGATGAGGAGGGCGGTGGCTAACAGGTAGGTAGGAGCAGAGACAGGTGAGGTCTGAGAGTTGGTCTGATGAAGAGGTGTGGCTAACAGGTAGGAGAGAGAGAAGACAGGTGTAGGGAGAGTTGGTCTGAGGTGAGGAGTCTGTGTGGCTAGACAGGTAGATGAGGAGGACAGAGGACAGTGGTCTGATGGAGTTGGTCTGATGAGAGGTGTGGCGGTAACAGGTAGAGAGGAGCAGAGACAGGTGTAAGGAGTTGGTCTGATGAGGAGGTGTGGCTAACAGGTAGAGAGGAGCAGAGACAGGTGTGGGGAGTTGGTCGGATGAGGAGGTGCGGCTAACAGGTAGAGAGGAGCAGACAGGTGTAGGGAGTTGGTCTGATGAGGAGGTGTGGCTGACTGGCAGAGTGGAATGATACAGCAGACAGGAGATGAGCAGACTGTGACACAAACCAATATGGTCGGTATATGGGTATAGAACATATGAATTAGCACAGCATTGAGATGGGATTATAACCAGTATTTAGATATACTGTGTATTCAAAAGCCACGACATCAATATCATGAGGATGGACTTCTGACGGTATTGGCTGAGCTGGTTTATTTCAGAAGGTTGGTGGAAAAAGCAGTACTCCTCGCAGCCTTTAAGGTAATGAATAGATCATTTTTGGGCATTACATATCTATCATGGCTAGGGATGTCATGATATCAAATTTTAGTGGTACGATTATTGTGAGAAGAAACATGGCGATGTAATGATCATTCACGATTGTCGAGACTGACTATACAACTGTAAAATCTTTAATTTTCTTTCATTCTCGTGGTCTAATATGTTACTGTTCCTCAAGTTTGTGAGCGGCTTTACGCATTTGCACTTTATTAAAGACAAAATAAAGTTAAATTTGACAAAAACAGACGGATAAAATAAAGTTCTTAACATTTAGGTGTATTTTTGGGCTGTATATTTACCAAAAAAGACTTTTGCTGCTAAAATTGTCTTGATTATTATTCCTTGGTTCTTACTGTGGTATTTTTGGTCACGGTTAGCATACTGTTAACATTTCATCCCATCACATCCCATCCGTATTTAAAAGTCCATATTCCAATCAACAAGCAAGTACAAAAATCTGGTATGAAAATGTATTAACTATAAAAAAAGATTCTTCTGTCCCTGAAATTGGTTCATATTCTTAATGTTAGTGAATCATTTTCTTTTGTATTACAGGGCAGGCCATGGTCAGTTTTTGAATATTTACAGTCAACATAATGAATGAAGAAGCAATCAATTAATTTTACTGTAGAAGAGCTGCTCTATAAGAAGAAGAAGAACAAGAAGAAGAACAAGAAGAAGAACAAGAAGAAGAACAAGAAGAAGAACAAGAAGAAGAACAAGAAGAAGAAAAACAAGAAGAACAAGAAGAAGAACAAGAAGAAGAACAAGAAGAAGAACAAGAAGAAGAACGAGCACGAAGAACGACAGAGAACGAGCAAAGAAGACAAGAAGAACGAGCAAGAAGAAGAACAGAGAACAAGAAGAAGAACGAGAGCAAGAAGAGAACGAGAACAAGAAGAGAGCGAAGAGAAGAACGAGAGCAAGAAGAAGAGAGCAGAAGAACGAGAGCAAGAAGAAGAGAGCAAGAAGAACAGAAAGAGCAAGAAGAAAGAGAGCAAGAAGAAGCGAGAGAAAAAAGAACGAGAGCAAGAAGAACGAGAGCAAGAAGAAGAAGAGCAAGAAGGAACGAAGAGCAAGAAGAACGAGGCAAGAGAACGAGAGCCAAGAAGAAGAAGAAGAGCGAGCAAGAAGAAGAAGAGCAAGAAGAAGAAGAGCAAGAAGAAGAAGAGCAAGAAGAAGAAGAGCAAAAAGAAGAAGAGCAAGAAGAAGAAGAGCAAGAAGAAGAACAACAGCAAGAAGAAGAAGAACAACAGCAAGAAGAAGAAGAACAACAGCAAGAAGAAGAAGAACAACAGCAAGAAGAAGAACGACAACAACAGAAGAAGAAGAACGAACAACAAGAAGAAGACGACAACACAAGAAGAAGAACAACAACAAGAAGAACAACAAGAACAAGAAGAACAACAAGAAGAACAACAACAACAAGAACAACAACCAAATACAGACACAAATAAGAATAAAGTGGTTCCCCAGAATGCTAAATGGACTACTGCTACTCCAAGAGCTCACCTTCTAACTGTATCTATCACTGTGAGTGAACTGTAGGAAAGGGAGTCAATATACATCACTGCTGCAGTAGATTAATTCTTATACTATTTGCGTGTATTGTAATATTTCAACTCGTGTCTACCTTTTATTCTATTTCTATCACGTATACATATGTGAAAACCTCTGAAAGTGTAGGAGAGGTCTTACACAATGTTTAAATTAGCCTTCTCTTTGCTGTTATGTGAAACTATAACTCTCACAAGCCCAGTCGAAGGCACCTTGACGTCCATATTTCAACTTCTGAAGCCTCACTCAGCTCCACTCTCCTTGCATGTGCATGTTTATATTTTTCCACTCTCCACATTTTGAGGTCAGGTTTTTTTCTTGGAGTTGCCAGATTTTTTTCAGAAACATGCAGCAGATTTTGGTTTTGGCTTGACATTTAAAGCGCACGGGAGCATATAGTTTAGTACAAATAAAGACATTATTGTTACATATTTGCTGGAGTTTTAACTAAAATCGAATTCATTCCGTGCCAATATTGGAAATTTATAATCGAGTTTCCTACTTCTACCAAATCCTTTAACTTATCAAGACTGTAAGGGCATCATCAGTTGTCAATATGGAATAGGGCTTTATTGCAATTAATTGATATTGAAATGATCACCAACTAATTTAGTACTCAAATAAGTCACAGGCCTTTCACAGTCTGAAAAACAAATCAATGAATCAAAAGAATAATTGCTTGACTAAATGATTTGTAACGTAATTGTTAGTTGCGGCCTTAATATGGAAATCTTTTTTGTTTTAAAGGCACTATCAAACAATATTCAGATTCCAGCTGCTAGTGAACGGATGATTTAGATTTTGCATGATCTAAACTGCCTAAATCCTTATATGACTAGAAGGAGCCTGGTGCAGGTGCAAGGACTCAGAAAACAGAGGGTTCTTGACGTCAGGCAGTCGGGGGAGAGTGTTTTGGGCTTTCAAGAGCGACATTATTCAAATATAACACAACTCCAGTAGGGGCGGGCGACGGATCTTGGTCGTAACAATAGTCACAATATTATTGAGGTTTAAGTATCGGAAAAATGTGAAATGGTAAAATTATTACCATTTTTATCAAACTTTAAACTCAATATTCCCTTTTTTGTGGATGAGGAAAGAGTTGCATTAGGATTGAAAGCTTTATATGGTAGGGCTGCATAACATGACAATCAAATAAAAATGTGAGTGCAATTATCAAATGTCTAAGACTGAAATAATTAACAATGAAAGAAGAATGTTAATATCTTGTCTTTTTATATACAAATCTTGTAGTTTAGTTTATCAGTTCGTATTTGAGTTAATGCTCCTAAAGTTGTTTAATAATATTTTTTCTCAAAACTCGTGCAGCCATATTGCGTTGTATTTTTCTTGATATTCTGTTATATACTCTGTCTTTATAAGCCAGATGCCGTTGCAAACCCAATCCCTTCAATTTTTCCTAACTTGGATTGGATCTTAATGTCTTAATCAAGCTCTGATAAATGTAGGCAGTTAGTGTAAATCTGTCATCAGCTGATCCCTGTATAGTCTGAGCTTGTGTTAAACCAAACACTTACTTTGACTCAAAACCAAGTGGCCCTCGAGCTGAAGTCTATATGTTTAAATGTGCTCTATTTAAGACAAAACTTTCACTGTAAAGTAAACAGCCCTCTCTCTGTCTGCATTTTTGTGTCCTCTTGGCAGACTCCAGTCATTGTGCGGCCAAAAGCAATTGTAATGTTTTTCCCCCCAAGGCTTTTGTCTCTCTATCGCTCCATCTCAATGCTTCACAAACTGTGGGGTGGGTACAGTTTGACCGTCATTTAACCAGACTTGAAAAGTGTCTAAGTGACATTTTAGAACCCTAAATGTATCACTTTGAGTTTTAATTTTTCAAATAATCACAACTAAGTACAGATATGTGGGCGGGGATAGGGGGTAGTTGAAAGCCAGAATTTTCTGAGCATTCGAGCCTCAGTTACATGACAACACAGGATTACTCAAACCTGCTGGAATCAATCAAAATACAACTTTGAATAAACTATGGAAGAGGAAACAAGGTTAAAAACTCAATTAAAGTTGACTTTGCATAATATGTCCCCTTTAAGAACTTGTTGTTGTCGATCTTTTTTTGTGATTTCATTTTATTTATTTTGTTTGTTTGTTGTATTATTTTGTAGTAGTATTTGAAAACGTATTTGAATGTATTTTATTTTCTGTCTGTTATAATTGTGACTGTAAACCGCGGTGATAACAGCTCAAGCCGCTCCACTTTCCAAAACCGTACCTCCTTTGGGCCGGCTCATTGTGACCTGCCTCGCGCCTGCACCCAGAGCCCAGAGCCCAGAGCCAGACCCAGAACCAAGCCCAGAGCCCATAGAGCCCAGAGCCCAGAGCCCAGAGCCCAGAGCCCAGAGCCGCAGAGCCCAGAGCCCAGAGCCAGAAGCCCAGAGCCCAGAGCCCAGAGCAAGCCCAGAGCCCAGAGCCCAGAGCCCAGAGCCCAGAGCCCAGAGCCCAGAGCCCAGAGCCCAGAGCCCAAGCCCAGAGCCCAGAGCCAAGCCAGAGCCCAGAGCCCAGAGCCCAGACCAAAGCCCCAGAGCCCAGAGCCCAGAGCCCAGAGCCCCAGAGCCAGACCCAGAGCCAGACCCCAGAGCCCAGAGCCCAGAGCCCAGAGCGCACCAGAGCCCAGACCCAGAGCCCAGAGCCCCAGAGCCCAGAGCCCAGAGGCCCAGAGCCCAGAGCCCAGACCCCTTGCTTCTTGTGCAACAGTGAAACGTGAGCGGAGATGGCTGCTGGAGGGAGGAGACAGGCACACTCCATACGCGGGGGCTCTGCCAAACCCACACGGCCCCAGATGTGAGCAGCGGCCCGGGCCAGTCCAGCCAGCGCACAGGCCCAGAGGAGCAGAGAGAGAGAGAGCAGTGTTTACATAGCAACGGGAGTCCCTCTGTCTTGAATTACAGCCCAGCCATCTCCCACCACGAGCGCTAATATCACAACCTGCCACACAAACGTGGATTGTTACATTGAAATGCTGTCATCTAAATTGAAATGGAGGCAAAATTAAGACACTGTCAATGATTGTCTCACATCAGATCGAAATAATAATGGTTGTAAGTTTTGTTTCAATTCAGTTTTGAATATCCAGGGTAGAAATGTCACTTTATTTGCTTTGTTATTACAAAAGATTGAAAAAAAATCAATATTGAATTTGAGCTTCACAAATTGTATCATTTATAGTAGAGTATGTAATATAGCTGTAGATAAAATGAAAAACTATTCTGGGCTCAACATTTCTGTGAGTATTTGTCCAGTAAAACAATATAAAACCATGCTCTGTTATCACTCACATGTAACCTTGATTTTTCATATCAAATCACACAATTCAGCTTGTGAATTCCAGAATTTAGAAGGTTTTTGTTTACAAACTTTTAAAGAGTCTACATGCAATTTCAGTTTGCAGATGGCTGCTCTGCACCTTATGGAAGCAGATGATTTACTGTGGCAACCTCAGAAGTAGAAGAGCATATGGAAAAGAAAAGAACAAAAACAAGAAGCATATGGTTTATAGTCCTGCCAAAAAACGCTGCCATGTGGCTCAGTGGTGAAGTCTAATGCACATATGTTTGGAGTTCAACTAAGCTGACTGTGTATATCATTATGTTTTGGAACAAAAGAATCTATTAACCTAATTCTTAGAATGAATTTAATTTTCATGGCGCCAGAACTACCCACATTTATGTTTTTGTTAGGTGTTATAGTATTGAATTTTACCTTAAGATGCAAAACACAAACAGCCTGTGAGTCTTTCCTAGACTCTAATAGTTGTCCCATTTCTCCTTATTTAGTATGTTTTTGGTTTGTGTCATTATATGCCTTTTTTTCAAACCTGCTTTAAGTTAACAACCTGGCAATTTAAATTTAAAGGGGCTGTACCGCAATTTTTCCATGTAATAAAGTAAAAGCTATATTGAAAAAGCAGCTTTTAGGGTGGAAATTAGTCCATAGAGCGATTTATGCATATTTAAGCCGAAAGTGCGTTGTTAGCATGCTAGTTGTTGTTAGCGTCATCATGACTACAAAACTCACTTAAAGTTGTGAAAAGCGCTCATAAACTCTCTCTAAAAAATTGCGGTGAATAATTATGGCGTTTGGAATGCATTAGGAGAGTGAGAAAAACATGAAATTGTTCTGTTTTCCTCATTTTTGGATGATAATTTTATATTTTAGCCATTTGAAATCACAATAGTGATCTAAAACGACTTAATAAAAGAAACCAATCCGCAAACCGCCCCGTACGTCACCGTAAACGTCATCATAACAAAGTGTCGAGCAGTGGATTTTTTTATTCATTTGTCCCAAAATGGAAATGAAATAAAAATCAGAGCAGTGCAGAGCAGTGGGCAGAGCTGGGGGTTTAGTGAAAATAAGATTTCTTAAGAGCAATGGTGTCTTGAATGCAGGAGAATAAAGATTACTCAAACATGCTTGAATCACTCTAACTTAGAATGCGTAAATGTGAAGGGAAACAATTACAATGTATTTAAAAGCTCTTAAAAGTATTTTTTTTAATTATATATTCCTTTAAGCCCATGTGTTTTAAGTTAATAAGCACAGAAAACTTTAAGTAAAAGAGGTATAATAGCGATTGTAGTGCTTGGTTGTGATCAGCTGTGTCTGACGTAAATCTAGTAGAAAACCTCCCCTCTCTCCCTCCTACCCATCATCTGGTCAGCCCTCCCCCTCTTTCCTTCTCTCCTTCTCTCTCTCGCTCGTCGTATTTCCAGTAAGCAGCCGCGTAAATAATTTCGGTCAGGGCCAGTAATGAAAAACAGCTGGAGTGATTGTGCGATTTCCATTGTGTTTCTCGTCCAGAAACGCCACAAGACAGAGTCTGGTATGTGACTTCATTGAAGAAAGTTGTAGTAATAGCCAAAGCATGACCTGACCCTGCAGTAATGAAAAATATAGACCTTTAAACTTTTTACTCATCCGACCTATACTTTTATTGTGATTTATTCCTTTCTGAGGTTGCCACATCAAATCATCTGAATCATGGAATAATATTGATACTTTGGCATTTTTGATTTTATATTGTTTGTTTCAGGGTGTACTATTCGCTTGCTTACAAAAATGAATGAAAGGTTATGTTGTAAACTTTCAAGTAAAGGATATTCCTGCACTTTTGTGATTCATTTTACAGACATTTCAAATCTATCTGACAATTAAACCTCAACTATTACATTTAGAGACATGTTTTAACCAATTTTTGTCTGACTATCATTATCGGTATACTATATTTTAACTATAAACTCGGTTATGTTACTACTGGGCGCTACTCTACATAAGAAAAGTATAATAATATAGACAAGTTTTTCTAAAGCAATTATTTTTATACATCCACAACCTATAAGAGAACAGTAGTCACATTTTGGACAGTGCTCTCTTCTTATGGGATGAAACTAAAGTGTTCTAAAAAAAAATATCTACTTTAGTTGTCCTAATCAAAGTATTGGGATATACTGGAGCATTAAGGCCAATAACTGATGCATGAAAAAGTGTACATATCAGCCTGATACATTGGTTGGCCAATATATCGGGCTGATATATTGTTGATCTCTAGTCCAGGGGCATGGGTCTGCTACGTGAACAAACTGACGTCACCCAAACATAACAAATGTCATGCTGCGTGGGCCACTTAAGACCAGTCAAACGGCCCAGTGCGGTTCACCTAAAACACTGGAAACGTGTTCAGACCGTATCGATCCGCTCCAAAACAAACAAGGCTGTCGTTGTAGTTTGACTTCCATGAGGAATGGTTGGTATTAGCAAAGAATGAACCGGCTCTGTATTCATGCTTATGAAAAATACAGCCCTCTAAACTTTTAACACATCTGTTTTTTGCTTTTATTTTGTTGTAAGTTAGTTTGACCTTCTTAAACTGCAGTATGGGGCCAGCTTTTGTGATCCCCCCTCCCCTCGCAGACTCTTGTCCTAATATGGGATGGGGCTGAGGGCTTCCAGGTGGTGTCTTTCGTCAGGCGGTCCCCTCAGAGGCCTCACCTTCTGCTGTGGCCCATTTCCAACCGCCAAGTCTCGCTGAAAGATCACATCCCAAATTTGGACCAAAACACTGGAAAATAACAAAAGAAATGACATCATAGAGGGGTGAGAGAGATTTTAAACAGATCACAGACGCAATAAGAAGGTTTTAGGTAAAATGTTGTCTATGTAAGAAAGTGTAGTTCTAGTTTGTATGTAAACAAAAGCAGATTATTCTTTTTTTTTTAGTTCTTCCCAGATTTGGATATTTTCACTTGAACTATATTGACTACTTAAAAGATTGTAAACAAAAACATTTTAAATTCCGGAATGGAGGCAAAAGTGAAGTGGAACATATGTGATTTTCCCTGGAGAAACTGGGATTAACCTCAGAAGATCACGAAATGTGAAAAATCTTTTCACATTACAAACAGACTACAGATTACAGACGTTACCACAAATTATACGTAATAGTATTTTGTTCATCCTTTGAAACAGAAAAGCAAGCAAACTGACATTTCTACCCTGGAAATTGCATCTACCTTATTTTTTTATTATTAAGACTGAAAACCGTTAAGATTTATCTCTGATATCAATTAATCATTGTAAATGTCTTGTGGTTTACTTCGTTTGGCCTCCAGTTACATCCATTCAGGAATTAAGAACATTCTGATGGCATTACATTTTAAAGCAGTGTTTTTACTTATATTTGTCTTTCCTGATGCCTTCATTCTTTAATGAGCTTTTCCCAGTAATGATCCTTGCTCAAATTAGTATTTAGTTTCTAGAGCTGCACAATATATTGCAAAATTGGATGATGCAACACAACAAACTAAATATATTGCAATAACACCAAGGTCTTCAGTTCCATCTGACAGAAAGGAAAACGTTGAAAAAGGTTCATTTGATTAATTATTTTCCTTATTCAGTCAAAATTACCCTTGATTTAGTCTTGGTTTAGTTTGTATTGTTTTTATTTGCACAGTCAAATGATGCAATAATAATCAGTAGTAACTGCCATATCGCAATCATTTCTTCTCGTTCCATCTCGTTCAACTGTACTTTCAAAACTAGTTTTAGAATTGACCGATTCCATCACATACAATGTGGCCAAGCATTTAACAACTATCTTGGCACCATTGGTGGGGAACTTGGAACATCATGTGGAAAACACACATACTTTTGTGGACAAAGTTAAACATCTCCAATTGGACCCAGATGACCTGGTTTCATATGATGTTGTGTCCCTCTTCACCTGCATCCCGACCTCTGAGGCAGTAGCAGAGGTTAGGACGAGACTGCAGGAAGACACCACCTTACAGGAAAGGACCAAATTGACACCTGAACACATCGGCAAACTACTACACATCTGTCTTAACACCACATACTTTCAATTCTGGGGACATTTTTACAGACAGATTCATGGCTGTGCCATGGGCTCGCCCGTCTCTCCCATCGTGGCTAACTTGTACATAGAGCATTTTGAGAAGAAGGCACTGACCTCCTTTTCAGGCATTGCTCCAAGTCGTTGGTACCGTTACGTGGACGACATTGTTGTGACAATTAAGAAAAAAGAACTGGAAGCCTTCTCAGAGCACATCAATGCAGTGGACCCACATATCAGGTTTACAAGAGAAGATGCTAAGGAGAACCGCTTGGCCTTTCTTGATTGTTCCACTATCAGAGGAAAAGAAGCTCCAGATAGAAGTATATAGGAAACCCACACACACGGATCAGTACCTGATCTTTGGCTCTAACCACCCACTACAGCACAAGCTGGGAGTGATCAGAACACTACAACATAGAGCACAAGAGGTGCCCCCCAGCTCAGAGGGCAAGAGGAAAGAGGAAACACATGCTCTCTCAGCCTGTGGATACCCAGCTTGGGCTCTTAACAAAGTGAAGAGAACCAAAAAGCAGGACAAAAGGGACAAAAGGGAAACAGAACCAAGAAGAAAGGGTGTCTCTATCCCTTATGTATCGAAAAAAACTGGTTCACCCTAAGGACAAGATTCCTGCACAAAAGCAGAGCAATGTATTGTATTCTATCCAATGCAGTGAAGAAAGTTGTAAAGAGCGTTGAATCGGGGAGACTAAACAGCCACTGCACAAGAGGCTTTATCAACATAGAAGACACTCGAGTTCAGGACCCCAGAGCGTTGTGCATCTTCATCTCAAAGCCACAGACCACTCTATTGAAGACAGTGAGGTGGAGATTCTGAGCAGGGAGAAAAGATGGTTTGAAAGAGGAGTTAAGGAGGCAATCTTTGTTAAAAAAGAAAATCCTTCCTTAAATCGTGATGGAGGTTTAAGATTCAACCTTCCTGTTGTTTATAATGGTCTGCTGAAACCCTGGAGACACCCGAGGCATTCGGATGCTAATCAGGTAGTTGATGAGGAGGGAGCCAAATTCAGGTCACAATATTTTATATATGATGTAGATGGACTATCTCTCGTTAGTTTCATTGGCCCATTATCAGGAGGTCCCACCCTGTGGGCAGGGCTTTCACAGAGTAGGATATAAACTGGAGTTCTCAGACTTGTTTCACAGATTGAGGATGACTCTTGGAGTCGAAACGTTTTGTTTTTTCTAAAACAGAGTCCAGATGACTACAACTGAATCTTATTCTACAAAAGTATTTGAGTATTGTTACTTTTTACAAACCAAATGTTACTGACTGAACATTGAGCCTTGAAGAACATCCACCATTAGCTTTGTATCTCTTTCTATGACATGTTTATTGCTCATTGGGTGCTGTGCATTTGTTAAGTGTGTGTTAAAGAGGCCGTGCTTGAATCCTTTGTGTGTTAATGCATGAGGCAACATGACTCCTGACAGGTCGCCCTCTGCCTCTGCCCCGAGCTGCTCCAGAAGAGGCCCAGAGGAATGCAGGGGCGCTGGCCTCCTTCACCTCTGTAGCTCCTCACGTCACACTCGGCCCAACCCTCCGGCTAATATAGAGCTGCTATTGTTCAGCACATTGCTTTCTATATGGTTCTAGAGGTGGGAGATTAATCGAAAAATGTATAATACAATTGTTGTTTTGGAGATATTAATTAACAAATAATTAACAAAATTAGAACATCGAGTACATCGTCTATAATTAAGACTATTAAAAATGCCTCAAAAAGTGACTGAAATGTCCAGTGCAATCCCCCAAACTACAGTATAAAGCACTATTTCTGCCCCTTTGTGATTATTTTATGGTCTATTCATGTTTTGTCTGATAGTTGAACTTCAACCAAGACATTTAAAGGCACATTTCAGCACATTCCTGATGCATTGTTAGAATCTGATTATTATCAAGAAAATACTGTGATATTCATTTTTGTCGCTATCACCTCATTCTACCTCGTTGGTAGAATATTGTAAAAGAAATAATATTGTGTTGTTGTGGATATGTTATTTGTAAGGCTTTAACATACTCTGTTATTAAAGTATTGGCATTTGCGTGAATGGAACATAAAAAAAAATGCATGGAAGGATTTTTTTGGCCTGTAGGTTTTATTAGACAGGACAGCATATAGCGTGAAAGGGGGATGAGACTGGAGAAGGACATTTCAGCAGATTGTTGAGAGCTGGATTCAAACTCACAATGCTGCTCAGATGGAGCGTATGAGTGCGATCCACTTGACCACTGAGCAGGAAACTTTTATATTATACATTGTAGGTTAGAGGTTTTACATTTTGATGGACATCTACTGGATCAAACCAATGAGACAAACTTTGAAGGCAAAGTTGTTACTTTTCTTAATTTGATGAGACACAATAGGTTGCAAGCATGTAGGGCTTCTACTAACAAATATGTTTTTAATCTATTCAATTCTTGCTTTTAATCAATTAATTGTGTAGAACGTGTAAGGCCCAGGAATATTACTTTTTTACTCAATTTGACTTAGATACAGATAAAGTGAAGCTGTTAAAAGCCCCTCTGATAGAGTAAACTTACAAACAAGTTTGTCATCAAAAACACTCAATTTACACATTTCCTGTGTCTTTTTGGAGTACTTACAGCTTTGTTTGAGTCATTAAACCTCTTCTCTCAGCACATCGAGTCTGCAGACGAGAACATTTGATTACCAACTTACTTAACCAGTATTTCAATACTTGAATAGTTTAGACTTATCATTGAATGTATTGCAGCTCTATACAAGCATGTGTTATGTCTCCCTTCTGTCTTTGCTTGGTGGTCTGTGTAGATGAGCTTTCAGATGTACTTGGTAAACGTTAGATGTACAGAAATCCTACAGGCAGCCACCCAACACAAACATTAAGATGATATCAGGTAAGAGAAGTCTCCACTGCCCCCAGACCCCCACCATCTCCGTCTATGGTCCAGCTATGGTCCATTTATGGTTCATTTTTGGTCCATCCATGGTCCATCTTTGGTCCATCCATGGTCCATCCATGGTCCATCTATGATCCACATTTGTGATAAACATGTGCAGAACCCTGCTGTGGTGCGTCAATGCTTGTGACAGCTGTGATTGATGAAACAGACTCCAAACTGCAGGAGAGATATTAGTCAGAGGGTTTGGGAGGACACTGGAGCTCTGTTCACTGTGACTCTGATTACTGTCTGATGGGAAAAAGACAAGACAATACTACTGTTATTTGGTTTGGGTATTTGTCTCACTGATGTTTTACAGATGGATTTGGGTTGTGTTTATAATTGTTCGGTAGTCTTTAGCTATTAAAACCATACTATATCTTGTTGGCCAGTTCTTTTACTTGAATAATTACCTTTTTTCCGGTCTGGCTGTCTGGCATTAGGGCTCTTTCGAACCAAACACCAGAGCCTCTGTCTGATTGTGTTGTTACAAAGTTCAGAACATCTTTTGGACACTCCAGTTTTTCATCCAATGGACCCAGACTTTTCTGAAACTCTCTTCCCACAGACCTAAAACTAAAAAACTTGAACAGACGTCTGAATCTGTAGAGGAAATCAGGGCAGAGTTGCATTTACAAGATAATACTCGGTTAAATGCAGGTTAACAATATTGTGTACTTATTGGTACTTAACTTTGCCAACATTTAATTCTTGTATTGAATTGTCCTAAAAGCCTCCGGTGGACAAGTGTTGTAAATTTGTATTTTGCGCTACAACATTTCTGATTTGTCCAGTGTAATTGCTATGTTCATATTAAGCAAGTCAATTAATATATAAATAAACAAGCATGTTCCCCATTTATGGAGGTAACTATGGTGACCCCCCCATTGGCCAAATATTTTCTCAATAGTCAAAAAACAACCCGGACGATACATTGAAATGACAAAATCACAGTTTGTTGGTCTTTGTATTGTTATAAACCTAAAAGAGTACCATACTATATCTCAAGTATGAAATATAAGCAATAAGTGACATTTATATATACAAAAATGATTGAGAGAAAATTATTTACATAAAAATATATATGCATTTGTGCTTGTTGGAATTTATGGGAAACACTACATGGATATGGCATGTGTAGAAGATGTCATAGCTGCAGTAATAGTCACTACAGAGAGAAAAGCAATTTCTCTCTATTTCCACCTCTTTTGGACACAGGAGGCAAGGATGGTTACGTGTCTTGCTCAAGGACACAATGATATACACTGGGAGAGAGCCGGGATTGCACTGTAGACTTCAGGGTTCAGTTCTGGTTTTGTAGATAGTAAAAGTAGTTTAAAATCGATATTCTTCTTTAAACGAACTGACAGCTGGTTTGACGACTCTTTTGTTCCCCGCCTTTATGAACGGGGACGGCACATGTCAGCAGCCCTCAGTGAAGACATACAGGAGTAGCACGGTTAGCTTACTCAGATCTAGCACATGTCCAACGGATCACTTTACACTCGGCTCCTGCATGTGGCCCACGGGGGAATTATACGTGTCATCTGTCTCCCCAGAGCCCCCTGATTTATGTTTGTGTTTGGAGCCTAGAGAGGCGCCCCAATACTTCACCAATAGTTTCTGGAAGTCTGCAAAATACTTAGAAACTTACATGCAACATCATATTATATCGTCTGTAAGTTCAGTATGTATGTGCCACCTTTTCCTTAATGATTTATTGTTTATTTTTTCATTTTGATCACAGTATTAACCAAACTTTGGCTGCAATTAACAATTATTTTAGCAATTATTTTTTCGATTAGTCGACTAGTCAAACGATTATCTCTATTTTAAAATACATTGTCAACCAAATAAATGTTGACATACAGGCTTCTAAATAGAGAATATTTATAGATAATAAACTATATTATCATTATTTTTGACATTTTGATTAAATACTTCACTTTTCTTAGGTGTTCTTTTTAACAGCATGATGTAGTCTCTTGTTATCCGTCCTGCTTAAAGGTCACATATTCTACATTAGTTGTTTTGTTACTGGGCTTTAATCATGCTCTTGATGTGCCTCTGCTTTGGCACACCTTACTTCATATCTGTCAGGTGTTTCCTACGTCAGGAATTGACAGCAGCGGTGGGAATTTCGTAGGGGAGACAAACTAACCTATTTTGCCCTCGAAATGTTAATTGAAGCATGCAGTTGTATTTAAGGCAATTTGACGGCAGAAATGCTCAGAAACGAATCTGGTGATGATTGTTTTATGGACTTAAAATAGCGCCTCTACCTATGATGTCATGTATGGAGGGCTTTTTGATGCTCAGAGGAAGAGAACTTACTAAACAGAATATTTCAAACAAGCGGGAATGAAGATAAATACAAATCCAGGTATGTTTTTGATGATCTTATAACTCAATTTTGCATAATGTATGTTCTTTAAAAATACATACACATCCCCATGTCCTTTGGCAGTTGTGAGCGAAAGGTTTTGCATTTTTGTAGTCGCATTAACTTTACTGTTTTGACATTCTCACCTTTTTTGTCTGATTACTGACTTTCAGCGCTGCAGATTTCACACTTTGATGGAGCGGTTTACAACTTCCCTATTGCCTCCTCCCTCTTCCTCCTCTCTTCTCTGCGAGTTCTGCGCACAGATAAATCCCCCTAAAAGTGAACTCTCGCTCTCCTCATGAAGAACGGCTTAGCTCACTTCCTGTAGTAGTGCAGCAGAGTTCAGGGGTAAGCGCGCTGCAGTTTTAGTGTCAACAAAGAGGAGCCGGCCATTCCTCAGCCCAAAATCCCCCCTAGCAAAACACGAGCGGGTACAATATTACGTTTGCTAAAGTCAGCCGTCCATGGGAATCGTGGCCCGCAGTGGTGCGACAGGAGACGGAGGATTCACATAGTCTTAGTGGCACTGATGGGAACGGACTTAGACTCAGGAGGACTTGGGTAGAGGCACTTATTGAACCGAGAGGCCCCGTGTTTACCCTGTGTTTTTGAGTTCTATGAAAATAGAACATCTTTTTTGGGGGGAATTCTTATTATTTTGGGCCTTATAAAAATATATTATGGTGTTTCTTTATGTCCATGAATCAGAAGAAGGAGGTTGTGTGAGGTTGTGAATTTCTCAAAGTTTCCCATTGATATGCAACCTTTTAACCTTTATTCAACCAGGTTAAACTAGAAGATCGCAATCATCATTTTGAATGGATGCACTTTGCAAATCGCATTGGCTGAACTTTTTGAAGTGAAAAAAATGTATAACCATTTTGTTTAGATCTGTACAAATATCTTCTGAAATACAAAGTTTGTGTGTTTATATTTCAGTCTTTTTGTCTATTCTCCTGGAAAATGTGGACTTTGAAGAGAATAATTCAAACACAAACCACAAATCTAAAAACAAAAATGGATATTAGAAATTTTTCCCAAATCGACATTTTACAATGAAAACATTGTAAAATTACAACGAAACTGCCATTAGAGGCCCTTTGTTTCTACAATAGGGCATCCAGCTCACAAAGTTTCAGCTCAGTTGGTAGAGTGTTCCAAGCTGTGGGTGCAGCATAACCAAAAGCTTGCTGCACCGGCTTTTTACTTTTTATTAAAAATGTGAAAAATAGAACTTAGTCATCTCTTTACAGCTGTCCACATGTATCGATCACTTAACTAACGCATTCCTAGCATCCTTATCATTCACAGCGATAAGTTTCAAAGCACTTTTCACAATTTCCAGAGACCACAGCAGTTTTTGCCAACTTTTAGCTTTGCATCGGCTAAAACTCTCATTAATTAAATCCAGACATCGCACTGCAGTTTCTTTTTCACCCTTCACACATTTTTTTTACTTTATATTTT
Organism: Chaenogobius annularis; assembly: GCA_015082035.1. NCBI lineage: Eukaryota > Metazoa > Chordata > Actinopteri > Gobiiformes > Gobiidae > Chaenogobius > Chaenogobius annularis. The sequence continues at coordinate 371,764 of BJKM01000515.1, read as the reverse complement.
TCATTTTACATTAAAAAGCCCTTTTAATGATATTGATGTTGATGTTCTTACATAAGCAGTTTTAATGTAAAATGTACTACAAAGCTACCTAATTAGGAAACACTGCTGTATGATGCAAATTTGATGTGCGCTTAAGTTTTGCATTAATATGGCTTGTACATTACATACTTATCGTATTACTTTTTTGTCACTTCTACTTTGGAAAACCCTGAGATGTTGTTTACTTGTAGATACTGCAGTATGAGTCTTGTGGATTGTGCATTCCCTCTCTTTCCCTTTCTCTCTCAAGGGGAGGCTGTGTTTGTTTGTGTTCGGAAATGTCTTTGTGGGAATATCGCATGTGTCCCGGGCTGGCACAACCTCTGACGTCACTTCCTGTGCCCGGCCCTGGCGCAGTGCCATCGTGTGGAGGGAAAACAAAGAGCCTTCTCCAAAACAACAGAAGCTTATCTGCAGATAGGACCCAAACCAGACCCGGCCCATTCTCTCTATGTACTCTATATATAGAGGATTATTGTATATGGCTTTAACATGCACTACAGAGCAAACGTTTTTAAGACCATAAAAAGGAAAGTAGTATTGTTAATGCAAAAAAAAATGTAAGTACAGAAAAAAGAAAATTACTGGTCGTAGGTTGTAGGGGAGTTATGATATCGCACATATTAATGAGGCAGCGTTGTTTCCATTTATTTGAATGTCTAAATTGGTCAGTTCTTCCTGGACAGTAGAGGACATGTATCTCTACCACACAAATGAATACTTTTCAAACTGTGGTACTTGTACTACTAGTGGTATGCAAGCTTCAATTTAGTTCTAATTTATGTCTATTTTAGCCCTAGTGTAGACCTGGAATAGTCCTGTTTGAGATTTTGTTTAGATCTGGTGGTTCTCAGGAGGCTAAATATTTTCTTAGGTGGTACTTGGATAAGTTTGAAAACTACTGCGTTATTGTATTTATAAGAAGTAACTTTTTGGACATGATGTGCCCAGTGCCCAAAGTATCAATACTTTCAGTGTGAATCATTCAGTATCAATACCAGTCGTGATTGTTCAGTGGAAAGTGTCTATAGAGAACGTGTATGTGCGTATGTGCGAATGTGTGTATGTGTGTATGTGTGTATGTGTGTATATAGTGTAATGTATTGTCAGATGCACACCCCTGATAGGTTGTGATTGTAAAAATGGTAAAAATACAGCACGAGATCCACAATGGACTAAAAGATCTTCAGTTAAGTGGTTCTGGTTTGAATCTTTTGAAACACTTTATGTGCTAGAGTAAAGTAGACATACATGTATTTATCAAGCAGACATTTTAAAAAGTGTTATTTATTTGTTATATTACAAGAAACAAAATGTATCGTGTTAGACTTTTTATTGGCAAGCTTGCTTTTGTTGGGCCACTGTAGTTTTCTCATGGGAAACACGGTCTAAACCCAGTCCTATAACTTGCAGGCAAAATTGAAACATTATATTCAGCTTCTACATGTAATTAACATACAGCGGTTATAGATTTATGAGCAAAACTGTATATCATCTCTGCGAAAACACAAGACACAAACAGAGCCATAAACCCTATATATTTTATCACCATTTTCTTTCCCTGACAGTAGACTCTAAACAAAGAGTCTACTGTTTGAAGGTCGTAAAAAACTCTGTCTGTATTTCAAAAAATGACAATCCTTTGGCTGTTAATGTCACTAGTGAAAGAAATAGAATAATTTAAATCAACAATGACGGATATAGTCCAGGGAAAATGTGTGTGCGACGCAATGAGTGGTGACCAATGAAGTCATCTCAATTTGACAGCAATGTGGTGTATATCAAAATTACTATTTAAGCAACTGCAATATTTTAACTTACCGTATATGGAATGAATAGAAAGCTAAATTAAACAAATAGATTTCTATGTTTTGAACATCTTTGCACAATGTCCGGAGCATGAGCTAACCCGCAGCAAAGGCACAGTTGTAAAAATAAACTTTTGGATTTGTGGAAGTGCAATGCAGCGGTGGGTCAAGGTGCCTGTCAGTCACCATAGTAATCGTTCACATTGTAGATCTCGAGGTAATGTAATTATAGAGAAATACTGCGCACAGAAGGAGAGCAGTGTTTGGACAAGGAATGAAAATGATTTGAAAGCTTGTCACTACAGTTTCTTAACATGAAACATGTCACAAACCATAATATACATGCAGTAAAATGTTCTTCAATTCCATGCCATGTTTTATTAGTGATATACTTCATACTTAATCCTAAAATGCCATGTCTCTATTTTACTTTCATTTTAAAATATCTACTTTACTGTATTCATTTATGCTGAGTAATTGTGACACAAAGAACCAAGATCCAAAATTGAACTAAGCAAAAGTCTCTTTTAATGTATTTTCTCATAGCATTTTCTCATTTAACTCACTGAATAAAATCAGCAGTCAAATACAAGAGCTAATTGGAATTGAAAAAGTCTCATCATGTTTGGTTATAGATCTATTTGAGATTTTGAGTCTGCTTTTGAAGGATTTTGTGATTATTCATGTTATGACATTGATGAGTGCTAAAGCTTAAATACTCCATACAGGTAGATCTTAATTTCATTCATTTTCATTTTATTTTATTTTATTTATACAGGGAAACCCCAATGAGAAAAGTTCTCTTTTTCATGGGTACCCTGTTAAAACACAACATTAATGGTAACTGTATTAAAGACTATTAAAATGTGAGTCAGTTTGGTGAGTGCCTGTCAATCCCCAATTTGAGTCAGAATCAAATTTGCGTCAAAAATCCTATCGATTTATTTTACTCTTTAAACATGCATATTTTACAATGAATTTGAGCAAATGTTAGTGAAGCCACAACATATAAATGCTAATAAACCTGAGCAAAAAACAGGATAGAGAAACATGTTTAATTTGTTTAATGAGTTAGTTTAGTTATTATTTCTTTGTATACACTATTTTACTTTTTTTACTTTAATTAAACTGAGACAAATGACAGATAATATTATTTACATTTTCTGAGTAGTGAAATAATGAAAATATAATCAGACTAATTTATTTGGTAAATTAGTCAAATCATTCAATCTATGGCGATACTATATGATGTGCATAAATGCGGTTCATTGTGGGTAATTAATGACATAACATGCCAATAATTGGCCACTTAGCATTGACTCCACCTCTTCCACATGAATGAGCTTTACAGTTTTCTGAGTCGGTTGATAACTCACTTTGTTGTGCTTCCCCAGAGACTGTCATTCAGAATAAGTTCAGCCGGCTTCATGTTGGGCCCCTTTGTCCTTGAACTTATTGGGCGCCCGCTGAACCCACGGCCTGATGGGAAAAACATATGGACACAGCACTCTCATATTTGACCTTGACACACTATATGATTGATGATAGCCTTTGTCTATTGTTCTCAGAAGTTTCAAAACCCTGCTCCTTTGAACCTGCTGTACTATGGGATTTAAAGTATCCTACTTCTACTACAGAATGGGCGTTGGCCATTATCACATTACAGTAAACTATGAAAACCTTTAGAACAAATCACTGAATTGCTGTTTTAGCTCATTTGAAGTTGGTGATATTTATTGAATTGTGATCTCATCCCTGTGATGATACGTGATTCTGACTCACCATTTCTCTGTTTAATGCTGCTCTTCCCACCCACTCCTCCTATTGGTCAGCCTCTGCCGGGCTCTGAGTGAATCACAGCTGGAGTTAACCAATCGTAGTGAACTGTTAGTGTTCATCCTCTGATGCGAGGGTTTGGCGGTTCAGATCCCGCTCTTGACATAAAAAAGTAGAATGGTCAGATCCACTGGCAAAAAGGTTGGTGGCTCGATCACAGCTCCTACAAATGAATACTGTTGTTGTGTCCATGGGCAAGGCAATTTGTAATGGTTAAATATGTGTTTTCGGGGTGTTTGAAGTGTCTTTTTTATATTTGTCAATGTTAAATGTTTTCTATGTGATTATATACAGACTTATATAATGGATCTGTTCTCTGACAGTGTATTTTCACAAGGAAGCTGCAGGGGGAGCTCTATTGCCAGTCACTTCTTTAACTCACCTTGCCCAAGTGTCAATGACGTGTGTGAATGGGTGAGTGGCTTCTTTATTGTAAAGCGCTTTGAGTGCCTTGAAGGTAGAAAAGTGCAATATGAATTTTACTTTTTACCATTTACTTATTTGCCTCTTAAAGGAAGTAGAAAAATACAATATAAAATACTTACTAACCCAACACTTATTAACATATCACTGCCACCTTCCCACTTGTATTTGTTTGTATTTTTTTTCCCTATGGGACACAATGTCAATGCAAAAAAGCATTGGAACGTGGCATCAAGTTCCCACTTATCCATGGGTTTCAGGGTGATGCATATCTAGCCCTGTTGCCATAGAAATTAACAATTCAAAACAAAATAAGCTTTTTAATGAGCAAAAGTCCTCAAACTATCACCAATAACTAGGAAGCTAAAACCCATTAATAGGTTTTCTTCTCCATGGAGATTGCAGATGTTGTTGCAGATGATGTTTCCACACAAGGAAGACAATACACTTATGTTTCTGTAATTATGGTACACAGCTTCTATTATTTATTATTCCCTGTTTAGGAGCATGGTCAATTAAGCATGGCACTCATAAACTGCAGACTCTCTCTTATATCCTGCTAGCATGTGTAGGCGTCATTATCTTGTATTGTTTGGCCGTTTAAATCATTTGGTTGCCAGTTGTCCTTTGGCAGTGTGTTGTCTTGTGTTGTAGAAGGAAAAAGTGAGTTTGTTTGTGCTGAGTTTGTCAGAGGTCTGGTGATGATTGTGAGCTGGACCGGAGTCTGAAGGGAGGACAAGGGGAGGAGAGAGGAGGTGTCTGTGGTGAATGTGCTGATATCAAGCTTTAACATGAGGCTGCAACAGACAATTATTTAGGTTGATTGCAAGCCGAACTTAGATATACGATTTTTTTTAACAACTTTTAACCACCAAACTACAACTTACATTTAAGCTTCATGAGTTCTTTAAAGGGAATTTAAAAAATATGCCAAGACAATTAATAAAATAAAATAATTTATAATGCTTTGATTTGTTCTCATGACAAAGGGTTTTTTACAATCTTCAGATAACATTGTATTATTTGTTCAATGATTGCTTAATCACAATGAATCATTTCCTGTATTTATTATATTTGTAGAAGCAAAGTGACAGCAGGTTTACAATGAGCAGGTGATTGAATGAAATTGCCCAGGTAACATTCAAAATGCTAAAAACAGACAATCAAACAATCAGCAATCCCAATACAACTTTACACATTTAAATATTTGCAATTTACATTATTTCTTCAGACATCAGATCACTAATGACTACACAGCTGATTGCCTTTAAGCCACTTCTTAAGGTTGAATTAAAAATGTCCCTGAATACTGGGTTATGTTCTAATGTGGTGGACCTAAATTCCATTGTTTTAATGACCTTGTACAGAGCAGAAACATCAAAACATCACACACTAGAAAAGTATTCCACGCAGGTATCAGGTTTACTAATTATTTATTTTTTCAACTTGAAGCAATAATACAAATGTGCATCTCACAATTTGTACACTCAAATAAAACGTCAAATGTTTTCTCCTACGTTACTTCTCAGTTTTCTTTCTAGAGCTTTGTATTTGCAAGACCTTGGAAACCCTGGTGTTATTGGTCCTGAAGTTACAGATGTCCTGCCTGTATTTTAAGCTTTATTTTTTCAGAACAGCTTAAGTGCGACATGTGGAGGGAGTGTAAGAACATTTGAAAGATGGCTGAGGTCGGGAAATAACCCACAATACCTTAAACTACTGCACCCTCATAGAGCACACGTTTGCCACTTTTGATTAGATGTTGTTGGAGAAGTAAAGTAGAGTCTTAGTATTACTATGTAGCATATTGTAGTAGTATTATAGTAGTGGTAAACCACATTCAATGTATATTTCTGCATTACACAGGGGGTTTACCATGAGATCGTTATTGGTGCGTGAGCACTGAAAGCCTTATGCTCCACAGGTTTTTAACATTAACCTTTGTGCTTTCATCAGCCGCTGCCATGTTTTATATGCATGTTCCCAGGACGTGCTGTAACATCCCAGAGTGACTTCACATCTCCAGGTCCAGACATGTGCAGAGCGAGCATCCCCAAAAGACAAATATGGTTACAATAAAGACGCCTGTGTTTTCCCCCACAACATTGACACATGAGATTTGCCATACACCATCCCTGGCTTTAAGAAGATCCAGTGTGGGCTTGTTGGACGAATGAAGCAAAATGAAAAGAAATGCTGATTTCTCTTTATATTTGGTTGATCCTAATGTTTGTTGTAATATCAAAAGTTTGCTATTAAGGTTTCAGTTTGGCTAGTTATGAATATTGCCGTGGATGTGACACTGATACAGCTTTTTCAGGCTCAATATCAATAGATTGTGCCAATACACAAAACCAAAGATACCAGTGTGGAGGCTTTCTTTAAAACAAAGTGATTTTTTTTTTTTTAAATCCAAGCCAAACATAGTTAGAACTATTATTCTCTCCATCACTGCAATAATTTTTTTTATTTGATAACTTTTATTTTGAACCTATACAGTGTTTTATGTATCATGATCAATAATTAAGGAATGCAGTTTTCTTTTAAAGTTTTTTTTGCTTATTTGAGATTGTACACATACCGGGAGTTGTTTTTTTGCTTCATTCATGCTTGTTTGATGAATCCTGTTTAGTAAGTCCTCTCCCTTTGAGCCTCAGAAAAACACGTCCCAGTTTTCTCTTAGTTGTCTCATTTCTGAACATTTCTGCCCTCAAATCACATTTGTTACACCTGTGCACTTACATTAGCATGTCAGGGCCAAGCTAGCTTCTGTTTATCACCCTTTGTAACCCCCTCTGCTGCCAGTAGATGGAGTGCTAACACCAATCCTGATGAGGGATCGTCTCACAGATATTAAGTAACGTATGCTTTCTGTAGATAGATTGTTTTTAGTTATAAAACATAAGATACCAAAATAAAGGTACTCAAGAGTATGTTTAAAGGTCAGTAACAATACAAATAATGCGTAATATGTGTTCTTTAATCATATTCTTGAACTTAGATAGTATTGGACTAGGTTTGTCATAGGTCAATATAGTCAAATAGTCAATATTTTAGTTTTTATTTAATGCTTGATGCAAAAAAAAGTCAAATCTATCATTTTCAAAATCTAAAACCGACAAGAAACTTTCTGTCGAGGGTTTGTAACATGAACACCACCGTTATGCACGCTATAATTGACCTCACTTGTTTTTCCCACAAAACTGAGGGATGAGATTTACCATACACGATCCCTGGCTTCATGTAGATCCTGCATCAGCTCCTTTTAAAATGAAACAAATTAAAAACAATAGCTTTATGTTCCAAAGCATATTCCAACCCCCAGCTGTGCGCCCCCCAACTGCGGGACACTCTGTTTTGGAATCAGTTGGAGGGAAGCGAATGTTGTTATCGAACTGTCTTTGACTAAGGCTTTAATTGTTTCCAAATGCTCCACCTGATTGCTGTGGGCGATCTGTTGGTGTTTAACGTGATGTGTTTGAAATGGGAGCTTGCTTCGGCTGTCACAAGGCTACAGGTCTACAGGTTAATGCAGAGGGTCAGATCTGCAGAAAAATACTGGCAGAAATATTTGTCATAATGTGCATGACTTCTAAGAGGAGAAAGGGCTGTTTGCTTTCTTTGTCAAACATTTGTCAACTTGATTTATGTATTCTTCATGAGATTGTCATTGGATTCTTAACTCACAGTGGAGTCTTATGAACCAAATAAATTGTGGTCCGGTTGTGTGTTGTGTGAAATATAAAGTACTTATGTGTATATACATGGAGTTGGTTTGAGGCTTAGGGATGTCAAGATTATTTGGTTTATTTATGATCATAATTATTCAGAGTAAATCTTTTTTGTATTATGAGCTTGGTGTCCATAATGGTAATCATACAAGTCTGGTATTTTTTCTCACAATAATCGTAACACAAACAACACTCGATCTTGATCCCAAGGAACAGAGTTGAAGAAATGCTTGTTCTTTAGAAAATATACTGTAATTTTCAACACAAAATAATACTTTCTTTATGTTACTATGTGGTCTTATACTAGTTCTGGTAGATTATTCTAAAACTGTTCAGGAAAGGTCAACCGTTGTGATTATTTTTGTTTTTTGGAACTAGTTTAGTATCTGATTTTTGATACTTTTGACAACTCTTGCACTTGATCTTGTAACAACTAACTAAGAAAGATCTAAATGAAATGAAGTTGGCATAAAATATGAATGCATTTTAGATCTCAAGGAAACAATGATGCTAAAACAACCTTAATCTATCTTTTTTTTAAAAAGTTTTTTGCAGCATGTGTAATTAATTTTCTTTGCAGTTTTTTATAAACAGACAAAAACAATACAAAAAAAAATATTTCCTGCAGTCAAACTTCCAGAGGTACCTATTTATTGTGTCATGGCAGGAGTTTTGAGGCCCAGATACATAGTTCTGAAGTCAGTGCTTTGTTATCACAGTCCAAGATTTATGAACAATAGGGTAATTTCATTTGAACACATTTTTATTTAATTTGACAAATCCTCTTTTTGATTGTTAAAAAAAAAAAAAAACTTAATAAAATGTACAGAATAACATGGCTGTTTCTTTTGTTCTAGGCCCAGTGTTCCGTAGCCCGTGTGAGCTGCTCCCGGTGGGGCAGGGACACCCGGTGCAGGCCCTGTCTGAAAGCTTCACGGCGCTGGCAGGATGTGCGAGCCGAGGCACCAGCGGATTCCCCCAGGAGGTGCACGTGGTCAACCTCAGAGGACACGCCCCAGAAGCTCAAGATGGGACGCCGCCCCTGGTCAGTCACAGATTTTAATGCACTTTTCCTTGCACCTTCTCTATTGTAGAAATGCTTATTCACAGTCTGGTTCACTTCAGAGCACACAGAATGAGTCACCATATACAGGGCCTGGATCTGGGTCCAGCTGACATCACCCTTAATAGATAAAACCTAAATCGTGCCTGAATTATACTTTTTAATCATTGGGCCGATCTCTGAAATCCACAAAAAGAGGTTTGTGGCGCTGTGAGATGTGACTAAAGCAATAGTGAAGAAGATACTACTTCTAGTTTATTGTCAGTTGTTTATTGTTTTTCTGCATTTATTGAAATTAACTGCACCTCTGCACTGCGTTTCATATAATGCATTGGGTTTGCATAATCAGATGCGTCTCTGTTCACCCTTATCCATTCATCTCGCTCAAAAGCTCGAGCCAAATGCAAGCCAAAATGCTCTGTCTGCTTTGGATCTCTTAAATAGACCCTTACGGTCCATTTAAGACAAAGTGAACCAGTCGAAACATGGCTATAGTATACTTTATTTCTCATCATGTCAATTCTGTAAGATTATCCCGTAATACATATGCTATATTACCATCCTTCTTCAAACTAAATCTCCCTATCTAGACTGTACGCTCAGCACTATAGTATTGATTTGCGAGCTGTCATGCGGCGCCACTCCCTTATCGCTCACACAACACTTCTCCTCTCACCACGTTCTCCATAGTTTTCACATGATTCACGGCCCCAAAAAATGGCTGTGTGGGGATTTTTACACCATCCCACGATTTGGCCCTCAGTCACTGCAGTGTGAAGAGCTGCGTGCACAGACCTGTCGTCACTTTGCTCTGCTGATGCTGCAATGAGACCGTCAAAAAAACTGTGATAAATGCTTAGTCGGCAGGTAAATAAAGGAGGTTTCTATGGAGACGGTGCACAAACATCTCCGAGTTAGTTAAGTTGTTTTGGTTGTAGTTTAATAATGCACAGATCAAATGGAATGAAGTTCAGGACAGTATTATTTGTTTGGTTTGAACTATTGCACAGGATTTGTTGGTAATTCCAGTTGTGTAATATTTCAATAAAGACAGGCTTAGCGAGACTTTTAGGTGGTGGAGATAGCATTTGTTCTAATCCAAAGCACATCTTGGACTGGAAATCTGGTGTACTGTATGTAGCTGCATTAGAGTTTTTGGTTGTTTATGTAGCAACAAAGTTCAAGTCTCAATAAAGAGCTTTGAGTCCCAATTTATGTTTTAATTGTAAGCAGGGACGTCAAAAATATCGAAAATCAGATACTGACCGATACTAAAAGTCTAAATGACAGGTTAGACTTCACATTTCATTAAAACGTTGTAAACCCAATTATATTTCAGGTGTTTCTAAACATTTTGCCTGTAAACAAGAGCCAAAATCCATATTCATTTCAGTAGTTATGATTTGACAAACAGTAATACCATATAAGGTCTTTATTTTGTTCAATGATGGTTTAAACTGTCACTTAAGTGTAAATTGTCTCTGTGCTTTCAATGCCACGCCGCCTTTTGATGACAAAATCGGTCGATCTCTACATTTTAGCACTGACACTAAAATTGCGAAATTACGCTTTCATTTGCTAACTTAACTTTGCTTAAAATGTAACTTTTTTTTTTTTTTACATGATATTAAATATCAAACTGGAATTGTGCTGAAATAACAATAATAAAAGATTGAAAGCTGTAATGTTAAAGTTAAAAAGCCTGTCTATGATTTTGAACCATGACTCAGGACTCACTTTCTGCTACTTTCCCTGTCATCAGTTTCCACCCACTTTCCCACTAATTTCTCACTCTTGATAATGCACCACGACAGGGAATCAACTGTGTCAGGCAGTCGATATCCCATGATTCTTTGTGAACAGTGTGCCTGATTGGATGAAAATGTGTGTCCCTACAGTGTCAGTTTTCTTCTCAATTATTCACATTTCCAATACTTTGCATGAAACAACAACAACAACAACAACATACAACTACATAAAACAAGAACAACATACGACATACAACAACCACAAAATTAACATACAACAACATAAAAGCGCTCTTATCTTAACCAAAATAAACTAAAATCAAGTACAGGCCTTTTAAAGCTGTGCACTCCTCAGAAACCCACAAAATATTTCTGTTAAATCAACGTTATATATGAGGTCAGACAGTAATAAAGACTAAAATGAAAATGTAGATTTTGTTAAACAATAGATAATCCTAAATGTGCTGGAAAGTGTCAAGGTTCAAGTTTTTTTATTTTATTTATTTCAGCTTTCAGACAGTTTTATTATACACAAACTTCACTTTGGCATACCTCCTTCCAAAGTACAATTTTGATATCCTCTTCTTTGCACTATATCGCCCACCTCTAGTGTAAAGTTAATCCAACAAATGCTCTTGATGTTGATGTATTAATTTCAAATGTCAGGCTACACACACCTACTTTAACATTAGTCATAACTTTACTTGAAAATGTTCACTGCATTTTAAAACTACCCTCGAGGTGTCGTATGAGATATTTGTCAGAATGAATTTAATATCTTGATGGATTGTTTCTTGTTTTAAAGATAGCTTTTAAAGTTAGAATTATTATTATGACTCCGACTGAGGAAAAGAGATAAAGTTGTAAACTAGAGAGCTTTCAAATTAGATAGAATATCCAGAATAGGACAGACTATCATGGTCGGTCCTGGACCTTGGGTTGAACTGTTATAGATATCCCTGAGAAGTGACTGTTTCTATCTGTAAAATCTATTTCCATTTTGATTTGTCTTTCTTCTGCTTCATCATCGCTCCAAGGGTCAAGTGAGGATTTAGATGAAGGAGTACAATCCTTCTGAAGTTCAATCTCTCTTTTCATCTTTCTGTCAGAATATTAATTGGTTTGACAATGAATGGTGATTGTCTTCACTGATATTTGACACCAACCTTTTTTTTAATAAGCTCAAGTCTGTTTATGCCGCTCTCAATACATTTACATCCGCAGAGAACTCCAAGTGTGCTAAACAACTGAACTCAGTTTGTCTTTGCCCTGTTAGACTCTTCAGCAGTTCAAATTTATAGATGAGGTGGCTGAGAGACATTCACAGGCGTCTAGTAATTTAGCATTATCATCAAAAGTTTGCAGTTTTAATTGCTAAAAAAATGGGCAATCATACATTCAACCTTAACTTGGGAAAACATAGATAAGTGACATCGTGATTATGTTGGCCTGCATGTAAACATTCCCAATTAATTCAGAGTTTCTGCTGAAATCTTTGTATAAATATCGGAAAATCGGAAAAACTGTTTAAATATTGGATAGCCGTGTGAGCTGAAAAAATTTATACGTTTAAGTATTTTACATTTTTATAATAATATTTATTCCAAAAATTCATGACGTTCATAAAATAACAATGTTTCATCTCACAAAAATGGCACAACGTCTGCAAAAATCTGACATTGTGAAGTCTACAGATTGCTCGGCAGATACAGTGGAGATTAGCTGGACCAGGCTTCAGTTTTCAGGTGGGGTTTGTTGGTGTTGATGTTCAGATAAGATTTCTCTGAAGGTCACTTGCACTCTTACCTGGGACTTTGGGCATAGACACCTGCAGCGAAGAACAGTGCGTCTCAGTTGGATTCTAATGTTTGCTTTGGCCTTGGCGATGAGTTTGGAAGGAGGAAAAGGCCATCAGATTGAGCTGTCATTGAGATGTTCTAGCTTCAGTGTTTTGGGACAGCCACACAAGGATAATCCTTATGCCGTATACACAGTGCTTTAAACAGTCTAATGTCACGTAGAAATGTCTTGTCTGGTAACTGAACTGTGGGTTTTATACCCTAGATTAATACCAATACCCTTCACTTATTTTTTCACAATTAAAAATAATATTGAATAGAGAAGCGCAGATACACCAACATGGGAGAGTCAGGAGCAGAAAGATCCAAATAAAATCTAGATGGAAATTATTTTTCGATCATAAACACATGCTCCTTATGAGGCCACAAAGGTTAAGAGGTGTAAATCATTTAACTTTAAATAAACAACAAACTCCAAATTTATCACATTTATCAAACATAGATTTGATTAAAGCAGTAATATTGGTAATTTATTGAGAAATTCTCTGCTGGTTCTTCTCTGCTGGTTCTTCATCAAATGATTTAATCCCTGACTATCTATGCTTTTCTGTCTGACCATGTGAACATTTACTCCCCCTGTTTGAATGCACTCATGGTGTTTTTTTCCATGTTTAGATTTGTGGGACTCCTGCTCAGACCGATTATGTAAATTCCACAGCATTGCCTCATCTCCACTGATGGGGTTAGGAAGTGTTGTCTAGCCCTCAGTACACACAATATCTGCTCAAGGAGCGCTCTGTCCAGGACTGTCTGAGTAATGGGATCATGGCGAGTTATGGAGGAACAAGATGTGACCAAACCAAGGCCTCGGTCAGGTTTTAGGAAAAGAAAAGTGTACAAAATTGAGCTTTTAACTCTTTTATAACATTGTTCCTTCATCATAAAATACCTGGACTTGTTTTTGAATTGTTTGTGAGTTTTTACCTAGAGCTCAGAAGTCTATACGTTTTGGGCAGACTTGTTCTGAGCATTATCGCCGTCAAGTCACGTTAATTACAAAAGGCGTGCCTGCATTAGCATTGCATGTGTCTTGGAGTCTTATTATGTATTTTTCTGGTATTTAGTTATAAACTATCACAGAGATCATAAGCTGCAATAATGCTCTAAAACAGCTTTTTAATTTATTGAAACATTATTGAAACTTTATTGAAACGGGTCCATTGACTTCCTGTTTAAAACTGTAGAATTGATTCTCTGCTGTCTGCCCCACCGCCTCATTGTGGTGTTTCACTGTAGTAAGTAACAGATTATTATTTACAATGCTGCTTTCAATGGCTTTACTTGAACCCTATATGTATGACCCGGAGTCTCAAACCTGCATGAATCAATCAACCCAAATCTGAGTAAGCTAATGATGAAAGAAACTATGAAATTATCAGAAAGTCATAAAAGTTTAGTGCTCTGCCCTGGTTTAGTTTGAAGTCCTTATTTAAATCTGTCTTTGGTTTTGCCTGGTTCGTCCGGGATTACACGTGTATAACTTTCCTGGTTCCTACATTATTTGTTGTGCGGGTTTAGTTGTGATTTGTTTTGGTGTTGAACTCGGTTCGTCCTGTTTTCATTTTATTGCGCAGCCCTGCTCCACGCTCACTCCCTGCTGCAGCGTGTGAGGCCTGTCTCTCCACATCCATCAGTGAAAGTCAAGGTTTGAAGTTTGTCCGTATTTGCGAGCCCGGCTGTGAGAGCAATGAATGGTTTCCTGAGCGGGCCATTGAACCCATTTACCACGGGTCTTAACTGAGGCGAGTGACTCTTACTCACAGAGAGACGTGCACAGCTGCTCCTGACGCAGACACACAGCTGGCTCCGGTCCAGCTCGGGTCCTGGTTTGGTCCAGGCTCCACACCGTGCAGGACTGAGTTATTAAAGACCGGGGAACACCAGCGCTGACGACAGGGCTCATGGCTGCAGCTGCATGGGAGAGCCCTACAGCAGTCACTGGCATGTTAGTGGACACACATCTGGTCAATTTGTCAAAAGGCTGTAAAGGAAGGAAAATATCTGATCAGTCAGTTTTAAACTATAAAAGACCACAGCAGAGTTTCAACAAATAATATATAGACCTAGCTCAGGTAGAAGTTTGGTATTGCCAGTTTTAATTTGTATAATCCTTCATTTGCCCATGAATGATCCATGGTAGAAAAGGTTTCAAAGGCAGCCATCTGTTGGGATGCACCAATGCAGTATCGATATCAAAGCGGATACTGGGACATTTAATGGATTATGTATCAATTCAATAATAAGAAATCTGGTAATACTGATCTGATACTCCAATTCACCATTTTTAGAACACAAACACATTTTTACCTTCAACCCAGTAAATATTGACATGTAATCCCAATTTTGTTTTCAGTTATAGTGACATCAACTAACTAATTGATCTGCCAAAAACTATGACATGATTCAATACTGTGAAATGGACTTTCATGTGGTTTTATCTTGTGCACATATGTGTTTGCTAAAGTTAAAGACAAATCTGGTGTTGTTATCAGAATTGTTCATTGCAGCTTTGAAGCTGAAACCTGGAAGAAATCTTGTCTCTCAACCTCAGCCAATAATGTGTACCTGCACGTTTACAAATGCCAGTCCGATTTACTGTTAGATTATCACGTTTTGAAACTTGACTCATGCATTCTTATTATTTCAGGGAATTTATTGCATTACTAATAACCATTATAGTAATAGTAAAAAGTAAAAGCAAAATCCTGTTTGTTGACGAACACAGCAGCTCACCACATTAAGCTGTTATTCCGATGTTATCCATGATTGGGCTGTAGAAACATCTCTGCAGGGGTGGACTGCTGACCTGAAGGTGTCGGTGTTTTGCCACGCGAGCTTTACAAAAACAATGACTTCATCTTTAAGTGATCATTTGCGCTGCCCCCTCTCTCCTCCACTGCGACGGTGTAGGTGTATCAGGTTTGCACATTTTCCCATATGTTTGTATCCCATGCCAGCGTGGCCTTTTGCACTTCGCTAACAAGCAACAGGAGGCGAGGCAGAGATTGCCGATCAACTCCTGCTGTGGACGCCTGTATCTGCTTTGGATGAGGTGAAAGTAAACATAAAAAACAGGACGGGTACATGAATAAACAAGGGTATCTTCGATCCGCCAGGCTTTCTTTAATCAGTTTATGAAAGGCAAACACTGAACATAGGCTTTGAATCAGGCTCTGGATGTGTTTTATCAGCTGGAGTAGATATCGGTATAGCACAAACACAGAGAGACAAGACTGGCTTTTTGCGTGTGAGGTTTGTTTATTTATCTCGTATGATATTTTGCAAAGTGTTCCACCAACTCACTGCAATACAGCCATTTGGTTGTGCCATATTTTAATAAGACAAATATATTTAGTAGCCCGTTCGCACATGTTTTAGTATTAAATGTACTCAGACAGACAGAAATGTTGGCAATTCTGGTGTCACAATACTAACATTTAAAATTCGATGTCGGGATTGACACGATAAAATGATACTGAGTTCAGTCCCACCGTGATAACAAAAACACTAAATGAAATTATCAACTTAAAATAATCTTCTGATAAAGCTCAAAATCATTCTAAAACAATTCAGGAGAGGTCACATTTTGTTTTGTTTATGTGATTTTCTTTTCTTTTCTAGTTATGCATACTTATTATCTTATTACTATCTAGTTTTGATACTAGTTTTAGAATTGATTTTTTTTTTTTTTTTTTTTTTGTATTGATCTAATTTTTGACATCCCCTTTTTTGAATTAACAAGTAATTTTTAGATTAGGTATACCTGTATTCAAGATTTGACAGGTGTATAGACATTTTTTCACTAAATTACTTTATATTTTAGATGTAAGAGAGATAAAACATAGTAACTCAAGTGCAGGTAACTCATAACTACCCACTTCTACATATTGTACGCAGTGGTATATTAATACTTCAAAACTGTATAGATTTAGTTTGGGGCAGTTTACTTGTATATTCTTAAATCTTATCTTCCAATGCCTTACCTTCATTCTATCTTTCTCATCCTTTCTGCCTTATCAGCCTCAGATTACTATCCCCACATCCCTCTCTCTTTGCTTCTGCTCTTTTCTCGTGGACGGCCTCTGAACTTAGAGCGCAGACTGATTATCATCACTGTTGTGAGGAAAGGCTCCAGGTAGTACCATTGTAGCTCTCAGAAATGTTGGTTAGTTCTGATAAGAGCCTGTCGTCCTGTATCCCGGGCCCCTGCTGCCTCTGTGTGCACCCTCAGCGATCCAGAAACAACCAAGATCCAGACAGACAACACACAGGCAGTCACAGCCACCCATCTGATAATGTTCAACTGGTCCCAGACTCCACTGCACGCCTCACCCACCTCTAGCGCTAGGTACCGTTTCTTTTTTTGCGACCTGTAAATGAATGGCCAAAGTTGTGCAAAAACTGTTTTTCCCAAATAAGGGATTACACCGACTTGTTTTCCCAACATTTAATCACGCTGTAACTGTGTTAAATCTTATTTTCAGACATACTTGCATGACGTCTGTTCAGTTATAACTCAAAACCACTGCACAAACAAGTGAACGAGAGCCACACCGCTGATTTACGCAGCCCTACTAACCTCTTTGTCTTTAAAAATATGTTAAGCTGCACAAGAAATTATGAGTAATGTTGTATATTCTATGAAATTTATCACTGTGTTATAAAAGAAGCACTTTGTGACAAATTCAGACCGCTGTGCACTGTCTGCATCTAACGAACTAGCTAACCGATATTTTCTTTTGGCCGACCTGTTGCCTAAAGAACACACATAATGCTTTATTTTAACACTTTAGTATGAATAGGGCGCTGCACAAAACATGACTGCATTGCTCTTATAGGTTTGTAGTAAGACAAGTTTGTAGTTTTTAGTCAATTTAAATGACATCATTTGGGGAAAATGATCAGAATCAGCCCAATATACCCATATTGTCCATCGGTTTCTCTGTATTCTAAACAGACATCATCGGCAATGAAAAAAAAAGATATCGTGGATTTTTTATTTGATATTATAAAAGTTACAAAGGGACATCAAATTGGATCATCTTTGGTTCTCACAAGCAGCGGAATAGTTTGATTGCAGGGTACGATTTGCAGTTACGATACAAACACCTACGACATCTCTTCGACTTCCTTAACTATATACGTTATCGTTTTAATAGCTCCACAATTCTGCTTTAAAAGTGCGAAATCAAAGCTCTTTTTATGCCTCAACGGCTGACTATATCTCAAAGTTTCCTTGAACAAAGACTCTGCTCGGTATTGAGACCTTCCTGATGGATTAGCTGGTCGTTGGCGCTGGGATTCGGTGTCCATGGCCTCCCTCACAGTCAGGGCCAGCGTTTACCAGCAGCGAGGACGGAGGTTTGTCTGGACTATCACGTTACTGAAATCAAGCTCGACTCTGGGGACGACAGCTGTAGCCGGATAAACCAGGGCCTGTCACCAAACATACCATTACAGCCGGTAGCATGTGTCAACAATGGGCGCAGGAAAGCTGAATACAATCGAGCTTTAAAGAGTAAGCACTAAATCACACGTAACAACAATCAGTGAAGCAACTGCAACTCCAATGCCAGAGATAGTTCAGTGACAAAAGATTTAGACCTCGGAGCCGTTGGGACATTCAGTACGAGTTGTAGTCTCCATTGGTAGCTAAACTGGCTTCTGTTTTTGTTTCATGTGACACAAAAACACAAAAACTCAGATATAAATGAATTTACTGTGCCAGTTTAATTAACATTTTATTATATATGTTAGTAGTAAAAGAGTTACAGAGAACTAAGGCTGTGCAAATTCAATCATTTCAAATAATCAAGGATGAGGAAGTTTTAATTAAATGGCACTAGTTGCTGTAATCTCTCATTTGGAGTGGTCGATCGTAGAGAAAATGTCAAAGGGAGTCAGCCATCTGCACAATGTTTTTAAAGTCAAGATATTTTGACTCCCATTCCAACGTGATTTTCAAAATGATGACTTTCAGATGGAAGTTGAACCGTCTTGAGTGTAAAGACATCGTCCAGAACTTTAAATGACACTGGTTAAAGGTTTGCCTTGTTAATTATGTTTCAGATGTATGAATAACTTGGCCCCTGAACCACTCAGTACATTTATACAGAGACTTAGCAGCCAGTAAAGCAAGAAGTGACAAGAGGTCCTCAAACAAAATGGTAAATTAGCACGGGCTATAAACTGCAAGCTTTGTTCTGTAACTATGTATGATTGCATTGCTCCTGGCAAATGAAAAAAGAAAAAAAGAATAATAATAAATGAATACAATTTTCAGGAAATACATTTTGAGAGCCATTGTATTTGTTTTTCATAAGTCAAAATAAAATGGTGATTGATATTTTTCTAATTTCCCTGTCATATAAGGAATTCCATTTTGTATATTTTCAAACCAAAGAGTGAACAAAACACAGCTAACATTAATTAATCGAAGTTGGCCCAGCATTAGGGAAAATATACTTTTAAGGAGAAAATGTCAAGAAAAGTCAAAAAATATGAACTAACCAGAACCAAAATAAAACCAAAAAATGTACATAATAACAAAAACAAAAAACAATTCATCCTAAACTTAAGAAGGACTCAATCAGGATGACAAAGTTACTATCTCAAGATGGGACTATACCTGGGAAAAAAAAAATGACTAAAAGAGGACTAAGCCTGGACTAAACTAAAATAGGTTACACTATGAACCTCGGTATTTTACAAGCCTCTCATGATTGGACAAAAGTGAGCAAATCCAGCTGACAATGTCAAGTTGGGAGTGATTTGTTTGACCTCCATGTGGTTACAATTTCATGACCTTTTGCTTCAGCTAAACTACACATAGTGTCAAATGTACTTGAGTCCCTGTAATACGATCCTGTTTGGTAGAAACACTCTGTCAGCCTGTATCTTAGGCCCAGTGTCTTCAGGGGAATAGGGAGTTTCCTCTATTGACAGAACTAATTTAGTACCTGTTGATTTGCGATGATTCTCAGTGAAAGCCACAACATCCTTTAAGATGCAGAAAGTCGGACTAATCTATGAGCAAACAGCACCTCCCAGGAAACAATCACTGACTTCAGGAAGCCGGAACACATCTTATTCCTACAGATTATAATGGAACCTCAACCCTGATGAAAATAAGTGTATTGGGGTTTAATGTAATGTAACTAAATGTGTCCACGTAGCTTCAAATGTCAGCATTTTTTCTTTGGGATAAAAGGTATAAAAGCCAACTGGCATTTTTTTTAACCTGTGCAACTGTAAATGTATTATTGTAAAAGTTTGTATTTGACACAGTTTCCAGTCCGTATTGGATCGACACAGTGGTTTACTAGCATTTTGGCTGTTTAATGTGGAATAAATAGCAAGGCCTTAATTATTACAAATCAAGAGTCCGGGAAAAATTTGGTTCTAAGAAAGCAAAATAGGTATTTTTTTTATTATTCAGTTTTACTTTTATTGTCAATTGCTTAAATCTCTCTTGCCTCACTTTTTCCTGTTCATTTTGCAACAGCCTGAATCCCCCTCCCCCCCTCTCTCTCTCTCTCTCTCTCTCTCTCTCTCTCCCTCTCTTGGCTCTTGTATATCTGTCTCTGTGTGTTGTATTTGTGCGTGCTGCATTCAGGTGACTCGTGTCTTTTGGAAAGGTCTTCATCCGTCTGGCTTTGACATTCCTCACTCTATCCCCTGCCTTGCTCCTTCCCCTCCCTCCTTTTTTCCCCTCCATCCAGAAAGTCTGTCCAGGTATGATCATATCTAGGCTCTTGTTATTCTCAGAAGACACGCACTTTTCCATTATGAAATTCACAGATTGTTTGTGTGCACGGCTCTTCATAATACTCTAATTTCTTCCATCTTTCTCTTCTCTAATAGCGTTTGTATGCATTGTAGCAGAAACACTTTACAAATGGCCGACATCTGGACTTGTAATTACATTTTGATAATATATTACCTAACTCTACCTAACTGTTTAGTTATAAAGCCACATGTAGCACGCCTGTAACACGATTTTCAAGGAAATATTGCTTTGAACGGATTGAAAATCACACTTTGCTGTAAGTTACGTGGAAAATTAAGAAAAATAAGGGGAGACAACATTGAAGGAAAGTCTGCTTTAGTAATATAGAAAAATTGGATTCCTAAAATTTAATTCACTCTAACTCAAGAAGAATCACGAGTTGTTTTGTCTTTTGACTTCCATCCAAGTCATTTTCAATCTGATGGAAAGGGTTCGCTCAGCTGCATTTGTGCTCTTTTGAGTCATAACTGAAACTTCCCTGACCTCGTTTACAAATCTGACAATTTCACCTCTTGATTTCTGACCACCTTTACCTCAGAGCTGTCAAGTATTTCATAGAATTGGACTGGTTTGATTTCTGCCTAGGTCTTATTATATCCCTTCTCCCTGCTTGAAATTGTTACCTCACTGCCTTCAGACATATGATTTGTGGCTATTAGGTGAAGGTGGACCGCCAACTATACACCTGAATTCAAGTGCCTTCTGTGTAGCTTTAGATGAAGTTTATTTTAGCAGACATTTATTTCAAAACGATGCAGGGATGCCATGTTATTTACCATCTCTTGTCTCTTTAATAACACAATGGTGATAACAACAAATGACAACAAATGTGGTTCAACATCTCCACAAATGTAGCAGGACAGGATCTGGATAAGAATGTTGGGTACATTGATCTGGCCGACAGCACTAGCCACAAGTGACTAATACATTTTGCTTATCACATTTCTTTTCCAACATATGGCATAATACTGATATTGTGTGTGGTAATTAAATTTTTAAATAGACTTTCCCAAAAACTATACAAATAAATAAAGATTTTCATTTACCATTCATTTTAGGTTTATTTTACTCTTGTTCCGGATGTAAACACAATAATTGTATTTATTGTGGGAGTACAGAGGGAGATAATCGCGATCCCCCAAGGGCCTATTATCAAACATGTGAATCCTTGCGGAATGAATTAGTCCTTTAAAGCCTAAGCCGGGCCTAACCAAATTAGTCTGGGAATACAAATACATGAGACGGACAGCGACAAAGACCCACAGGATATTGAGATATTTTAACCATCCGGTGTTTACTACTCCTCGTCCTACAAGGGTTCCAAAACACCAACTCATGCGAGCGAGGGTGTCGAGTTTGTTTACGTGGCCGTCTAGCTAACAGACCATGTGGAAATGCCAGTCTGAATAGCAAAGGCGTAGAGATGCTAAGAGCGACACGCCAACTTCAGCACCCTTTTTTTCTCCATAACAAAGGGTGCTCTGTGTGGAAGTTGTGATGTGAGTGGCCCCAGCGGCGTATCAGAGCGGAGCGAGCACCTTTTAGGGCAAACACTACGCAGTCTCTTTGGTGTTATCAGTGAAGGAGGTAAACAAAGTCAAGCGGTGATAACGGCTTGAGTGAATTTAAGGTCGAGTGTGCTCTACAGGCGTTTTGGTATGGAGACTAGTTATTGAATTGTGACTGCTTGGTGTTTCTGAGGCTTTATTCAGACATTTTAAACGTCTTGGACACCGTAGCCTTGATGTTTACTGTAACATAAACAAACAAACAAAAACTCCGGACTTTAGTTTCCATAGAATTTGTTTATAAAACGGCATCAAGTTGAGAACCTACGTACAGTGAAGGCAGTTTAAGACCTGCTATCTAAAGAACAAGCTATATATGGCCTTTTAAAACATGGAGGAGCGTTATGGATTGCAATTTGATGTGAAGCATTAAGAGGTGAAGAGGCATCCGGCCTAAATACTATGCAGGGTTACTGAAACTTGTGTGAAAAAAGTTTGCATAATATTGGACCTTTAGCATGTATAAGTGAAATAATAATGCCTCATATAGTATTTCTCTCCAGCTTTGTCAGAGTTTCACAGCGGCAGGTTTTTACACCCTTCATGTTTATTGCCTATAGGATACAAGCTTGGATTATGATGAAACAGTTAAGGCACAGTGCTATTGTCATATTACATTGGGTGAATGTGTGAAACTACTTTTTTTTGTTGTCGTCCTTTTCAACAATATCGTATAGGCATTTTGCACTTTACCTACAGGCAGTGAAACCTCTAGAGTACATCAAAGGGGATTGGGTTTTGGTGGTATGTTTATTCAAGAGGGAGACATAAAAGCCAATGGGACAGGGTCAACTTTTCACTGCAGTTTCTCACCCTGGAGTTACACTTTTGCCCTATTGACGTGGTCTGAAGTGGTGCATGAACGACAGCACTGTTGTTTAAGCAGTTCTTTACTGTGAGTTCGGTTGTTCTGTAGTTGACAGTTGACTCTGTTTTCAATGAAAGCGGGGATATACATACACATTAGATACATTATTTTTCCCACTTCCAAATTTTGATTGAATAAAATCAATAATATGCTGTGCTGATGTTATTAGTCATCCCCTTTATTTTACTGCCATGTGTGTACAGAGGTCAAAAACTCTAACAACAACATCAACAACAACATTGATGAATTAAAGAAACATTTTCAACTCAATATCATGGTGCTTTCTGTTACCATTTGGTCTTAGGGTGGTACTAGTTCTGATGAAGCTCAAAGCCATTTTAAAACTGTTCAGGGAATTTCCGTGAGTTTTTCATTATTGATACAAATGAATATCTAGATTTTTATGATAGTTTAAGTACTGATTAAAATGAAAATGTAAAAAATGGACTTCTTACCATGTCTTGTTGGAGTTCAGAGGAAGTGACCATGTCTGAAGCTGCTCATTTTCAATGGGAGAGTGGCGAATAGACTGTAAAGTGAACGGAAAATACGGTAGATTTAAATCAGGATTACGTTTGACAACACTACCAGATGCTAAACAATAACCTACTGAAACTGGTATAGAAATGTAAGTGTCCATACTGAAAAAAATCCAACCAGTCGGATAAAATTGGATCTAGAACTATTATTCAAAATGATTGAAATCAACATCCTTCTCGTCTCATAGTGAAATTGAAATCTCCACTTGCATAATGAATGATGTGCTACGATATAACCTTTTTGTTGTCTTTTATTCGTATCTGACCACTGCCTTGTTCTGTTCTCAGGTGGAGCTCCATCTGAAGCCGATCCAGTCTCTACTGCGTCATCAGAAGGCCCTGGTGTTTGTGCTGAACTCTCCTCAGCCGCTCACATGGAAGATCCGGGCCGAAAACCTGGCCCTCGGCGTCACACGCACCTTTCATGTGAGTCCAAATCCTGCGTCCTAAAACCAGGGTCTCATTTCCTCACTGCATAAACCCTGTCCCTGCTTTAACCCTTCAGAGCAGAGTAAATAATAAAGCGATGCTCGTTTGTTCAGGTAGTTTCCCATGGCCGCTTTACAGGCAAGCAGTTGATATTATTAAAAGACAAATGCAAGATACACAGAGAGAAACAAAACAAAAAAGTGTAGCAGGTGGAATCATTTAAAAAGTCTCTTGGCATATCTACCCCATTCCCCCCCCCCCTTTTTTCCCCTTTTTATAAATTGTTATTTTCATTTGAGGCCAGTCCAGGTTCAGGTATGAAAAGGATTTGAGATCCTATTTTCAGATGGTATATTCACTCCTGTCCCATTCCTAAGTTGCATTAGCATTTATCTGCCACACACATTATATGGAAATGACCTAAATAACCTTTTGAGAATTGTGAAATTTATCTGACCACAGTTGGACATGAAAATGAAAAATAGGGAAATTTGGGAAACAAAAATCAGACATTATATTTAAGTAGTTGCTTTTACAAGAGTTTTCTTACTCCATTTTGACATAGCAATATGGGAATACTGTGAATAAATGTGAATATCTATTTTTATTACTTTATAGCACAAATTGAATTGCAGAAATGGTCCTTGCTGGACTAACATGATTATATGCAATTTAGTAAAAGGAACCTTATGTACATCTCATGATGAACATGATGTGTAACAACTGTAATTATAATGTATTTTTGGACACAATGTCCAAGTAGTAGATGTTTTGGTTTTGGTGTTTTGGTTGTCTCATTTCTATTGCCACACATGAGAGACTCATGAGTGAGTGTCAGCGCTGAGATCCACTGTGTTTAACCTGATGTGTCTTCTCTCTGATGTGAATGATTACGACCCAAAACCCTGCACCTGGAACTCTGGAGGTTCTGAGATGAACATGAGCCAGGTTAAGGCACTGGTAACACGGGTTCATTTGTGATTATTGTTCTCTTTTTTAAAACAGTACGAGCACAAGCTACATATAGTTCCTTTAAGTAAAAAAAAGTGTTTTGCAAACAGTGGCAGAAAGTAATGCTAACAAAGTATTAGAAATGCATTTATATTGCAAAAAAATCATGATGTCTGGACAATTGAACTCAAGGCAGACATTGCTTTATTGGATGTATAAATGACGTGTTTAGCCTCTTTTAAACTGCGACTTGCCTGTGCTCTCGTGGTTGATAAACTGCCAGCTGTTGAAACCAGGGCGTTTCTTTGTATGTGAAACCCAAAACATGCAGTGTAAAAGTGCAAAGTTCAAAATAACGCAGAGTCAGGTTTTTGCTGCTGAGTTTTGCTGGAAATTGTATGCCCAATTAGTTCAGTTATTTTGAGTTGTTTACGGGCCAATGGGGAGTTCCCGGGAAGGGCGTGCTCCTGTTACTGTATGGAGCCTACTGCAGATAAGTTTACTTCATTACAGCGTCCTCGATATCATGTAGCTTATGAGGTCTGCTTCAAGACGAGGTACATGAGACAATCATGACAAGGAAAAGAAGTGCAAGCCAGTTTCCCTGCCGAGAACAGCCATATTTAGGTCAGCCTGTCCAGGACCCGCTGTGGAACTTAATGAAAATGTAAAAAATGGACTTCTTACCCTGTCTTGTTGAAGTTCAGAGGAAGTTACAATATCTGAAGCGGCTCAGGTTCAGTGGGAATTTATTATTGAGGTGACTAGTAGTGAATAGTAAATATATTAGTTACATTACATTACAATCAGTGCTGTTGTCCAACGTATCAAACATCAGTAACTAATAATTCTAGATACTGATTTTTACTGATATTTTGAATTAATTTCATAAACAGATTTTTCTTTTACCTTTCCTGAATGGTAAAAAGTTCTCATTCATATCAAAAACGATTTTGTCTTTAAATATACTCCAATAGGATGGCCTTCATCATGGTCAAATTCAGGAACAATCACATATTCACAGGCCTTATGCATTCTTAACATCTACTTGATTAATCTAACAAGTGATCACTAGATTAATCAATTAGAAAACAAATATCTAGCCTAGTACACCTAGTAAATCTGAAGAAGACCACCAGTGTGTCCCTACCACAAAATAAAGGACTATTAAATTGACCCACTCAGATTTCTCTGCCTCTCTAGACTCCTCCTTACAACAAGACAAGTTGTGTTTTCTGTTTATCCTGGACGAGCACCTACTTTTTTTTACTGGCTTTCCTACAATTCTGTGACCCACTGAAGCATTTACGCCCGTCTTTCTTTAGCAAAAATGTTTAGTTATTTGCAGCCATTAGCCTATAATCAGAAGGTCTATCTTTACTGCTTATACTGCATTATGGGACAAGATTTCAGTGTCACACACAATTAAGTCCATGAGCTGTTTGGACCCCCTTTAAAATGCTTTATACTTATATTGCACATACTGTATTGTGTCTAGGGGACACTTTCAGCCAGTATCACATGAGAAAATCATAGCCGAGGGACTCCCATAAGCTGCGGCCACAGTTTAGCCCAACATTATTACAAAGAGAAGCTTGTTTCATGGCTGTCTGTGCGCCACAGGCTTTTGTCGATCTGCACACTCCTAGAAGTAATCGTTTTCAATTGTCTGTTAACACCACAGTGTTCAGCAAGAATGTGCTACGAGCTATTTGAATGACTTCCACATGTGCCCGGTGTTTTCTGCTTATTCTTCACATACAACATCCACCAGGAAAGTCTTGTATGACACGGGGAGTTGTAAATAAGAATCCTACAATCCCACTCTCACTATAGGCTTATTGGAACATACTGTAGCCTCAGCGTATCAGTGGCATATGGTGCAGAATGTCTGGTGTTCACACTAAAATGTAGAACACCAACTTAATAGTAATCAATCGTTTTTATTTGATCAACTTTTCTAAATGACAAAATGTCTCATTATTCAGTAACATTTGAGTATGTTTTTAGAAATTTGTTCTCTGTAATTTAACATTCCTTAACATTGCTGTTGATTGAACCTGTCATGAACATGGGCCCTTAATTCTCACTAACTGAAGAATAAGCCTAGTGCTGCAAAAGTTGTTTAAAGAATACTGTTACATCATTTGTATTGCTATTGGCCTTTAAACCTGCTCTTGTGTACCTTTGCGTTGACGCCTTATTTTTTAGAACTAAAAATAATTCATCTATTGAAAGCATACATACATACTTTACATGTGTGAGGCAATCCCCCCTCAGGAATTGTGTTAGAACTCCATTGACTGGCAGCAGATGGAATTGCAATGGGGAGATAAACAAAAGCTAGCTTGCCCTGACATGCTAATACAAGCATACAGTTGTAATGGACAAGATTTGAAAGCAGAAACACTCAGAACAAGCCTGGCAATGATTTATGGACTTAAAAACAACACAGATGCTCTTGAAGCTCTACCAAACTTTGCTGAAAGTTTTTGCTGAGGTTCAGCCAGAGAGGACTTACCAAACAGGGTTGATCAAACTAGAGTAAATGAAGCCAAATGCAGTTCCATGTATGTTTTTTGATGAGGGAAGAATGTTAAAACATGTTAAAATGAATGTTAAAAGATCAAGAAGTAAATTTTTCATGATATTTGTCCTTTTAGTAAATTGGAGCACCCACAATCTACCTAGATTTTCATGGGAGTTTAATAACTCAATTTAGACATAAACCCAAAATATGTTTCACCTCCTTTGGCTATGTTGCACTATAAACTACCGCACAAACATATAGAGCTATTGTACATTTATTGCTTTATTGATTTGGCAGCGCAGGCTCCACTGGTGCCATTGTTGTAACTCTATGGTCAGTGATAGCATGCAGAGACCATCATTTCCTGCAGAAAGGGAATGTTCTCATGTCATATTAAAGTGATGCATCACCATGCGCATGTGGTTTGTTCATGTTTTCTTAAGCAGCAGGTCAGCCTCACTCTAACTGTCTGCTCCTGTCAGAGAGAGAGGATAGGGAGCAGCTGACAGAGGCTGTTAACACTGAGAAACGCATTTGAGCCCTGGTTTAGACCTAGTTCAAGTTTGGTGTATTTTATCAATGCATAATTTATTTGGATCAGCCTTGGTTTAGTTCTGGTTCAGTCATATCTAAGGCTAGGAATCACAGAATCCTTCACAATTTGATACAATACACTGTACATAGCTCACAATACAATCATGATACAGCAATACATGTGATATTCTATATATTACACATGATATTCTGCGATTTATTAAAACATTTTAAGAACCAAAAAATGAATTCACCAACAGTGAATATGTCAAATGTTTTGTATTAACAAGTTTCTTTTCACAAAACAAGCAAAACAATTTTTTAGCTCTGTCACCAAATACCAAAATAAAATATATATATTGATACAGCAGCTCACAACATTGAGATTGTATCACCAAATTTAGAATCATGTATCGTGTATATATCGATATTTTGATATTTTAGCATACACTAGTCAAAGCTTAGTCCAAGTATGTGTAAAAGTATAATCATTACACAACTATTACTACTTATATCATTACTGCAAATTGCTACTTCACTGCACTACACGACTACTACTAGTTTGCAACTGTTCATTGCTAATATAAAAAGAAACTACAAATACCATACTTTCTTTTCCGTCTGTTTAAGAAAATCTAAAGTTATTTAATATAAAATTACAACTTCTGTCGTAAGTCTTCCAGATTCTTGTTTCTTGGCTTGCATGCACTCTACATTAATGGTGAAATAAAACATCTTCTCCCTCCGTTTACACTGAAGTACTTGACATACCGGTGCAGTTTTGTATGAGGTTTGAGTGATTGACTGCAGGGCTGAGCTGAATGAGGTGTTACATGTCTGGTGTTTGAGTGACAGCAGCTGTTGGTATTTACGCCCTGAACCTGAACGCACCTGGCCACAATCCAGAGGCGCTTAATACACTGACTATCATATAACCATAATGCTTTGCACGATCGTATGACTGCAAGGTATTTGTTAGACTACTGAGGAATTTCAGAATGAACATTTAAAAACGGCAATGAAACTGTGTGTATTGAAATCTATCTAATTAAACTGGAGCGGATCACTAAAGATCACAATCAGAGCGCTGCTTTCGGCTCAACAAGAAATAAAATAATGTATTTGCAGTCAGAGCACTGCAGTCTAATTTTGTCACAAAGTACTGTCTGCTCTCTGGTGGAAAAAACTACATTTTAAGAATAAAGTTGGCTTTAATTTGCCACATGTTACACTTGTTTCAGTGTCAAATTAGGTTATTACAAGTAAGGTATACGTCCATAGAAGATTTTTTATGTGAAATATCCTCAATTGCAATTTATGTAATGGATTACACATACATTATCTTATTTTTGTCTCACATTTAGAACAAGCATAGACCGTTGTAGCTTTTTCTTCAAAAACCCTCACATAGCTAACACTTGAAATAAAGTATATGAGTGTAAAATGTTATTTGGTGTTAGTTGGGGACTGCACAGAAAACAATTGGATTAAGCTTCTGCCCCAGTGACTGGAATGATCCCTTAAGTTGCCTTCAAGTCATCCTTTAAGCATGTAGTTTCTGACAAGTGCACCTGTTTTAAATGGCTATTTCATGCTTTTCTAATGTAAAGAGTCTAATGTGTGAAAGATTTCATGTATTTATTTATGTTGGTTTGTATTGCGTGCACTGTCGCTCTGCTCTGTGCACTGCTGCCTCTTGATCAGGTCGTCATCGTAAATGAGAATTAGCTCTCAATTGACCGAGATAGATAAAACACTTCAGCACAGACAGATGTTTTATAGTAAAGAACAGCGCAATTTTCGCAGTAATGACTGGTTTAAAGAATGTCAGGAAATGATGACTCGCTCAAACATATGTGGATAAAACAGAAATACTTCACCACGTATTTAGCGTAACATGCAATTTTTAGTATCTCATTTTGTTCTGTTCCATCATATTAAAACATATTCCCAACATGGACAGGGACAAATAGTTGTGACAGAAGCATTGTGGATCAGAGGTGATGGTCAGACCTCACTCGCCGTCCCGGCCCAGCTGAGAGAGAGGAACACTTTCCTGGGGCTAATTGGCATCTGCTTCAGCCCCGCCAGGGCCTGTTTCCTGGTCCCTCGCTCACACATGGTCTGCTGGAAAGATTTCAGAGATGGCGAGCACTCTGTTGCTGTTGGTCATGCCACAACACACTCTGCATTTGTTAAACATTCCGATGCAACGGGTGTCAGTTAATGTTTGGTCAGAAATATTTTCATTACAACATAGAAAATGCATTCTAACAAGTAATGGTCTGAGTCTTGTTTGGCGAAGACAAACATTTCCGAATTTTTATTCCCACATTAGTCTGTAAGTGGCTATATTTATTTCACCCTTTGATTTAGTCTGTTGCAAATATTATGAGTCCTTTTTTTTGTTTACTTTTAGCATAAGTGAGATTTCTTAACCATGATAGACCATTGTTTCTTAATACACTGAGCATTTACACCTTCATCTGTGCTTTTTGGATTAGTTTTAAGATTTAGTCATGCTGCGTTTTGTAACTTTTCTTCCTCAAACCCGATACTCTTGTGACAGATTTAAAACCGCACAGATAGTGTTACCGCGACATATACAGTCTATGTCTTAAGGGCGCAATCCAATTTTAAGTAGATGAAAATATGCACTGCGAAGAAGGAAAACATAGAAAATACATACTGATGGATGAAATATGTACTTGCATGTAAAATGTTAATATGGAAAAAAAGAATGTAAATGAAGTAACTGCACTAATTTTGTGTACTGTGATGGCTAAACTAATTGTAGACATTACAAGAAGAGTAGGACACTATATGTTTTAAAACGTCCTATGGCAAAAAACATGCATTCATACTTAACCTGGTGCTGTCGGCTGCCGAGTTTAATGCCATACTGTGGAACTATCCAGGCAAAGCAATGATCTCCATTTAGACAAGAAGGTGGCGGACCCCAAACCAGAAAATCATCACAGCTCGTATAGTGTGCGCCTTTGTTCTGAATTAGACGGACTGCTGGTTTTATTTCAACCAAAATGCTCATTGCTTACTTATTTTTTTACTTTTGAGGTTGGATCACGGAGCTGTTTTGTATCTCGGTTCGAAAAGCTTGATCCAGCGCAAACCTTTTACGACTTGGGATGGAACAACTCGTAGGAACTCTGGTGTTTGGCTCTGGCTGCCTATTGTTAGTTTGCCAAGCCTGGTCTCTCTGCTCCTCTCTTTGATTACCCAGTGTAAGAAATGCATAGCTCCCACACATGTGCTGTGCTCCCACCGTAATTACTAATAGAAACCACTATTGGTTTTTATTTGGAGACAAGAGGAGCGGAGGAGCGTCGAGTGGCGCGAACACATATGGTATTGTTTTGTATAAAGCACTGTTGGCCAGTTTGAATAAGGAACGCTGTGCACATCTGCAGCACTGATATGCTTCTATTGCTTGTTACGTGAGAGATCAAATCCTCCGCTACAGCATTCATCACCTTAATACATGTTTTAAAATTATTGTGGCACTTATGAGTCCTTTCTCAGCACCTTAATTCTTTTACTGAAACACAGCTTTAGTCTGGAATTCTTTTGAACAAAATCCAATCCTTTCAAAAACAACAAACAACAAACAACATTTGGCATCTAATCTGAACTAACTGAAATCATATTTTGATGGATAGTGTAAAAAACCTCAAATTTATTTCAGACACAGTAACCAAAATGTTGGTGGTTTGGTACTGTACTGCAAGCTGTTTTTAGGCAAAACATCAAATCTTTAACATGATTAATTACCAGACACTGTAATGATAATGTGCTCACAGGGTTTCTTCATCGTTAGTTTATTCAAAGTTGTATTTTGATTGATTCCTACATGTTTGAGCAATCCTGTATTGTCCTGCAACTGCTCAGAAAATGACTGTTTCCATCCCCTGTCCCCGCCCACATCCCTGTACCTAGTTGTGATTTTTTTTTTTTTATGAAGACTGAGTGATACATGTGGAGTTCTAAAATATCACGTAGTCACTTTTCCAAAATAGAAACATGTGAATGACAATCTGCTCTTTGTTACAGACAGATGCCACTATGGAGAGGCGGAGCTTATCAGTTCTGTCAATAAGTCAATAAATCTGTTACTAAGCCGTTACAATGAACGGCTTAGTAAGTATAACCACTAAAATACATGACTACATTATGAACTGAAAGACTTTTTTCATGTTTTAACTATGTTATAATGTCAAAAACATACCTGGAGTTGTTTTTTGCTTTCATTGCTTGTTTCATTAATCATGTTAACAATGTCGTCTTGCTCTGAGAAATCAATGCGTTTCAGTTTCATTCAGTGCCATTCCCCCTCATAAATCATAGCCAGACTCGTTTTGAGCATTTTTGCCGTCAGATTGCGTGTTTACATGAGCATGTCGGTCAAGTTTCTTAAATGGCTAGTTTTAATGTTTTTTCATGATTTTTACACACTGTTGCCAGTATAGTAAGTGTAGTAAGTAAGCAAAGTAAGGGGAGCACAACTGATGAAAAATAATGTGTATTTTCTACACATTAGGAAATTATTTTAAGTTCTAAAATATGAAATACCAAAGGAAAGTTACTTAAAAGCATGTTTAAAGGCCAATAACAATATAACTAATGCATGATATTGCTCTTTTAACACATAATCTCTCCCCTGCATGTTCCGTCTGCCTCTTTTCGTGTAACCCTTCCTCGTTCACACACGCCTTTCAAAGTATTTCCCACACTCAACACTGCAGCCCTATGATAAACATTTGGCACATCTTCTGGTTCAAACTACAACATGTGGCTCTGATCAATCAACTCTCACGAGCTCAAAGAGGGAAAATAAACATTAGCATATTGAGAAAACTCCCTGTAGTTTTATGTGATGAAAAATGTTGCAAACCCTAATTGAAGATATGAGGCCAGTGCGGATACCAGTGGTGCACTAAAGCCAAAAGATAGTGAAGGAATCCAAGCACAGATGAGAATGTTAATGACAGCATGTTTGTTGTACCACAGGGTTACTGTCCCAGGGAATAGATTTGCTGGAAGACGTTTGTATGAATTCGGATTTTTATTCTTATTGGGAAATTTCTAGCTAGGGTTGTCAAAAATATCAAAAATCCGATCAAACTAGATACTCCTTTGAACAAGTACGAGATCACAGGGTTTATGTTATACTATTATTTTGTGTGGAAATTGTCAGTCTATTATCTAAAAGCTTGACCTGAAAATGATTGGTATCAAAATCAGTATGGAAAATGTATTATGTTCCTTACAAAATGTTTCACTTTTTTAGCATTAGCAGAAATGTTTTTGTGTGGATTCAGATAACTTTTTACAATTTATATTATGATTTTTGTGATTTAGACTAACTTTGATACTGCAGATGCTACTTTACTCATTAAACGATCCCTTTATCAGTGTTTGTACATGTTTATTGTCCCTGCAGGACATTTGCCCCATCAAACATACCACAACTTTCCCTGGACAAATAATGGATTACAGCTACTTGTCACCTAGCTGGAGGATAAGCCTTGTGCATTATGTTTTGGTCTGAAGATAGACGTTGGATTTTCCCATTGCCAGATACAACCAGTGTCTCTGTTTTTTTTTAGCTTTTTTATATGCTGATTAAAACTTGCCCTTAACTTTTGCACAGTCGTGTTCAGTACTGTGTTTAACGGACACTTAAAACATACTGTAGGGAGTTGTCCTTGTTCTGACTTCTAACTTGGCTTCGAATTGTCACATTCGGAGCCAAGAAGAATTCCGCTTAACTTTTCATAATATTAACCGTATATCATTCAAAAACACACATTTGGTAAGAGTCTTTTAAGGCCGTCTTTGGCAGTGATGGCCTCGGATCACTCGGGGAGAGATGGGATATTCTAGGCTTAACTCTGATACACCCAGATTTACAGGCACTGCTTAGTCACAAGGTTATTGGAAATTAACCGTACTGTACTACAAGTGAAAACAGACATAAAGCCGTTTATTAGTCATGTGTATTGGTTCTTGACAGCTAACGGGTAAAAAAAATTACACGTTGGTTGCAAGGATTCAGAAATGACAAATTTATGATAAATCGTAATCATCAGTTTGTTATCGACAACCTTGCAGTAGCGTATGCGAAACACAATAAATTAAAAAATGTCAATAAAATAAAATAAATAACATCTGGATTTTCAGGTCTGATATCTCTTTCCTCCAGAGCAGAACGGGGGAGAGAGTTTGTTAAAGCCCGCAGTGGGTCTTCAAATTCCTGAGGTTTTTCGGCGCTGCAGAAGCCTGGAGCTAATTTGGCTTTCAGGGTTTGCCCCTGTAATTCTCTGCGACTAATTACACCCGTATTCCCGCAATTAAACTGATAAACTGTGCTGAGCTCGGCAAAGATCTGGACGCCAAAACTGCGCCGGACCACTGCCCCCATAACACCTCCATGACTGACCAAGGGCCTCTCCAGGGCTCAACTGAAAACATGCACGGATGATGCAGTTTTTTGTTTTTTTTACAATAGTAGTTAGATCTAGACTCAGGATCAAGCGAACTAAATATCTACAATGATTCAATTAAAAAAAAAAAGTATAGTATAAACTACAGTATATTGTTGTCTTTGTCCATGTGACTTTTTTAAGATTAGTTGTATAGTTATGTAAAAAATATATATTTATTTTTAATTGATTATATTCCAAACACAATGTCCCCGAGGCCTAATGCTGAGAGACTAATGCTGCGTTCATGTGGTCCTAGATGAGAAGTCACAGTTCCGACTTGTTTGCATTTGTGCTTTCATGCTTTTATCTCGGAAAGTTGGTATTTTAATCTCTAAAGTCCAGCACTTAATAAGCTAAGATTTGTTGTTGTTATCCTTCGTTATTTCCTTTTGAACATCCTACCATTTTTACTTTGACTTACGTTACATTTGCATTTGAATAAACACCGGCATCTCTCTTGTCTTTCTTGTTCAAATCTGTTCTTCTTACGACATGGACGACTCACAGTGAACCCCTGAGTGTAGGAACATTTTGTCTAAATTGGGGACATAAATCATAATTCCTCAATCTTGTTGCTTTTGTCTGTTTTTTTGTTTGCCAATAAACATGCCGTTATTAATCAATTGAAGTACGCTTGGTCCTATAACTACCAAAGTCCCACTGTTCCATCTCTTTATTGCAAACAGACTAAAAATATAAAAGCAAACTAGACCAGTCTCTCAAAGCCTTATTGATGGCTTTGGGTGATAATGCCAGGAACGTAAAGAGGAGCGTCCAAGGGTCGCACACATGTTGGGATGCATTGAGATAAAGTTATGTCTGAAATCTCCTTATAGCTCAACACAACTGTTATCAATAAAGTGCTACGCTGTGGGCTTGAATTCAGATGGATTTGTGAATCTAATGTTATACTGGGGGAGTTGTACAAATAAGATACTTTGGGATTTCAAAAACACTATCAAAATGAGGTAGGCCGCCTTAACCGTGCTGCGTTGAGTCGCTTTTTCAGCAGATGTGAATGTTTATCTGAAGTGAAGCATATGGACCAGGCTATTAGGCCAAAAGGGCGGTTCCTCATGCAAAGGCCGAGGCACGAGTCAACATTTTCAGGCTCTTTCCGTATGGTTTATGTTGTTGTTGATGTGAGATTTCAACCTTAAAGAGAAAGCGGGGCCGTGATTGAAACCGGTACAGTAGATTTACATGTATATTTTTACACGCAAACTCACCACCAGCAGCTACCAGCGCCATGTTGTAGCAAAAAGACCGATCGTTTTACAGTTTACATTTCACCCCACATCAACACCTCTCCCAAGCTGCATATTGTAAAAACACTTTCTCCGGCAGTTTTGTAATACACTATGATAGCAATAGGCTTTTAACATTGAGTTTTGTGGTTTTGTATTTTATTGATTGATAAACTTTGGTTTGCGTGCGCGCGTGTGTGTGTGTGTGTGTGTGCGTGCATGTGTGATATATGACAGAGACACAGAATTTGTTGTCCTGTGCCTGGTGTTTATCAAATGTGTTTTGTAAAGATTTGACAAGCTAATAAAACGATGCTAAAAGCAAGATTGCAAAACTGTGTTTAGAACTGAACAATTGTTTTGTTCTGACCTGGTACAGAGGCTTTTCAGGATTTAAAATCAAGATGGGCCAAGACCACTGCTGTGTGTATCACATAACGCAGACCTATTTTCCTATTTTGTGAGTTTGGACCAGGTCTTCGAATGGTCCTGGTCTGTTTGGGTTTTGTAATTGTTTCTGGGACCTTTTCCAATGATTCAGACCCAGGTTTTGGCCTTGACTTGCTCTCTATCCATCCAATCTTGCTCTTGAAGTCTGCTGAACACAATGTCATGAAAGTTAAGCACACACGCAATTTATGTCAGCATTCTTCAAATCTGCAATTTATTTTGTGTCCAATTTTATTTCCTTAAAGCAAACTAGAGAATGGAATTTAGTACCTATTGTAACTTTTTATGTGTTCCATCATGTTAGAGTCCTAGGACTGCGGCCTGCTTTGCTGCTCACCCTTTTGCGTTTTTCTCTGTTCCAGGTTTCAGAGGGGTCCGTGGTCCAGTTCCAGTCCACAGATCTGTCTCTCTCCGCTCATGTCCTGAAGGAAAATCTGCCGCACGGGAACGAGCACCTCCTCAACTGGGCCCAAAGGATATACAAAGCTGTGACCTCCTTTTCTGAGCTGCGCATGACCCGGGACATCTACGTTAAAGTGGGCGAAGGTACCTGCTCCAGTCACACAGAACACAACACCATTGGCTCAAAACGCACTCATCCTTACTTCATAACTTTAAATGTGCTTTCTCAACGGAGATGGTATTGCTTTGGCTGGAATAGTCCACAGTATTGGATTTATCTATCTAGCATTTATTCACTTTGAGCTGTTTTTAACGCTCAAATACCTTGATTAACTTGCATTCTTGGTGTGTGGTCAGCTGATGTCGTTCTCACCGCTCTGAAAATAAGTCACATTTGCAAATGTAGCTGGAAAAAGCCGAATGCTTTTATCTGGTTGTAGTCTAGCATTTCTGTGATTGATTGTTTTGTTGGTCAGTAATCAATTTGCACTTTGAATTAGACACTTATCGATAACAAAATGAGTATAGAAACTAGATACTTTGAGCAGTACCAATGTTGAGAACAATCACCATAAAAGGACAAATGGTACTGTCTATTGTCTAAAAATATGTTTGGTCATTGTGGCATCGAAATTGGTATCGATCAATGAGCCCATTCCTTCGACGCCGATCTCAGTTTGACATTATTATATTGTGACAACACTACACTTAATGAAAAGGGGGGCTGTTAGAACAAAACTCTTTTATTGTATTATGAGATTTAGATATAATACAGTCTTCTCTTGCAAGAGCAAAATCCGTGCAACACAACACCAAGCTTGTCTTGTAGCATTTTCATTCATTTAATCATGGCGCTTGGAGAAAACAGAAGACAGATGCTTCCTTTTTTGGTAAACACATCCTGGGACGTCGTGTAAACTCTGGGTTGGCACCTTCCCTCTCCGGATCTGCCATGGCACTTTAATAAGCTGAGGAGAGCCCTGCAGTTCAGCGTAATGTCTCTCCTACTACCACCACCACCACTACTGCGATGAAGCTTTACTGAAGATGTGGAGCGGAGGAAATCTCCGGCTCTCACTCCATGGACCCGAGCCAAACCACAGCCGCTAATGACACAGGCCTCAGAGCAACCACCGCACAGCAACAAATAACAGGCCTGTCCCCACACCAGCCTGCATCCGCGCACACACACACACACTCCACTTTACCCGCTAGTGAAGGATTCTCATTAAAAAAACATCGTGCGCTCTTTAACAAGTTGGCACAAAATCAAAGTTGCTTGCTTTTTATTTTTAATTATCATTATTTTTATTAAGTGGAAAGTATGCAACTCATGATGAAGTCGTCTAAACTTTCAAACTTTTCACAGTAGGTTCTTCCATAAGATAACCCTTGCCAAGATCCTGACTCAAGAGCTAGAGAAGAGTCTGGCTGGACTAAAGGAAATCTTGATTGATTTAAAGACATGTTCTGCGCATCGATTCAGCGACTAAAATGGGGCGATAAAAGCTCTCAAAACTACAGACCCAAACTGCACCGATGAGACAAAGTTCATGGCAGGTCACACAATTACAAATTTTAAAGACAGCAGAATATTGGAAAGCGTGGATTTCTTTGTAAAACTCTCTCCAAGCCTTCTCCTTTCTGCTGTGAGCTATATTAGAGATTGACCGATACTGTTAATACTGATATCAATGAATGGTTGATAAGCTCTGCCGATATTTTTGGACCAATTTCGATAATTCCCCCCAAAAATATTTCATTCAGGGGCAGTCCCGTATTGTGCGGTGCCCTCTTCGCAATGTTCAAATAAAAAATGTATGGATGTTCTTTGACAGCAGGTCGGCTAAAACAAAATATCGGCCTCTGCTGGAGGTTTGAGGCTGGAGGATCCTCGACACGCTAACCGACCTGATATATGGACCAACTGATATATACTTTCTATCTCTAATCCATATACTGTACATCCCTATGAGCTCAATAAAAGGATTCATCAACTAAAAATTTTGGTGGACAAAGACCCGATTAATTGGGTAAAGACAGCAGGCCTAATGTGCAATTGTAAGGATGGAATGGATTGCAAGGTTTATCCTCTGTCTTCGGTTCTTTCATGAAAGGATTAAGAGCTGGGGAGTTGCGTGTCTTTGAGCAGCTGTAGTTAAAAGACTCCGCCACATATAGCGAGCAGATTCTGACACACTAACACTTTAAAGGGCACATATTTTAACCATGTTCTAACATTGTTCCTCATGAAAAACATACCTGGAGTAGCATTTAAGCTTCATTCACACACGCCGGGTCAGCCCATAAATCATTGTCCAGTTTCGCGCCGTGCTTTTCTGTCGTCTTATCATGATCAGTACGACTGCGTGCTAAGACCAGGAAGTAAACCGACTGGTGAAGTGGTGGCGCCATCTACTGGCTGCAAGGGGGATCCAAATGTAATTTTGTTTGTTATAAATATTAAAAAAAATGATTCAGAAAAAAATATATCTATGTGTGTTTTAGCCATGGACAACTTGGAGAACACTGCAGAATGGGACTTTTCAAAATAGTATTCTGCAAGGTATTGTTGTGGATTTAGGTTACGTTTCCTCTTTTAAAGTACACTTTATGATGATGATTTACGTTTATTTGTTTTGTGATTTCAATGTGTCTTTCCTGTTTCATGAAGCACTTTGAATCACTTTGTGGATGAATTGTGCCCTACAAATAAAGTTGCCTTCCCTTGCTTTCTGCAAACATTATTGGTAGCCAAATTAACAACATTTGTCTCCTCGTGTCTCCTTTCGTGTTCAAAAATGCAGTGCTACAATGACAACAAAAATCCCATCTCAAATCCAATTTTCCGTGCAAAGTAATTTGTGTAGGATGGCGTTGTTCTGGGAACCGAAGTACCTAAGACGGGTTGGCATGTTTAATAATGAGAATGTTAAAAATGTCCTAAAAGGTGAGTTTAGGACACTGACTTATGACAGATGTACACGTTTGAGCTTTAAAGTCGTACTAATCTGTTTTGGAGCTGATGTATTATAGCACGTATGCTGCACCAAGGCCAGAAGAAAGCCTCAAAAACAGCTCAAACACGTATGACAATAAATCACTACCGCCCATGAGACTATCAAAGGCTTCTTCAATTCCTCTGTCTTTGCTGACTTATGGAACAAAGTGGAAAAAGACTAATGCATCGATCTACAGTATCACTTTGACTCAACCACAGTATGTAAGCCTTATGTGGTACTTGTGTTTCTCATTTCACAATAGAAATCGAACTGTATTTCAAGAGAAGGGAAGTGAAGATAAACTACTTACTTTGCTATGTTATGAGTCTAAACTAATAATGCATTTGTCTTCTACAGAGGGTTTAAATTGTAAGATTATAGAATATCCTGTCTTCTACAAACATGCTCTGAAATGCATGGGATTATTTTATTAGTTTATCAGTTTATATTTCGGTCTTCTCTCAAATGCTCCTGGAGTTGTTTACACTGTGCTCTCTGAACAGAATCCTACTTACTGAACTTACACATCTAATCACAATCGCAATACTTTTCCAAAAATGTGCAGCTCGACAGTGTGCGTAATGCGAAGCGCTGCGGTACACAGGTCGAGAGCGCGGCTTGGTCAGGACTACCGTAAGCTGGAGGATTTTACCTATTGTGGTTTTGGGTTGAGTGTATGGAGGAGACCCACCCAGGCACGGGGAGAAACATGCAAACTCCGCACGAAAAGGCCCGGTCTGGCCTAACAGTGAAACCTGGGACCTGCTAGCCACTCTGCCACCCTTGACTTGTTCTATGTGTTAGAAATGTTTAAAGAGATGAGATTACGTCACAGTTGGATTTTTCTTGCCATATTGCCAAGCCCTGACATACCACACACACACACACACACACACACGCACACACTTATTCATACAAAGAGAGGTGAAG
The DNA here is from genome assembly GCA_015082035.1 of Chaenogobius annularis. Taxonomy (NCBI): domain Eukaryota; kingdom Metazoa; phylum Chordata; class Actinopteri; order Gobiiformes; family Gobiidae; genus Chaenogobius; species Chaenogobius annularis. The sequence continues at coordinate 331,515 of BJKM01000515.1, read as the reverse complement.
TGACGGTATGGTATGCACTGGTCAGAGTTAGGATCGAACTGCCAAACTTTAAGGACACATATTCGACAATATTTGTATTGTATTGTATATTTGTATTTATTGGCCTTTAAACATGCTCTTGAGTATCTTTTCTTTGGCATCTCCTGTTTTACAATTTAAAAAAACATTTAGTCTACAAAAAGCACACATTACTTCATATCAATCAGGCATTTCCCATGTCAAGAATTGAATTACAGCTCCCGCTACTGGCTTTAGAGGGAATTACATAGAGCAGAGAAACGACCATAGCTTGCCCCGACATGCTAATGTAAGCACACAGTTGTAATGAGCATGTATTGAAAGCAGAAAAGAACAAGTCTGGCCATAATTGATTCACTTAAAAGATCGCAGAGCTTTACCGATGATGCCACAAAACTGGGAAATTTGAAATGGAGTGTTTTCTGATGCGTGAATGAAGCCAAATACAAGTCCAGGAACGTTTCTTTAAAACTTAATTTTTTGATTACTGAGAAACCTTCGTCTGTGGTTGCGTGTGGTTTTAAATGTAACCATACAAGGCCAGAGTTGAAGGAGTTTTCTAATGGGTGCGCGACCTGTGGGAGGAACAGATTTTGAACAGCGGATGAGCTCCTTATCTGTTACTATGCTCGAATTAAACTCCTGAAAACAAACTCCCTTTTGCAAAACAGCTTGTTGCCTTAAATGTTTGCACAGTTATTACGTCATGCATTCACTCCTGCTGCATTTGCTCAACATTGATTTGTGGACTACACCAAAAGATAGCCATATGTGTCTTTATTATGTGCTGTAGAATGTAACATGTCTTAATTAAAGCCAGGTTTTGTGTGAGAAAGGCCCAAATGATTAAAAATATCCAGACTATTATTCAAATTAAAGACAGATTTCTCCAGAGGGAATATGAAAAGGCAATTTGTTCAAAATCATTGATAATTGTAAGCACAAGGGGAAATGTTGAGAAAGCATTTTAGAAAGCAGGAAAATTGATAATGTCTGATGAAAGAAAACTTTCATCAAAATGAAATGTTTCTTCTGAGATTTGCTGGTAGATACCTTACATTTTTATTATTATGCTTCATCCATGATGTTTTTCAAAACTTTGCTTTATACAATTGTTTTTTGTTTTGCTTTTTTAACCACAAAATATATAAATAGTGGTCCTGTCCTCTTAATAGGGTATTGCTTTACAATTATTTTTACATGTTGGATTGCATTTTTGTAGCCTCATGTCCTAGATTTAGTTAGAGCAGTCATTCCTGTCTTTTTGTGTAAATTGGTACATTTTTTGCTTTCCCTGAAAGAGTATATTGTAGAGAACAAAAATCAGACTGCTGCACGCTGCTGCATGTAATAATAACCCTTTTTTTTTTTCTTGTCAAGCCATAAGTAAGAGCACTGCTCCTTTTGCAGTGTGAAAATCAGTTAGCTTTAATTTTCTGTTGACACGTCATTAAAGCTTGATGGACCAAAGCACAACTCTCCTCTTCTCCTGTAGAAGTATGAATAGTAATGTAAATGAACCATTGTTGTTTAATACTTATAACAGCACAATATCCATTGTTATTTCTCTTTCAGATCCAGTCTTCTCCGACTCGTGTAAGATCGACACCAGGTTCCTGTCTCTGAATTACCTGGGCGGTTACGTGGAGCCTCAGCCCTCCAAAGGTTGCATCCTCTCAGGGCCCGACAAAGACAGAGAGGTGCACATCATAGAACTGCAGGCCCCCAACTCCAGCAGGTGAGACAGAGGGTCTACGGAGTCGTACAGGATTCTGACTGACCGCAGCAGCTGTCCAAATGTTCACAGACTTCTCTGAGAACAAGCAAGCCTGCAGTAAACCAGGACACCATGTTGGATTCATTTACCTTACAATAGTCTTTTATTCTTTTGATGTGTCTTTGTTTTTATGTTGTGCATGGTCCTTCATTGCTTTGGGAGAGCAGATGGAAACCAACGCTTTTGCAACACCAAAGCAAAGATGTTAAGTACAGGGATGTCACGATTCTAAAATGTCTCAATACTCAATTCCAGCAACATGGAGTTTAATTTTTCTATTCTAGGACTAAACAAATATGGGAAAAACTTTAAAGAATTAAGGAATTATTTAAATCATCAGTGCTGTGAATGAAAGAGAACTGTTTTAGCGTTTTATTTTGAGCTTTCAATATCAGCATTTGTTTTTACATACATATTTAGTAGTTTACTACATATTAGTTGCTTACTATTGGAGTTGCAAAAGTGTTTTTGCTACCAGCAAGTCCCTCCTACTTTCTGTTTAAATGCAAAAGAGTATGCAAACAAACCATAAAGAGCGTCTTTAAAAACTCGCCAAAACCACGCCGTTTCTCTGTCACCTGTGATTCCATTTTTTCCCCCTTTTTACTGGTATGCTGCCATGTTTCTTTAGACAGAACGGGACCATGCCTTTCTCTGATTCTGTGATTAAATCCGCCTGTCAATCACACACGTTGGGTATCGCGGTTTGACAGGACACGGTCAGGGGACTAAAGTGCTGGTTTCCTTCTGCCGCGCCAAAGCAGAGAAGGACGATACACGGCATTACAAAACAAAGACACAACATGGAACAGTTGAAAAATAAGTTGGCAAAATCCAACATGGAGTCCTGGTCTTACTTGCTCTCAAATGAGTCTGTAGGAAGTATGGTTTAAAATGGGAAACGAATAAAATGCTTAAGCCATGACAAAACGGAATAAATTAGGCTAAACCAGAAGTTTACAGGACTTTTTGTTGTTGTTGTTGTTTTTGTTACTGTTGATTTTTTGAAGATATATCACCTCATACGTTTTTTAAAATCAGCTCTTTTTCTCGCATTTTTACTATAAACAACATTCTCAATATTCAAATTTTGCGCGATATGTTCTACATTTCGATAAAGATTTCCCAACTTCTTGAACTTAACCAGCTAATCTTTAGTAAATCCTGAACTAACCAACAACTAATCCAAGACTAAACCAAGGCAAATGAAGGTCTTATTGAGGTTTGAAGTACAGTTTAAAGGATAGTTTAACGAGGCAAAAACGTTTGACTAAGCTACGGGAAAAAACGATCCTGTAATTACACTAAATCACCACCGTACCACAGATTGAGAACCGCTGCTGTTGAGGTCAAGCAGCTCTCACTTATCTCCGTACTCTAGTTTTTGTTGGCCTGCCATGGAGACCGAGTGCTCTGTGGTGTTCCTCTTAGAATAATATTTCAAAACAGGATCTTCGGGTTGACTTGTACACTGCTTATTTTGTTTAGCCCAAAGACAATGTGATAGAAGGCCTTAATCTTTTGGAGCAGTGTCTGGTCTGCACATGTCAGCTTTTTCACTGAATGTATCCACTTTTAATTAGTTGGCCAGACTTCAAACTCCGGCTGCGTGGTGTTAGAGAGAACACGCAGTTACGATGGTGCGATAGGGACATTTTTGAGAATTAGGTTAGAGGTAGTTTGAAGTAGTTATAAAATTTGACAATGTGAAGATTTTGTACCAACTTTGACGCTTAAAGTGAGTCAAAGATAAATGATGACAGAAAAAACACGTTTAAAACTTAGATCAGAAACATTATAAGCATTTTGATCACCTTATAATATATACTTAAATGGAGTGTAACATGTCATTTATCATTTTGAAAGGATTTTTTCTTCCAAAAGTACACAATTTTTTCTTAACAAAATTGTGTACTTCTTCCGCCACTGACTTGAGGTGACAGTGGCTCAGATACTTTACAACTAAGCAGTTTTCCGATCCACCTCATTCCAGAAGTTGCCTTGGGCGCCGCCATCCGCTGTACTCCTCCTTCTGGGTTGATTCATTTTACAATGAATTTATTATCAATTTATTTTACAATATCAGGCCGCCCAGGGAATTGGTGCATATAAACATTTAACATTTTACACAAATCAACCTCATGTTATATCATTTTTCAGTGGCAAGACTTTTCCCTTGTTCTCAGCTAAGTGAACGGCTGAGCCGTAACAGAAAGAGGCAAAAGTGGGCGGGGCAGAATAATGTGAACAGCAATTCAAATTTGGCTTTATCCAGGTCATACTTTGTGCAAAACACTTGTACTCAGTGTTGTCTTCATAATACATTGTAATGTGATTGATGGAGGCAATTGGTGGAGTTTGACTCTCTGAGGAAATAATGAAAAATGCAATGTAAATCCGCTCATTTTCATGTGTTGAAAGGTGTTTATTAAACATTATTGCTATTCCGACAGATATTATTCGTTTTACTGCCATTTTTCACTTTTATACTTAGTTACAATTGAATGATGTCTCTCCAGTGCGTTCCAGGTGGATGTGATTGTGGAGCTACAGCCTCTGGAGGACGACGGCCCTCTGCACCGCGACGTGGTCCTGATCCTGAAATGTGCCAAAGCCGTCAACTGGGTCATCAAGGCCCACAGAGTCATCGGCAAACTTGAAGTGCTGGTAAGATATCGGCAAGAGAAGAAACACATTTCAAATTAAGATTAAGACTAAGTTACACAACAAGCCAAACCACTGATAGAGCAGTCTGAGAGGAACTCTGAAAAACATTTTTAAAAAGTCATAGCTTGTGCTATAACAATAAGAAGTCTAATAAAAGGCAACAACAACAGTGAAATCTTTAGTTATCTTTAGTCTACCACATTACTATTCCCCGAGTTTATGATCAGCTTTATGAAATTAATGTTACAAAGACAGACAGATAAAAAAGGTATTTTCGTGTAGATATATTTTTTGGACTTGGTTTGAATTTAAAAAAGAAAATGTTGCTGCTGAAATTGTCACGATTCAAATTTTTTGGGTTCTCACGATTACATTGTCACCTGAATGATCACGATTAATTTAACTAATAATCTTGAATCGCTAAATGCATGTGTGTGTATATTTTAGGCGGGATAGTGTGCCCCTCGTCAGTGTAAATCTGATCCTCTCAAGACCCTTCTCATGACTGTGCTTTCTCCCGCTCCTACAACTCCTATAACTCCTGGAGCTCCTATAACTCCTGGAGCTCCTGTGTTTGTGCAGCTGCTGGTCACTGCTCCTCAGAGTGATGTCAGCCGCCCACAAAGTGACACTAGAAGCAGATCGGGTTGTGTTTACATTTTTAAAAACACATTTAAAGCGCCACTGCCCATTTTTCCACTACCAGACCAGTTGTACAACACGTGGCCAAAAACAACATGGCTCTGGCTACGTTTCTGGATTTGTCATTACACAAGTCAAACTGGACCGAATCTTTACATGTCAAAAAGGTTTGTTGGTTTTTCTTTTTTGGCTCTAGGTACTGGTTGTTTGGTCAGTTTTTGTATCTAGTTGGACTGCAAATAACAATTATTTTAGTAGTCAACTTGTCAAAAAACGAAATAAGTGGTTAAATATGGTGACTGAATGCTCATAGCTGAAGAATATTTACTAAATAAAGTGTATTATTGATGAAAATCTGACATTATCTGTTCTTTTTTGGCATTTTGATTTAATAATAACAGTCTTTGTCATATAAGTCCAGTTAACAATTACAGTTATCAAAACATGACTATGATTATTGTTTCTTGTCACGATTAATGTATTCATCATTGCGGCCCTACTATCTAGAATCTGCAATGAATATACTATAGGTCTAAAAGTATCTTACGGTATGATTGGATATAATTATCTCCCTTGCTACCATTTTGTGAGACGTTTTCTCAAATACAAAAAAAGTTTCACATGGAATAATAATGGATGAATTATGTATGTGGTAGCAGTTGCATATATCAGACTTCCAACATGTCAAAACTGTAACCACTTTTTATGACCGATTGAGCAGCTTGTGCGACGAGCATTTGGGAACGTGTCAAGTATGTGTGCGATATGAAAATCTTGTAAAGTCTGATGGCTCATTTTGTCAAAGGGCAGGGACTCCTCGGGCCTGTGTGGGAAATGTGTGTGAGAACATTGATTTTCAGAGCGCACCGAGACGAGACAGACTTGAATATTTGAAGGAAACTTAACCCTTTTCTCGAGCTATGACATGTCTATTACCTCAGTGACATGATTCACGCTTAAAACAGTAACGGCAAGACTCTACATGAAGATGGAATAATACCCTAACACATAGACTGTCTTTTGTTACTCATAGAGCGTAAAAATGAGATTTAAACGTTTTAGAATAAATATTGTACACCACGGGCCAATGCAATAAGTGCTGGATTGAAAGTGATAGTAGTAGTAGAAGTAACTGCAGCTCTTGTTGCACTAACTACATAGTTTGTTTACTTTTCTCAGTTGAGCTGCTATATGGATTAGGAGTAGCATTTTTACTTTTCATAGATGTGGGAATGTGGAGGTTCTTAAAAACAAACAGAAAAAAACACGTCTATACTAGTAACAGAAGAAGCAATAGTAGTAGCATTAAAAGTACTTTTTTGCTTTTTCCACTTTTCTTCACAAACTGTGACTTGATTAGTGTAAAACTCTCATTGATACAGTATTTACAGGTTTCAGGTGGTGTTATCCTACCAATTAAAGTCAAATTAGAAGGTTCTTAGTTGCAGGGACGGGACGGTCTGAATAAATGAACTAACAATTTTGCTGAATACTTTTTGGGTATTTGAGAATGTCAACCTTTAACCTCTCTTGAGTGTAAATCAATGAATTCCTCTTTTCCCCACAGGCTTCCGACACCATTAGCTTCGGTTCTGGTACAGAGAAGTCCATGCAGGTGACTAAACTTCCCAAGCTGCCTTTACCGCTGGGGTCCCAAAACCTGATCAAGTGGGCCGAGGAGCACGGCTACGGCCCGGTCACGTCCTACACCAGCACTTCTGTGGCCAACCACTTCAACCTCAGACTCCGCGAACAAGGTAACTCAATCAGGCGCTGCAACTGTGGATACTGGTGCTGCGTGTGTTTCCTCCATTATGGGCGCTGTGATTAAAAACATCATAATGGCGTTTTAAGCACCACTCTCTGTCAGGACTTTCAACATGAGGAAGAATAGACTTTAGACCTGCCATATGACTTGACCAACATATACAGAACTTGTTGAAAGGTAGAAATATATTAATACTGATTAGGGTTCTGTTGCCACTGTGCTTATTGTCCAGCAGTTAATGTCTAATATGTTAGTTATCCTTGGCCAAAGAAAGTATAGTATATCAGTGGTTTTTATTGATATTATTATGCTGGTATATTCATTTATCTGAATTGTGATGCTAAAATGCTGGGTCAGAACATCTCCAAAACAATTGCTCTTGGGAGATGTAATCAGTCTGCATTAGTCAGTAACACTATTGACCCAAAGAAGGAAGTCCAACCCCACAAACAAGTCACTGTCTGTGGGGAATAATAAAACTAATGTATATCCAGTTTGTAACCATTTCCAGTTTGATTTGTAAGTTTGTTTCTTTTCATTTTGTGAACATTATAGATTATATCATTTTAAAATAATAATTCAACTGTATTCAAAAAAGCAAATTTAAATTTATTTAGATTTTTGAATATAAACAAAGCAAAGTGAGCAAACAGAATCTGAACATACTGAACAAGACACTAGAGAGAGTACAGTCAAATCAAAAGGAAATTGTCTAATTTCCTTTTGGGCATGTGCTGAACTAAAATGTCAGTTCAGCACATTGCCCCCCCAATCTGTCTGTCCCAGTCATTTTTAAATTTGTCCACGTTTAAGTTCAAAGTAAAGGTCAGTTTTCCATTTTATTAAATGTCCAAATATATCTCAGTCAAGTATTTCACAGTCGGCTCAGTTCCTGTCATCCATTTCTTTGTTGCTACCCAAAAGTACCCTCCACAGCTATCCATTAATCATCCCTATCGCTCTGTTATAACTGTCTTCTTAAAAGTCACCCATCTTCTGCTCTTGTGTGATTTCAGACATAGTGGACCCTCTGGAGAGTATGTTCCATCCAGATCTGTCCATCCTCCATGAGCTCAGCCCTCATCATGAGCCCAGGGCTGCCCCTCGTCGCTCTGGACTGCCCTTCCCCTTCGCCCCTGCTCCTCCGTCTGGCGCTGGCGACCTGCCCTTCCGGCGCCTGCCCCCCTCCCTGGATGAAGGCGTCTGGGACAGCGAGGGCCCTGAGGATGTGCAGGGAGTGCTCAATGTGGAGCTGACAGTGCAGTGTGAAGAGTCCAGGATGGTGGTCAGCATCGACAAAGACAGCCTCAAAGTAAGTATGATAATCTAAACAGACAAACAACAGATTCATATTACAGCGCTAATAAGGTTAGCTCTGTCGTAACAATGTGCAGTGGTACCTGCTGAAACCGCCTGTCATAACCGGACCACCTGTCATACTTACGGTTTCTTACATCAGGTATCTTGTTAGCAATTAATAATAAAATATTTTTGTGGGTAAATGTACACTTTCTGCTCTGCACCAAAAGTTGTGCAGACTCGAATGGATCAGCTGCAGCCCTACAAGTTGGATTCTTGTGAGTTTGAAACTCAAACCTTGTAACAATCCGGCTTGCAGCGCAAGCAATAGGATTTTTTAAATCACCATCTTTTTTTTTTGTAACATCAATATGACCACTCAACGTCATCTGTTTTTATTAAATTCCTTTCCTCTGATTACTGGCCAACCTCTTTGCTGGCGTTCTTTTCCCTCTAACGCAGCTGATACAACAAGAGTAATCAGATAACCCAATTAGATCTGATTATTGGTGTGTGTTTACATGTACAAAATAAATCAGATCATGGAAACGAGTGTGACATGTATTTGTTACAATTTTTTTTAGATTAATAGTGGTACTTGGAATTCAAACTATATTTCTTTTTAAAATATCACTTCAAATCATTCACATCATCTTTGCATTTGCTACATTCATTTGTCATTTGTACTTGCTCATGCACAGGTGTCTGATAATTCTGATATTCGAGAAATCTGATTTTATTGTGCATGTGAACATAGACACTGTCAAAACTAAAAGAAAGCCATTGCTCATATTAAGTGTTTTATGATAACTTGTATGTGAGTTAAATCCCATTCATGTTCTGTTTACAATGTTTTAGGTAAATGCATTCTGAACCCATTAGTTTAATACCTATTGCAATGTCTTGATTATTAGGGCTGCAACAAGTAATGAAATGAATCGTGACGGATCATTTACAAAGAATAATACCATTATCTGGACAATCTATGCTATGTTGGGCAAACGGAAGTTGTTAATATCAAAGCAAACCAAAATGTCACAAGATGGATGTAATGTGATTTGGATTACAAATACACTTTAGTTGTAAATATTCTCGTTCAAGAGGTTGACTACCGGAGGAAAAATTGGTTGTAGCCCTACTTACTGACAAATAAAACTTTGTTGACGTGAGTATGACGTCAACGAGGGAGACATTTCACAACATTTGGAGTAAGACCGTATTAGCCCACATCACAGACTGGAAACTGGCACTGACTGTAATTAGAAAAAGCTGGAGCTGATACAAGACCACCTTATGGGTCGTGTTTATTCCTGAGAACTCAATGCACTCTCACAGTTCTCCAAATGACTTAATACAATTCAACGTTTGATCTTTATTCAATTTAGCCACACATTTTCTCTCTTCTCAGGCAAACGGATTTACTAATGCGAGCCTCACGCTTGAAGACCCAGAATGCAAAGCGACAGCGAATGCGACGCACTACAGGCTGGAGACCCCTCTGGAGGGATGTCAGACCACTGTTTATCCCATGGGCAGCTCTACAGCACTGCACATCAACTCTGTATGTATTAGACATGGTGTGATGTTATTTTAGCAATTATAGTAATCTCTTTTGACATGCTCAAAAATTTTCTAAATGTTGGTATAATTTGCAGTTACAATGCCAAAATGTTTTATGTTTTGGCTTGGTTTCTGGTTAATGTCTCAGTAATTGCTGGTTCAAATGATATTTAAAGACACATATTATGCAAAATTTAAGTTTCTGAGCTTTTAATCATGCTATTCCTTCATCAAAAACATACCTAGCGTTGTATTTAGCTTTATTTTATTGAATCCTGTTTAGTAAGTCATCTCCCTCCAGTTTTCCATAGTCCATGCATGAATCAACAGCGGACTCGTTTATCGCATTTCACCCGTCAAATCACGTTCATTACAACTGCATGTTTACATTAGCATGTCGGGGTAAGCTAGCTTTGTACACCTCCTCAATGTAATTCCCTCTGCAGCCATTAGAGGGAGCTTAACTCAATTCATACGTGGGAAACGCCTGACTGATATGAAGTAATGTCTTCTTTTTGTTTTTCCTAGTTCTAAAATATAAAATACTAAAGCACGTTTAAAGCCAAGAACAATACAAATAATGTATAATTGTGTAATTTAATACAAAAAAAAACATTTAATGTAAAAAAAAAAAAAAAAAAAAAATTGAAAATTATGTTGCATTATTTAGAACCTTTTGTAGGATGAATGATTACTTATTTAGTTTGGCTAAGAAAAAGTGATGCAAGAAACTTTTACTTTCAAAATCTGATTTTTGCAATTTGATTTGAAGCATGATAAGACAGTTCTCATCTTGGACAGTTTTGACAGTTGCCAGGCGAACAACCAAAACAAAATTTACATTACAACCCTTACAAGTGGTTAACCTCAGCACTGAGATGGTTTTGATGGCTTTATCCACTAAAATGTTTCCCATAATCGTTTGATGGGTTCTTAGATTGGATGGACAGCTCCACTTAACCTCATTATTGTGGAATTCTGTGAGCGTCTTTGTTCGAACAGGCTCGGATGAATCACTTCCTCGCTCCACTGTTGTAATCACGTTCAAACAGCACTTTTTCTGTTCAGAGCTCGGCTTGTGTCCAAAGTCAGCTCTTATGCAAACTTTGGACGCTAGGATGGACCAAAAATGCTTATTTCCATTTTCTAAATCCCATTTTAAAGGTAACTTTTCTAGTGTGAGTCCGACACCTGCTTGTCTCTATGGTGATGTTGTTACTTTGCTTGGAATGCTTCACAGTATTGTATTTAATGTATCTATTGTGCATGGGTTTAATTACACTGGATTTTAATCTAAAAATCTATGTTATTGTGGGTTGGGTTGCCTCTCTTTCTTGTCTCCATGGAGATAAGTTTAATGCCATATTGTGACATATTCTAGGCAAAGCAGCTCCATGGAAACAAGTGATAAACCCTCCACCATCAAAGTTACTCAGTGCACCCTAACCCTGACCCTTTTTGTATTGTTATTGTCCTTAAAACATGCTCTTGAGTATCTCTTGAGAATTTTTGAAAAAAGGTCTACAAAAATCAGACATTACTTCATATCAGTCATGTGTTTCCCACATCAGAAATTGAGTTAGAGCTGCGTCTACTGGCTACAGAGGGAATTGAATAGGGGAGATAAACAAACCTAGCTTTCCCCCGACACGCTAATCAAGGCACGCGCGTGTAAGGAACGCGATTTGATGGCAGAACGGCTCAGAAAGAGCTTGGGAGGGAGAGGACTTTCTGAACAGGATTCATTAAGCAAGGATAAAAGCTGCTAAATACAACTCCAGGTATGTTTTTGGTGAGGGAACAATGTTATAACAACACTGTTGTTTTTTCTTTTCCATCCTCAGCAATAATGCAGTAAAAGATGTGGTGTTGTTGAGCCTTCTGTGTCATTCTCAAAGCCAGTGTCGTCCTTTGAGAGATTGATACAAAACCTCATTGTTGAGAAATCCAAAACAAGATTTTTGTTTCTGTGTGAGTCCCTGTGGTGAAGTCATAGGATTCTCCCATATTATAATCTAATTTATTGGTTACATAATTTCCCTTGAAGAAAGTTAGGGGCGAGTTTGCCACAAGACATACATGATTATTAGTGTATGTTTCAATCAACTATAATCTATGCTTTCCATGTGCACAACATTGATGAAATGGAAACTATTCCTTTTTGCAATTTTCTTTCTAAAAAATCGCCTTTTTTACCTGATGTCTCACTTCATAAGTCAAAAATATCTCTCCCTTGACTCTTACAAACTTAGAAACATATTCAACGTATTACTATTTCTGGACTCTTCTGATTCCAACTGCAAATTTTACTGAATGAAATGTTAGTCCTGGTTTAGTTCGAGTTCACACACTATTGTCCTCTGTGACTTTGGATCTGGAGAAATCAGACACACCCTTGAGTCCTTTTATCTTGAACCTATCACTTACACATTGTTTCATAAAAATCTGAAATCTCTGGCTTCTTAAAGACCACAAAATATTCAACACCCTTTGATTCCAGGAAACATTTTGTCCAAGTCTTGATTTTGCTCATAGCTCTGCCTCTCTGTGTCCCTCAGGTTTTTGTTAGTCACGCTGACTCCAAAGATGGGAGCGGTGGACCCTCGGACGTCGATCTGGATCTGGACTTTGAAGACGGTCCGTTCCCTAGAGTGGCTGCCCCTGAACACACGGAGCCCCCCTCGATCGTCATGGTGAGAGAGGAAGAGAGACGGGAAAAGTCAACCTTTATATTTATATAGAGGTTGGAAAAGAACTGCATTTCCCAGAATCCCTTGGTGCTTGTAAAGTGTCTCCTGGCTTGAGTATTTTACCTTTTTAGTCAATGGGATCACATTTATCATGGCTTTTTTTCACTGCTTACATAACACTTACTGACTTGCCCTCGATTTTGATACTAATGATAATAAGAAGTGCTCTTTTCAACAAAAAATAATAGAACTTTCTTTCTGTTACCCTGCAGCCTTGTACTAGTTCTGATAAAACTCAAGATCATTTAAAAACTGTTCAAGAAAAGTCACATTTTACCCTGTTTATGTGAATGAGAGAAAAGTTTAAATATTTGTCGATTAGTATCTTGAGTTTTGATACTTTTGACAACTCTAAGAAGCAGTAAGTGTTGTGTTTGTTTAGTTCTGTCTTAGTTGCTTAGGCTTAGTTGGTAGAGCATTCGCCCACTGACCTGAAGGTTGGTGGGTTTAGCCCTGCTTTTTCCGTTTGTTTTGTCCTTGGGCAAGAGATGCTTAACCTTCCTTTCCTCCTTTGTCTGTGTATATAAATGTGCTTTGTGTATATAAATGTGCTTTGAGTCCCCAATGAGCGATGAAAAAGTGCGTAGAAAAGTGTTATATAAACTTACCAATTATGACATCATGTATTTTGTAAATCATATATCAGAAAAAGCAAGTCAATAAACTCTTCCTCACAATTTGCCAGAGGTGACTAGAGCAGCCAAAACATGCACTCAAGTAAAAGTAACATTCTTTTTAAAATAATATTCAGAAGTAAACTGTAATGACCCAAGTCGGTACTCAAGTTAGAGTAAAGAAGTATTTGGGGAAACGTCTTGAGTACTGAGTAACAGTTTTGATGTCTTTAAAGTCTGATTTATGAGTTAATGTAATTGAACAGACAAAACATTACTAACCTGAGTCATGTATGAAGGAGTGGTGTCAGATCACTTAATATTTTCAACAAAAAGCTTCTATACTATCACAGTGGGGAAAGGTAGAATAGAAGTAAAAATATGGTAGCTTAAAACTACTCTGAAAAGTACAATTTCCTCAAAATGTTACTCAAGTAAATGTAATTGCGTGAATACAACTGCACAGCTCTACATGACTTGGCCGGTCTTCTTTCTTTTCGTCTAGTTCAACTGCAGCTACTCGACAAACCAAGACTCTTCAGAAACCCTGCCCAGGATCATCGCTGAACCGCAGATGCCAAAGCCGGTCAACGTGTCGTTCAACATGGAGCTGTACAACACGCTGCCATTCAACGACCCCTCCCGGCAGGCCTTCTACACCGTCTCACAAAACCAGCCCGTCTACGTGCAGGTGTGTTTCTTATGCCTTCCTCACTTGTGGTTATTGAGGCCAAGCTATGTATCTAAAGTGGGCCGAGAGCAGGCTTTTCCCTCATGCTGAACAATATCATTCTTAAACAATACAGACTTTAAATTATTGCCATGAACTCTTCGATCTCGATTAAAATATGATTCATTGCGCAGCCCGTGTAGGAAGTAAAGTCATCTTGGTTGAAATGACAATGCAGCTTCATTTGCTGAGATAATTACTCTCAATGTACAACTTTAAATTGGAAGATTGTTTTTGTGATTAGTCGACTAGTCCACCAAATACATTATCAACCAAATAAAGGTTGCAAGATGTAGACTGAAGGCTTCTAAATAGAGAATATTACTGTATAAAGTGTATTATTTCTGAAACTCACATTTGTTTGATTCATTTTTGACATTTTGATTTAACAATGCATCTCTCTTTGTTATAAAAGGTTCGTTTTCATATTTGTTAGCGTGTTAGTGTTTGTGTTAGCGTCTGTAAAGTCCGGTTAATGATTACAGTTGTCAAAATACCACTACGATCATTTCCCAAGAGTCGACTGGTCAAAATGTGTAGATTAATTGGTGCAGCCCTAATATGTAAACAAAGGAAGCAAATCCACAATAGCAAATTAAAGTAGTATTTGTTCATACATGCATAGAATGATTATATACTTCATTCTAAGTTTTCGGACAACACACTTAAAGGGGAAATATTATGCATAATAAACTCTAATGGGTTTTAATCTTGTTACAACAGCGTTTGCATCATCATTAGCTTACTCAAAGTTGTATTTGGATCGATTTCTGCATGTTTGAGTAATCCTGTATTATTGAGACTTACGTGCTCAGAAAATTCCTGTTTTCACCTAACCCCTATCCCCGCCCATATCCTTGTACTTAGTTGTGATTATTTGAAAAATTCCAACTCAACGTGAACGACAATCTGCTCCTCATTACGTCTTATCAGTTCTGCAGTTTTGAACAGGAAGTCAATGAACCTGTTTCTATTACTAAGCCGTTTTCGATGCAGTTTGTAATGAACAAAATTTTAAATAATGATCTACTTACGGTATGTTACTGTTCAGTACCTGGGGAAAAAAAAACGTAATATGTCTCCTTTAATGTTATGAAGTGAAAAGTTACGCAGCGCATCTTTAATAGATCATATAAAAGCTTCACTTGTTTTTTTTTATTTTTAACTTGCTTTTGTCAAAGAATTTGTGGTCTTTCCAGTCAGTAGCCTTGGTAGCTGTCCAAAATATACAATGTAGAAATTGTAGGGTGTGAAGCTGTGGATGACATAGCTCGGGGTCTAAATGAATGCCCATTTATCCAGCCATAATCATATTCTCTTTTCTCAAAATTGTATATTATTCTAACAAAAGGTGCGTTAGTAATGTTTCTGTTCAGTGACCTCCAGTGAAATGTATTTAGCAGTGTGCGCGTGAATCTAATCTATAGCATAAATATACATTGAAACTGAATGGTGTGTGTACTGTATATACTTGTGTTTATTTAGTCTAGAGTCTTTATTCTTTTCATCAAGACGTTTGTTTGGAATTTTTTTGTTGTGCACACACACCTCCACAGTTTCACCCCGGTGCAACTCCCCTCTGTTAGGGGATTTTGGACTGTAGATAGAAATAACAGATTTCTATATGAATGTCTACAGACTAAGTTATAATAACTGGCACAATAGTTGCAGTCAACGCTCCCGAACACACCTCTGTGGGGGAAGAAGAGCTGCTCAACAACTACAAGAGTTATATTGTTCCAAATTCAGACACAAAGACGCAGAGAAGAATAAAGTGATCCAACGGCCCTAATTTGTATAAATATCCAAGAATGCTAATGGCAGCTTTGAGCTAAATGCTACAGCAATGCTAGCGCCGCCTGCTGCTTTCTATCCATTAACTTTTCTGGGCTAACACAACAACGTCCAGAAAGCCTCGACTTAGTTGTGCTTAAAATACACATACTTCGAAAGGAAACGTCTTGACCCTTCATAATGATCACGTCTGTGGTCACAAAAATCAGCATTATTTTTATGTAATACAAACTTTTTCCAATTTTTTTCACATCAACATTATTTACCTCTGTTCTACTCATAGACATAAAATATTATAACATTTTTGAAATATTAACCCCTTCAAAGAGGGAACATTCTGCGTTTCGTATTGAATCAGTGGAAGGTTTTCATCCACACCAGACCTAAGATGACGCTTTGCCGACTGTATCTATACTTCATATGATAAATGTCTAAACACTTAAAACAGTAATCTGAGTAGTATTTTCACCAAATATATTTTAATATTTAATCTTACATACTTTTTGGTTTGCAGTCCGGCCTCTTTTTGGCTGCCTGCGCATGTTTCTATTCAGTGACAAACAGTATAAAGAAAGCTCAGGTGCATGAGAGAACAGTGCTTCACTATGGGCCGCTCTGCGGGGCTGATTTATGGAGATATCAGGAAGAGATGCCTCAGTGACAGTGTGGACACAGAGCAGGCTGTTACAAAGACTTTACTGTGAACCAGAACTCACGCTGGGCTGAAAGCTGAGTCCAAACTGGAGCCAAAAGGAGCTGCACTTCAAAATGTCCTTTTGTCTAAGTGGATTCCGGAAAATATTGCTTTTTTTGTGTGTGCGTGCGTCAGTATCAAAAACAGATTTATTAGTCATTTAAATGTCCTGATTTTATACAGATTTTTGGGGGGGGATTTGAAGTAGCCGTACTACCACATACATTTACAAATCCTTTAAATGCTTGCAGTTGTGAGTGTAGCATATTTTTGTTTTTGTTATTTATTTATTTTTACTTCGGTACGAATCTTCGTCAATAGTAAGTATATAGCCCCTGTTTAGCCTCTGATACAGCCATCATTAGAAAGCAGGTCTGCTGAACATCTGAATGGAAAATAGGATGGGTAATGACTAAAGAGGCTTCTTTGTGGTTTTGGAGTGGAATTATATTGCCATCTTATCTGGCATTGAGTTTTTGAACAGGGCCAATCTGTGTCTGCCCATTGGCAACATCATTTTCAAAGAATTGTGAATGTGTTTGGATCCACCAGGTTTCAATTTATACAACAGCCCTTTTGTATAAATGGTTGTATGCTTTTTGCACATTGCATATAGAAGCTGAGGTACTTAATGCTGGTCACTCCCGGCAGGCGCTCTGTGAGAGTAGTCACTGTACCCCTCATTATTTTGTCAAAGGTAATTTTGGAAATATTAAAGTCTAAAAATAGCATTCGTCTACACAGGTTTTTCAGTTACTCTTTAGGATGCGTTAATATATCGTATTATTTTTATTTTATATTTTAGAAAGTCATTCTTTGATCTATTAAGATGTCACTGACTTACATATATTCATTTATTTACAGCAATAGGACATGTGTATGGATATGTGTATATTCCTATACATCTAGTAACTGTGTACAAGCTATTTTTTATTATTATTATTATTTTTTTATTTTTTATTTTTTTTACACTAAATAATATAAATATAAATACTAAATATAAAAAAAACATGACACAGAGAGAGAACAAAACCGACAATAGCGGCTCAAAACAACAAGAAAAGTTGTCTAGTGTATACTGTACGTCCCATTTAGTCCAAAGTCTGTTAAATAAGTCGCTAATTTCGTTTGGAACAATATTTTGTCCCTATGTTCTTATGTCGTTCACAGGATAACAATGAGTTTAGCTTTGAGCCTTCTTTCACCTTTAGCCAAACATAAAAAACGTCAACAATACTATTTTCTGTACAATGACTGACTGCTTTTCCCACTCACTAATGCTGTTCAGATCACCTCCGCCACACCCGACCCGGACCTGGGCTTCACCATCACCTCATGCCTCATCTCCCCCAACGCCAACCCCCGAAGCGCCTCTGACTACCTCCTCATCGAGACCGTTTGCCCCACGGACGACTCCATCAGATTCTACCCGCCCCAGAACCCCACTCAGCTCGAAAAGAAGACCTTTAGTTTCACCTTCAACTCAAAGTTCAACATTTCTCTGCTCTTCCTCCACTGTGAGATGTCGCTATGCTCTAAAAAGTCTTCGGGATCGTTCCCAGCGGTGAGCAGTCCAAGATTTACTGCATTGCTTTTATTGCCGTCTGTCAGGGCTGTTAGAGAGATCCTGTGTAGACTATCTCCATGTAACACGCCATACAATAGACCAAACAACGCAAATCCCCAAGTTATTGAACAATAAGCAGTCACGTGCAAAGTTTTCAATGGCACTATTTATGTCTTATGCCCTTGAGTTCTATAAACAAAAGTAGTTTTACTGTGGATTGAGACAGAACTGGCCTATCTATTCTTCGAGATACTATCACAAAACGGTTCGGAGCAAAGTATCATTCATCATGTTATCCATTTCTCCCTCACAGTGCTTACAACCCAGTGAAACGTGTGATTCTCTGTCGGTGGATGAAATCATGGCGATGATGATGAACACAAAGTTTTCTACCAAGCCTTTGGTCGTGTTGGACGGATCGAGCGAACCCGATATCACGGGTAAGTTACACATTTTGGCGCGGATGGAAGCGATGCGCAGTGCTGTATGTGGCAATCTGGATAAACGTGAGCAGAGTTACAGTTCCTCCCCGCTCTATACGCGACGCATACTGGCAAAAACATACTTTACAGTGATACATTTCAATATTTTGATGGAGTTTGTAAGTAAGAACCAAACCACTAATAGCAGCCTGTCTCTACCACATGTGTTTGGCATTTGCTGCTCTCTAGGTTTGCATTACTGGTGCATATCAGTCTGTTTACATTCAGGCCTCTACACAATAGGTTGTTTTTTACAGTGTGTGTATTAGCCTGCGGTTGGCTAATGTTGAGGCCAACTTTTAAGGTACTTATGGAAAAAGAACTGCAATTCCCCTTGTCAAATAAGAGACATATTTACTGTAATTGCGATTTTATGATAGAAAACAGCAGGAGAAGGCACTGCTATGGTCTCGTTCAAAAATACTATGGGGGAGCATGTTATTATGGTTAGCCAAACAAAAAAAAAGTAGTTGAATTATTCTATAGGTGCAGTTAATAGTCTACTGTATAATCAGCTTCTGCGTTTGTTGCCAACTACACACCTCTGCCAAAGGACAGCTTGTACCAGCACAAAATCCAGAATTACAGTGCAATTATTAATAATCATTTGTCAGTACTTTTATTTTAGTCACAAGTCAACCTTTCTTGCTCAAAAGTGCTGCACCTTTACAGTCTTAAAAATGTGAAAAATAAAACTAGTTCATTTTGCAGTTTGCTACACCTAAATTGCCTAATGCATTCCGAGCATCATAATTATTCACCGCGATGAGTTCATAAGCGCTTTTCACAACTTTCAGAGGCCAGAATTAAGTGTACCATCAAGGCCATTAAAAAGTGCACTTCCTGCTTTACGGGGCATAAAGCACTATGTAATTAGATGCACACAGCACACAGTGGTCTCATTTGAACCCTTTGAATCCGAATCCGAATCAGAAAAGGTTTATTGCCATTGTCAATGAACAAAATTCACGAGCATAGGAACTTGTTTCAGCATTGAGGTACAACATACAATGACGAACAATCATAAAAACAACATATATGAAATCAAAAAGGGCATACTTTTACAATATATCTGTATCTACTTCTGAAGCAAAACAGATTTTACTTTATCATATGAAAAAATAATGATAATAATAATCCAGTACAGCCCCTTTAAGTTATCCAACCACACACCCCAAAAGTTGCATATTTGCAAAAGTGCTTCAACAGTTTCAAACGCAATAAAAAGTGTTGTGGTAAAGTAATAGACCAAATGTAAACAAAACACATACTTATAAAGACATATTGTCCAATGATCTTTGGGCTGTAAACTAGAAAAATGTGTTAAATATTACATAAGGCTTAAGCTTATGATATTGTCCTCATAACGACATGGTCACACAATGCAATAGAAAGCTTAAAGTCTTAACACACCACTAAAAAACAAATAAGACAAAGAAGAATTCCAAACTTTGCTCCATGTTGACGTTTCCCTCTCTCATTTTCCTATAATGTTGGCTCACAATAGACTTCATTCTGTATGTGCATGTATAGTACACTCGCTGTGGTTGACTAATGCTGAGGCCCAGTTTGTAGGCACTGGTGGAAAAACCTCTTCAATTCCAGTTGTTTTCACTTAGGGGCTCATCGTGGCCTCTTTCCTTTCCACTCCAAAAGGGGAGGTGCACAAAAAACACTACTATTGAGTTCAAGCCAATTTATATTCCCTTCTATCATCGCTGGCTCTATCTCTGAGGCTGCGCGAGCGGTCAGGGGAGGCTGAGGTAACCACCCTCATGTTGAAAATGACTAATTATGACTTCACTTGAGAAAGGATGATTTCACAAATTTACTTGTAAATCAACAGCATGAGCCCCTCTGAGCGATGACCTCAGCTGTGGTCAGTACAATTCTTTATTGAATTTTTAGCCGTGATGTAAAACCATGTTGTCTGAAGCCAGAGAAAACACACGAGTTTGTGGACAGGAGTAATCCAATTTCAACCTTCATTGTAATTACACTGATGAAAAAAAAAACTGTATCATTATTCAAATTGTATTTGAATAGCTGTTTATAACAAGACTTTGATGTATTCAATTAAATGCTCACGCACACTCGCATGTTAATTATCACAAAGTTGGTTCAGCCTCACCTAATGCATTTTCCGTAGCCCAAACTAGGCCACATGTCAAAATGGGCCACTGAATCCTTTTTACACTTTGATTTACAACGCCAAATAAAAAAAGCGATAGAAGAGCACAAATGATGCTCTGTGTGAACAAGCAAATCATGGATCATAGACTACAGTACAAGTGCACAGAGTTAGTTCCTCACCTGGAGACATCCAGAGCTCATTCCAGACTGCTTTATTCCCAAAGTCTCCAAAAAAAAGCTTCTGTACTGTTTCCTGTGACCACGTTAGCAATGTCAAACAGTGTCCGAAACAGCGCATTTGGGTACAAACAGTAAACAAAGCGTGGTTTTACAACATTACAGCAGAGATAACCGTGCGCTCACAAGCCCCACAGAAATGACAGCCTGATGCAGCGGTGCGCAAGGCATTCGTTCTAATGTTCCAAAATGTAAGCCCATTGTTTTGGGCCAGGTGTGTCGAGTTGGATTGCACTACCATGCGCAGTAAGAATGTTTTCAAGGTATTTTATTAGCGAAACAAACAACTAAAATGTAAGAAGGTAGTATTAGTGCCATACTGTGGAATTTTCCAGGCAAAGCAATAACATCTAAACCCCCCCACAAGAAAAGTTACATAGTACAACAAACAAAACAAGCAAGATCTCACTGCTCTGTACTCACATAATTTAGCCTGCATAAGTGTACGTACAAAATTCATTTTTACCGTCTTAACAAACAGAAAGACAGGAAAAACAGAACTTACTTAAAATGCCTTTCAAGCGTTCTAATTATTCACTGCGAATGAGGGAGGGAGTTTTGCCCCCACAGTAACTCTCTATCATTTTTACTTTATTACATGAGAAAAATCAGGTACAGCCCTTTTAAGAGTAAACGTTGTGTGGTAAATCAATAGAGTACTATATTTGTACTGCTATTATCTGTGTTGAAGGTTTATTCTGTCTACTATTTTTTAACTATCAAAAAACATTTTCTTTTCATCTAATACTTTGAGAGTTGAAGCTAACTCACTGTAGGTAGCAGTAGGGACAGCTCTGGTGCCAGTTCGGTTATTTTCCATGGCCTGGATTAGATAAACACTGATATATGGCATAAACATCATAAAAAACTCTTGCATTTCAAAGCCCATGTTTTGAACACAAAGACATCTCTCATATGCAGCCCTGGCAAACAAAACAAGCCGCCTTTCAAGAGCCTGGCATTAGCACTGGACAGCATCCCGCGCTCAGCTTGCTCCCAAATCAAAGAGGGTCACTTGTGGCCAGCTGGGTGAATGGAAAAACATCACAACTTCACAGCCCGAGCCCAAGCGATCAAAAAGAGATTTACAGCCTTGCTTCAGCAGTAAAAAAGTTATCGCTTTTATGCATCTGGAAATAGTCAGCAAAATTTAACATGGTACAAATATTACAACTACTATCAAGCAATTTAATGTGAGGAGATCTGCCAACTTGGACCTGTTACATCAATGAAAGTTATATCTTTTTCAATAGCATCATCAGTAGCATCATACTAATATTTCATACAACGCATACTTTCAGAAATGTTCATATCAAAAATGAAATGATGCGTGTCACTGCAATGATTGGAGCCAACTCAGGTTTATATTTGAGGAGGAGATTATGACCGTTAGTAAGTGTTTTACTAAAAGAGATTTAAAGAACAAGACCATAGACTGTCCATATTGAATAAATCTGATTTGTAAAAAAGGAGCTATTATTCCCTTAAAAAGTGAAGATATTCCATGGAATCCAGACTGTGTAAAATCACCAACTTTATTCACGGTAATAAAAATGTTTGCTTTAAGATATATCATTTTCTTTGGCCTTACTTTTAAATGTTATTTGTGTGTAGGTTTATTTTACATTATTTAGAGTATAAATATTATCAAAGTAATATTGTTTCTTAAATTAAAAACAATGATCCTACTATGACGTTTAATACTTATTATTATTGGTAATGGCCAAGCATTGTGACTTTGCTAGATAGTTCTGATCCAACAGTTAGCCCTTTTCTGTTGTGTTGTGTCAGGATGAACCCAGTGCCTGGGACCACTAATGTTTAGCCTTTTATTATCCCTTTGGACGGCATTCAAAAGTCAAATTAGCTAATAATGAAGCCTTAATAAACCATACAAAGCCTGTACTGTCCCGGGCCGGGCTGAGGCCTGGTCCCTGTCCAAGACTCTGGTACAATGAGGACTATTCTGGGACGATCACTTTTGGGTCGCCCGGCACACACATAATGGGCGATGACAGGCCATCAGAGGAGACCTTCATTTAAGCAGGAGTGAGGCCAGAGGACGTGCCCGCCTTATCTGCCCCACGAGACAGGCATGGCTAAACACATACAAGGGACCAATCACACTGGATACGACAAGCTAAACTTAATGAAACTAAACTAGATAAAGTCTGCCATTTAATGTGCTCGTAACCCTCTCTCTCTCTCGCTCTGGTGAGTAATGTGCTCTGGTAAAGGGCTGAATGAATAACGTGAGATATGCATGAAAGTTTGATCATAAATAGTAAATAGAAGTCTGCAAGAAAGTGCGGCCTCATATTCAGTACAACATATAGCTTGTCTATTTGTAGACTTAAAGGTGCCCTGTGTAACTTGTCTGGCGAAGGGTGTCAATTTAATATCTACATAGAGACCAGCCAGTGGCGGCACCAGGCCAATTTACAGGTCAGATCTGTGGAGAGGCAAGCCCACTTCCATACATGCATGCTTGTTATGGTATTATACAGCAATAAAAACAAATGTAATTGAATACATGTTTAGTTCAGTGCCATACTGTGGAACATTTCTGGTAAAGCCGTAACATCTCCATTGAGAAAAGCAAGTTGCAAACTTCCAACCAGGAAAATGTATGGTGCACCTTTAAAAGCCACATATTATGCAAATTGACTTGTTTGAGGTTTTTCCCATGTTATAACATTATTCCCTCATCAAAAACACAGCTGGAGTTGTAATTGTTTTGTAAATTATCTCCCTCTGAGCCTCACAAAACTGTTTGTTTCAAATTTCCAAGCTAGGTGACATCATAAATGGATAGGATAAATAATTACCAGACTCGTCCTGAGCATTTCTGCCATCAAATCGTGCTCATTACAACTGCGTGCCTGTATTAGCATGTCGGAGGAAAGCTAGCTTTGCTTATTTTCCCTTTGTAATTCCATCTGCGGCCAGTAGTAGTTTTAACACAATTCATGATCACCTCACTGATAAATAACGTATGCTTTCGATTGATACATTATTCTAAGTTGTAAAACATGAGATTCCAAAGCAACGGTACTCAAGAGCCTGTTTAAGGACAGTAATAATACCAACAACGCATGTTAAGACTCCTTTCAATGTAAAAACTATGGTCTGAGGCATTGGGTTCATCGTCACAAGTGCTACCCTTTGAGAATGTTCAAGTCTCAACATTCCTGAGGCAGCCTCTTATCATCACAGTGTAATATCAGCACAGGGCCATCTCTGTGAGGGCCGCGGCTGCCAGCAGGCTCACAGCGCCTATTGTGTGTCCCTGAATGCAAGGACATGTAACACAATGTAGGCCTCGGCAGAGATTAACATGTTTTCTCCATTTCTTTTCTAGTTCTTCCTTCACGGACACCGCAGCCAAGCCCCCCGCACTCCGACAGTGACAGTAAGTCCATGAACTCTCCATCAGTCCAGCATTTTTCAGACTAAATTGTTATCAAGTCTGTGTCTTGTAGAAAAATGGGAAACATACTGTCTCACTGCACAGTTTTCTTTAGTTAATTTCTGATAAATGAACACTTCTTCACTTGTTGCTTTTCCACACTGTTTTTTTTCTTTTTCTTCCTTCGTTATACAGTGCATTGCTAATTGATTTGATCTGATGCCAGATTCATACTACGACAGGAAAAAAAAAATCCTGCTTGTGAATACTAGCAATGTGCCAAAGGTTTTTTTTGTTATTCAAAGATATTTTGTCTAAATAGAATTAGTTATGGCTAGTGGGTATTATTCCAGGAAGAATGAATATACATAGTTTCAGCATTGAAATCTGTTCTAAAGAATTTAATTGTCAGTCCGTTTGAAGCAAACAAGTTTCAAGAGGGTGCTGCTTAAACCTGTGCACTATTCTCACATAACTACATTGATTTAAGTGGCTTTGTCAATAATCTGCCAATGGAATAACTATATTTTTAATTGAATAATGAAAGAAAAACAATGTTTCATTTGTAACATCTTACCATATTAGCACATTGTTTGCCTTCACTTGTCAAAGCTAAAACACACATTTCAAAAATGTCTTGAATATTTTGTTACCACTTCATGACTAATTAATTAGCCTTAATAAAGCATGAACAAAGACTTAATTCATAATTAATAGATATATAATCAGGCTAAGCCTGAATCATTCCTAATATTTGTTTATTAATCTTTGTTCATGTTTTGTTAAAGCTATTAAAAGTATAGTTATTACGTGTTACAAAAAAAAAATCCCTTTAGCTCTGTCCAGCTGAAGTTAAAGGAGACCTAAGTAACATTGATGGTTAAATAAGTGTCCGTCGCCCCCTGCTGTCTCTGGGCGGAAAACTGGCCTTGCAACATTTGCAGACATCGACCCATAGACAACTATCCTGGGAAACTCAGGCTTTTTTAAATATTTGGCTAATTCAGTTTTGTATGGGATTTTACTGTCTC
Organism: Chaenogobius annularis; assembly: GCA_015082035.1. Taxonomy (NCBI): domain Eukaryota; kingdom Metazoa; phylum Chordata; class Actinopteri; order Gobiiformes; family Gobiidae; genus Chaenogobius; species Chaenogobius annularis. Next base: position 306,343 of record BJKM01000515.1, on the reverse strand, counting down.
AAGAAACATTTGTGTCTGTCCTCTGACAGTGTATTTTCCCAAGAGAACTGCAGGGGGCGCGCTATCGCCAAAGTTACTTAACTCTGCTTTAACTTCATTCAAAATAAGCTCAGCTATACAAAATACAGATACCAAACATTTAAAAATAAAATGTTGCTCAATAGTTTTCGTGTGTGTAACTAGGCCTGTGTCTTCCCCCAGATGCTGTGTACGTGCTGGACACTCCGACAGTGGTGGGCATTGCCTTCGCTGCGTTTGTGATCGGGGCTCTTTTGACTGGAGCTCTATGGTTCATCTACTCCCACACAGGTAGGTCAGAACTCCCCCACCTCCCCTCTCCCCCCCTCACCCTTTGCCCTTTGAATAAAACGATAAGAGCACAAGCATGTCCGATTGAGCCAGAGCCAGAAACGTGCCAAACATCCTGCGTCCAGTCCACAAAAACACCGCTGCTCGTTCAGAGTAAATATATCCGCTGTTCTTCCTGTCTTTGAATATTTGGGAGGCCTGCTGGGGGGCGGTCAGTCAGTATTCCCAGTACAATGTTCAGATGGAAAATCCCTTTGTTGGGGTTCACAGGAAGAAGCACTCCATCTACCCAAGAGATGCCAGTGAACTTTACCCTCAGTGACCTGCAAGAATTCAGTATTTACAAACTTGTCAACAATTAGGACAAACAGCTGGATTTTAGATAAAAATTAGGATGTTTGTGTTACCTGCCCTGGGACAACAGATGGAAACTAGCACCTTTGCTATAATCTGGAATATTTACACTGTAATCGTTACAGATGTTCAATAATATGCACTGTCCCTATCAAATCAATACATTATTATTATTCTAAATAGTGAGGTTCTGATCCAGTTTTCCTCCCCATCAGACTATGATCTTTGAATGCTCGTAATTCCAGATAAGGCTCTGCTCTTCTTATTTTTCATGTTTTTATTAGTCTGAGCATGCGCTTTTTATAAACACTTAAGTATGCCGTTCTGAATTTGACTCAAGTTGGATTCAATTATTACCAGTAAAAAACAGGCCTACTATTTAAAATAAGCCCAATTATTTGTTATATAGTAAAATAATGTTTTAAACTCCTCCACAGCTTCAGAGCATCACACTCACTGTGGCAGAGACATTATATGATGTTTTAGCTCTTTCACCATATTATTTATAGTTATGTTTGGGCCTGTAAAAAGACGAGAAGTCTGAGAGCAAAGTTTGGATTTAACGCTCTGCGAAGACAATGCAGAGGTAAAACAGACACTATCTATGTCATTATTCATGTTTGTTGCCGCATAGAGCCCCATTGGCGGCCAATACTGATACTGATGGATCAGGACATCCATACTTTTAAAGTAGCAGTGGCAATGATGGTGGTCATGGTGGTTCTGATCATGAAAGGGCCAACAGATTACACACTAATAAAAGAAGAGATGCTTTGGCAGCTGCAGAAGTGTTAGTAGTAGTTGTAGTAACAGTAGCTGCAATGGTGTTAGTTGTAGTAGTAGTAGTAGTAGTAGTAGTAGTAGTCGTAGTAGTAGTAGCAGCAGCAGCTGCAGTGGTGTCAGTACTAGTAGTAGCAACAGCTGCAGTGGTTCTTGTAGTAGTAGTAACAGCAGCTGTAGTGGTGCTAGTAGCAGTAGTAGTAGCAGCTGCAGTGGTGCTAGTAGTAGTAGTAGTAACGGCAGCTGCAGTGGTGTTATTAGTAGTAGTAGTAGCAGCTGCAGTGGTGTTATTAGTAGTAGTAGCTGCTGCAGTGGCGTTAGTAGTAGTAGTAGTAGCGGCAGCTGCAGTGGTGTTAGTAGTAGTAGCAGCAGCTGCAGTGGTGTTAGTAGTAATAGTAGTAGTAGTAGCAGCAGCTACTTAGCAGTAGTATAATTTGGAGTCGTCGTAGAGTGAGTAGTTTTTGGCATGACTACACAGTCAGCTTGAATTGCCTTATCTCTAAAACAATATTGGTGCTGGCTCTGCTTTAGAACCTGATTTTGTTATAACTTAAGTGGTTTCCGAGGCCAGTGCATCAGAAATGAAAAACACCGTCAAATAAGACCAAAATACCTTTGAAATAAGACCAAAACATATTCTGAACGATATTGGTACAACTTTACTATTTTATTATTATTAAATCTATTATACCAGAGTTGTAAATTATGATTAATTTTCCCTTGCCTGTGTTGTTAAGTTAAAAGTTATATGGACATTACATCATTGCATATACTTATATTTGCTTTGATTTAATACGACATCTCCAAATAATGCTCTACTGCTTTCATCTAATCTACACATAATTATTAACTTCTTCACCAGATTTTGAATTGGATCTATTACGTTGACAATAAATACATGTAACTGCACCTCTATTGACGACATGCCAACGGAGTCAATGCTGGTGTGGCCTTAGAAGGAAACCTAAACCTATGATAAGAACCTGAAACACAAATCAAAACTTAACAAAAAACTGTATTGATTTACCAGCCTTCTATTGCTGCTCCTTCTTTAAAATCTGGAACAAATTGTACTGAATGGTCTGTTTATTTCCTTATAAGACCAGTGGGGGTATAAATACTGTAAAAAATCACCCCCATAGTATATTATTGTACATTTTGATTATTATCTTGGCCGCTGCCAAGAGCTCAAATGTAAGCTTTGCTCAAATGTTTAACTAATCAGAACACAAATATATTTAATCTGTCTGAACAAAATCTTTAAAAAAGTGAGATTGAAGCTTTGAGGTCCCACTAACAATGAATTCAGAGTTCCTATTGTACCCAGTAAAAAGAGAGATCAGTTGTTGATTATGTGTAAAATGAACAGGAGTTCCAACCAGAGAGCAGAGCACGTTGGATCATTGTTAAACAACAGTCAGTAACGCCTTCTGCGCCGTGGCTCGCGCTGCTCTCGGCTTTTCAGATCACACCATGGTTCACCTGATCCCCACGTACAGACAGAGGCTGAAGCTCTCCAAACCTGCAGTGAGGAAAACTAAGAAGTGAACCAGTGAGGCAGTGGATCAGAGCTGCCACAGATAGTTTGGATGAGTACACGGACACTGTAATACATTCGGTTCTGTGAGGACAGCATCATACCAACACACACCAAAGTCACTTTCAACAATGACAAACCCTGGTTCACACTTAAACTGAGGCAGAAGGAGGCAGCGCACAGGGCTGGAGACAGAGGGCGCTACAAAGATGCGAAGTATGGCTTTAGCAAAGAGGTGTCTCGAGCTAGATCACAGTACAATACGCGTCAGAAGCAGCAGTTCTCTGACAACAACTCCGGCTTCTCACCAACCATAAGCCCCGAGCCCCCCCTGCTGCAGACAATTGAAAACTGGCTGAGCAACTTAACACCTCCCTGGGGTCATGCCACTTCCCAGCCTGCTTCAAGTCATCCATCATTGTCCCTGTCCCCAAGAAGCCCCGGATCACTGAACTTAATGACTACAGGCCTGTGGCGCTGACGTCTGTAGTCATGAAGTCATTTGAGCGCCTGGTCTTGCCCCGCCTCAAGTCCTTCATCCACCCTGCTGGACCCCCTGCAGTTTGCCTACAGAGCCAACAGGTCTGTAGACGACGCCATCAAGCTGTCACTCCACTTCATCCTGCAGCAGCTGGACTCCCGGGAACCTATTTCAGGATCCTGTTGTGAGCTTCAGCTCTGCTTTCAACACCATCCTCCCTGCTCTGCTCCAGGACAAGCTCTCCCAGCTCAACATTCCCGACTCCACCTGCAGGGGGAGCACTGACTTCCTGACGGATCGGAGGCAGTGCGTGCGGCTGGGGAGGAATGTCTCAGACACTCGGACTATCAGCACAGGAGCTCCACAGGGCTGTGTACTTTCTCCTCTGCTCTTCTCCCTGTACACAAACTGATGCACCTCCAGCCATGACTCCTTGAAACTGATCAGGTTTGTGGACGACACCACCCTCGTTGGGCTCATCTCGGACGGGGATGAGTCTGTCTACAGGAGGGAGGTGGACCGGCTGGTGTCCTGGTGCAGCGGTAACAACTTGGAGTTCAACGCCCAGAAGACAGTGGAGATGATCGTGGACTTCAGGAAAGTCACAGCCCCCAACCGCCCCTCATCATGACAGACTCCCCCATCACCACTGTGGACTCCTTCCGCTTCCTCAGCACCACCATCACCCAGGACCTCAAGTGGGAGCCCACCATCAGCTCCCTCATCAAGAAGGCCCAGCAGAGGATGTACTTCCTGCGGCAGCTGAGGAAAGCCAAGCTGCCAGCGCAGATGATGGTGCAGTTTTACACGGCCATCATTGAGTCCCATACTCACCTCCTCCATCACCGTGTGGTACGCTGGAGCCACAGCCAGGGACAAACAGAAGCTACAGCGCATTGTGCGTTCTGCTGAGAAGGTGATCGGCTGCAGACTTCCATCTCTGCAGGACCTGTACGTCTCCAGGGCTCTGGGACGAGCAGGTCGGATCACAGCTGACCCTTCTCACCCTTCTCACCATCATGGACAATGGCAATATACCCCTTCTGATTCTGATTCTGAGTGCAGCGCAGTAAGTTAAATATGTGAATAACTACTTCTGGATATTGTGTCCTGGAATGTTCCACTGCATGGCATAAACGTCTCTCTATCTTCATGGAGAAAAGCAGATGTCGCCTACACAATAGGGCTGTCAACTAGTCAGTGACTATCAGAATTTTTTTTACAAATTAAATTTTAAATATAGTGACTGAAGGATTTTACATAGAGACTATTTACAATTAAAGTGTATTATTGGTAAAAATCAGAAAGGTTTTTTTCTTTTTTGACATTTTTGTTATTAAAGGTCAAACTCAAGACACTGGGTCCTGGCATATGGGACATCCACACTGCCACTGAATGACACATAACAAGGTCTTGTTTTAGAGCATATATAGTCCAGATAATGATAACTATTATTGTAATTTTTTATAAACAATAAAAAAAAATTATCTAAAAAGAACAGACAAAAACAAGCCACAGAGCGAGAGCATACAAACAGATAAACATAGTCCTAAACACACGGTCCAGAATATTAATCCCATTTGATCCAAATTCTATTAAATATGTCTATTTTCAAATTGAGTCTGAATGTAATCTTGCCATTTTTTCAAATGTCATTTATAATGTCAGTCCAGTCCTTGATTTTTGGTTCAGTTTGTGTCATCCATTTCTTTGTGATTGCCTTTTTCTCTGCTGCCAGGATGCCAGCAAGTACATTCCAAAGGTATCCATCCATTGTGTCCATGTCAGTTTTGAGCCTCAGATACATACGACTACGATTATCTTTGGTTGATTAATTGTTACAGCCCTAGTTCCTAAATTGCAGCTCAAATCTGTATAAAGGCAATTTCACTCAGTGTAAAATGCAAGTTTTTCAAGGGTTTTTTGCAAATGATAAACTCCTGTAGATTTTTATTTGTAGATGGTGCTCTCTGGAGTAGCGTGTCCCGTGTGGGATAGGACGGAGACTCTGAGTCCCCAATTAAAGTTGCATAGTCAAACCCTAAGCAGCAATTTGTATATACATTTATATTTGTAAAATGTACTTGCATTACAAACACATGTCCTATATAAGTTATGTATAGGCCAAACTGTATAACCTGCGTTGCATTCTGTAATCATACCCAGAGGCTGTTGGCGTGGCTCCTTCTATTGTGTGACAGATGTTTTTGGTAAACAAACCAGTGCTTTTTCTTTGGCCCATAAAGTCCCCTTCAAATGAAAAGCTTATTTAGACGAAGAACAATAAACGCATCACTCCAGTTCCAGTCGGCGACTCCCGACTCCGAGCGCAAAGCCTGATGGATGATTGAAACAGATAACACCAGAAGTGAACTCTATAAAAACAAAGGGGTTCCCAACTCCACTGTGAGGGGACAGGCCCTGTGTCTCTTCATGATCAGGTCAAACGGCCAGATGTGAGCAGCTGGAAACAATGTGTGAACCTCCAGAAAGAGCAGTGGTGTTGGTCTGCTGTAGAGCTTTGTGTAAACAGAAGACATTGTTACAGTGGTTTATAAAAATCTTCATAGAATGATGTCTATAGGATAAGAAATTGGTGGTTTTTACCTCCAAAACCAAGTGCTTTGTATTTTACTTAAACTGACAATGTTAGAAATATATCATCATGCCTATCAATGCAGGATCTTGTCTGATCTCAGAAGCTTAGCAGGGTTGGGCCTGGTTAGTACTTGGATGGGCCACACTGTGAATGCCAGTGGCCACAGTTTGGCAGCAGTGGCTCTAGGCCAGGCCTATTCAATTTAAGGCCTGCGGGACTGATCAGGCCCTTCAAACAATCTGATGTGGCCAATCTTCCAAATTAAAAATAAAATGTGTATGTATTCCTGGTTTTATATTGGGTTAGTACTAGGTTAGTCCTAGTTTAATTCTGCTTTAGAACTGCTTTGAGCCTAGTTTAGACCTGGGTTAATTCTGGGTTAGTTTATTCCTTTTTTATTCTTAATTCTAGTTTAATTTTGGTTCAGCACACGCCTTCAAAAAATCTGGAACTCAGGAACATTTTGTTGAATAGTCTCAAACTCATGGATGAAACTTCTCATTCATTATTAAATATTACATCATTTGTAAGACACATAAAAAAGTGCAACTATAGTTAAAACCAAACCATGTGAAGCTGTTATTATAAAGTTTAAACAATTGTCTCCTTGTGTCTGGTCCAGGGGGGAACAGCAGTGGTCCAGAGCTGGTGCAGAAGCCTCAGCCGCCGGCCTCAGAGAACAGCAGCGCGGCCCCCAGCATCGGCAGCACGCAGAGCACCCCCTGTTCCAGCAACAGCAACGCATAGCACCAATCACCCCTATCCCAGCAACCAAGGGATCACGGAAGACCAAAAATATGACCAAAACATCTTCAACAAGTCTTCAAATGACATCCACGTCACTAAATCAGGACTACATTACGATTATAACAGATTGAAACCAGTACTTATTTACTGGACCAGTTTTTTTGGACTAAACCAGGACTATATAACAATCATTCCAGGGGTATACCAGGACAAAGACACAACTAATTTATACACAATATTGAACAAAACTAGGATTCATTCACAATGAAAGTAAAACTACACCAGTACTAAGCCAACTACTAATATATGACCAAGTTGTATTGAGGTTCATTTACACTTGTACTTGCTTGGTTCTGGTTTGAGCCCAATTTAATTCTGATCTAGACTTCTGGTCATGTTTTAGTCCTGTTTTTTTCCAAGTTTAGTCCAAGTTCAGACCTAATTTTGATGTGGTGTTTGTGTGAATGCACCCTAAAACAGACTTAAATAGAATTAGATTAGGACTAAGGGTGAGTTCACGGCTGTCGTTATTTGGTCCTAAATTGTGCCCATTTTTGTCCTGAATTTGGACTCGATTTGGTTTTGTTCTGATCCTGGTTTTGTTCCAATTTTGATGTGATTACTGCTAGTCTAAACCCACCAAACCAGGTCTAAAATGGAAACAATCCAGGACTATACCAGGACAAAACAAGCTCTAAACTAGAATTACCTGGTACTAAACCAGGTCTAAAACCGTACAAATCCAGGACTAAATAAGGTTAAAGCCAGTACTCTATAAAACTATTTGAAGACGGACCAAAACCTCTTCAAATCGTCGTGTAATTTTCACTGTAGGAGTCCAAACAGCCAATAGTTCCTCTGACTGACACACAGCTACAAAAATGTACACTCTTCAAATCCAAATGCTGTTTTTTCCTGCTCAAGTTGTATTGTTTTGCCCGTACATGGACACAAACGCGCTTATAAACAAGCGGAGGGCATCCAAAGAAACAATGACGTCTTGGCATGGACTACAATACATTACTACAAAACAAGCAACCACTATTAACGACTTCACTTGCAAAAAGAGAGAGTGTAGAAACTGAATGTATGCCAAATGTGAATGCTAAATGTGAAATAGATGCTGAAATGCCATGATTTTAGCTGTTATAAAGTAAGAAAAGATAAAGTAAAATATAATATAGGAAGTATTTTAGATCTACATTGCTGAAAGGGTTATTGTGGGAATGTTAAGTAAAGATGGAGGTTGCAGCAATGTCTAGTAGCTTCAAGTTTAATTTAGATACTTGGTAAAAGGAAAAGTTCAACATTTTGGGGCTCGCTTTGTTATATATTTTAGTTAGTTATATATTTCTTTTTAAATCTGTACCAATAACTTTTGCATGGCCTTTGAATGTTAAGCAATTGTGACTTGTCATTGAAATATAGGTGAAAACAGGAATGTTCTGAGGAATTGCAGGACAGTGCAGGATTACTCAAACATGCAGGACTCAATAAAATACAATACAATACTTTGTGTAAACACCATTGTAACAAGATTAAATACTCATTAAAGCTGATTTAGCATAAAAGAGGCAGTTCTGAACAGGAAGTGAATGGACCTGTTTCTATTATTAAGCCATTTTAGATCAATATTGCGGTTTACGATTATCAAAATATTAAATGATGATCTTGTTATATTTCAATACTAAGCACCTGAAAAAATCTTAATAATAATAATATGACTTATTTCAACTTTTACATTTTTTACCATACCTTGGCTTCAAAATGTTGAACTATTCCTCAAAGTTATGTATATATTTGTGAATACTGTAAATACCAAAATGATAATGTGGGCATAAAGTGTGTTTTGTACAAACATTAGGACAGTACTTATTATTGTCTTCTTTATCATGTCATATGAAGCTTAGGCTACGTCCACACCAATGCATTTTGAACTTAGGACATTGAAGGTTTTATGAACTCCTGATCTTTTTACAGTAGGAAAGGACCAAATATATTAACAAGATAGTACTACCTTATAACATAGTACCATTAAACATGAATTGAATCTCTAAATGCATTAGTGTGGTCATCTGTGGCCTCTTTGGGTTCACCAGCGTGTTACACTCATGAATGTTATGTCCAATTTTTTGCAGCCACAAACTCACAGAGGGACAGAATGTAAAGTATCTTTAACTCTTCTTCTTTTTATTATTGTGTGTACACTTGTATAGAACTGTCTACAGAGGGAACAGAGTATAGATTTATATTTGTTTATAAAATATATTTTGGAATATAAATACCCAGAGGAGTTTATATTGTGATTTGTATGTGTGCACGTGTGGATGTTTGTATATTCTTGTGTTTGGTTTTAAAAGATTGGAGATTTAAAATTGAAATGTAAGTAATGATTTGGTTTTTAACACTATTTACACTTTGTGAAATTATGAAATGTAAGAACCTCCATTTTGTATTTTTCATAGAATTGTTTCGATGGACAATGATTGTCATTTTTGTTCCCGAAGAATGTTTGGGTGTTTTTGAGGTTTTGAACTGGTAATAAACAATACCAATAATAGCCACAGTAGTAAAAAAGTTAAATAATATGAATATAATACTAATATTTTGAATATTTTGTATTTTACTAAGCTGTAATGTTACTTCTACACAGATTTATTTTGCTTTGAGCCTTTTAAAGCATAATTTCAGAGCCGTGTTGCCCAAGTTAATGATCCAATATAAAGTACGCTATCCCATTAGACTTAAATTAAAACTATTATTATTTCCACCTGCATAAATTATCAGTAACTCTGTTCCATTGTTAACCAAAAGTATGATTTGACATTTGCTTTATTTTTGAAGAGAGAAAGGTGGCGCCAGTCCAAGAGTCTGCTTATTGTGTTTCTGGAAACTCAACTGTTTTCAATAACGCTCTCCAAATCGGTTTTATTGAATTATATTAGAAACAGTTGGTCAGAGAGAGAGAGAGAAAGAGGGAGAGACACTTTTGTTTGTTTTGTCAGGCCTTGTGCCAGACTCCCTCAGCCAGGACCTCATCACCGTGCTGCTCTGTGGCTCCAATTTCAGCCGTGCACGCTCCACCAGCACGCATGTACTGTAAATGAGGACTAATCGCTCAATATGTTAAGCCAAGTACTAATTACAACATATATGGCAAGTCCCAACTCAGAACAGAACAGTCATTAGTGGACACGTTACTGAATATGGATTGAAACGTGACGTGGGCAATGTTGACAAAAATGTCTCTCTATTGTTTTTTTTTTTTTGTGTATGTGTGTGTGTGTGTGCATTATTTCAATAGCAATAGTCAGTTTATATTTTAACAATGCATCAGAATTTGCTAAACAAATTGTGGCTGTAAATGTCTTGGTGGAAGATAAAGTATTGTACAAAACGTGACTGGACCATAAAATTAACTTACACAAGTGCAGAAATATAACTTTTTTACTCTTGTTTGGAAAATTACACTGGACGTTTATTTCACTTTTTGATTGTATTTTTAATAGTTTTAATTATAGATGATATACTCCATATTCTAATTTTGCATTTCTCCAAAACAGCAATTTGAACATTATCAGTTCTTTTTATATATATTTCCCACTTGGACTCGTATAAATTATACTAACCTGACTTTTACACATTTTGTACAAGTGCGTTGTAAAATTTTAATTTCTCTCAAAAATCAGCACATCAAAATTACTACATTTAACACTTAACAGCTTTCAAATGTGTTAAATACTTTTACTTTTTACTCTTAAAGTACTTCAAAACTTGACTTACTTTTTGCTCTTGTGTCTGTACTTTTACTTAAGTAACAAAATTGAGCACTTCTTCCACCACCTGCACTAAATGAAATGACTAAACAAAAACTATTAGCTAAATCCCATTGTACCCTGCATGGTACCCAGCCCACATTTTGAGAAGCACTGCTGTATGCTCTGATCCTTCTCATCATTCGTGGTTTGTGTCCTCTGCATACTTCGTGTTCTCTCTTATCCGTGAGGTTACAAGCATATTCCACATCATTATGGTATTCCAAGATATTTGTTTTCCACAACATTCCTCCAGAGACATTTACAGTAACTTTCAGTCCACTCTTGTTGCATTCTGGGAAGTCCACGCCCCCTTTTTCAACTTCGTATCATGCTGTTCCCGCAATGTGGCTGTTTTGCATAAATGGAAAGTTATCTATAGTAGCAATGCTGAAATGACAACAGCTGATTTTGACTACCTCATATGTGTGAATGTGTTTGAGCGACTGGCATTTTGTATGTATTTTTTGTATTCAGATCTATCACAAAGCATGAGTTTTTGACAATGCTGTTATTGTACATTTTTGTATACTCCTTTTGTATATTAAATGTAAGTAATAATTTCTACTGGTGTACTAATTCTTTCTAGTTAAGTAAAAAAATATATATATTGTAGAAATGCTGGTGAAATACTAAAAAGAGTAAGTGGTAATTCATATAACTGGACCCATATGGTTTTATGGTTTTGATGAGTAGTATATCACTCTTTCAATAACTCAGAATGGCGTTACAATGTGTTTCTGACATTTAACCCCGTCTGACATTCACACATTCATGATGACAAAGTGACTGAAACCAAACTGATGCACTATTGTTAGAATCAGTGTTGGTCACGTATTTTTGACTGAGAAAAAGTTATTAGTCACCAGGGCTATAACTGATTCAACTACTCAATTTTAAATTGTAACATGTTAGAAAACTGCGTTACTAATATAGTAATCTGATTAGAGTTCTCCTTTTCTTTGTAATTATTGTTACTGCCCAACACTATACATATATAAGGGAAAACTGCCTAGATTATAATGTAAAATCAATAATACATATAAAACTGACTTGTGTTTATGTCTCTACTTAAAGTAGCAGTGTTCATGATAAGGGAAACATTGTGAGTTTGAATCCCGGCTCCAACTATTTACTGCATGTCTTCCCTTCTCTCTCATCCCCACTTCAAGCTAAGCAGTCCTGTCAGATAAAACCTATGAGCCAAAAATACTATAAAAGAAACAAAAATAGTTATTTATCACCTTTTGACGATTTTAGTCAAAATTGTAGGTTTATATCAAATGTAATGATGTCATTACAGTTAATTTCTGATTGTTTACGGGTAGATTAAGCAACCAATGAATAGTGCATTCCCATATTGTTAACGTCTGGTGCGTGCTTTACAACCCTGAGCTGCCGGCTCTAATGAAGTGTGAGCTGAGGCTTGTGACCAGGCAGGGTGAGCTCACAGCCTGACACACAGCACATGGACCTCAGGCTGTTGGGATGGGGGGGCTGAGGGGCCGGGTAGGGGGGCGATACAGTCTGAAACGTGTCCATGCTTTTGATTAGAGCGCCCAGGAGACCGCAGTGAGTACAGGCTGTGTTATCTTCTGAGACAAATAAGACAGGGGCCAATGAGAGGGGCCCCGAGTGTGAGGACTGCACCAAATGTACCTTATCCACAAACGGGACAGCAGGGGTGTAGAATGGCAGTGTTAATGATACCATGAGGTCAGCCACAACATGAGCTCACAGTACAATTCATTTCATTTTCATGTTCTCATATCTTTATTACTACAGTATTTAGCAAAAGAAAATGTACAAATTGTCTAATACATCACCATTCTTCTATGGCCAACTTCATGAAATCCAATTTTCAAAGTCGACTTAATATGAAATAAACAGCCCAATATAAAAGTGCTTTACTTTTACTTTCTCTAATTTGGAAAATAGATTGAATTGAAATGAACTCATTTTGTTTCCACAACACTCCCAATAAAAGATGTTGTCATTGTTGCGATTATATATCTGTTATCTGACCAATATGGGCTGTATGTCTGATATGGGAAGATTATCAAGGTTAAGCTTGTTTTTTATTATCATAACAAATCCTGAGTTACTTTTCAAGCCCACAAGCGTCTGGTATCTGCTCCCTTTTTACCTTTATTGGAATATATTCTTTATGTCAATGCAACAGCTAAACATCTGCAATACATAAATACTTTTTTCATTGTACTTTAAGATTTGTGACAGGTTGTGGTAGACTCACAGATCACTGATCAATGCCAGAGTTTCCCTGTTTGAGTGCTCGGAGATTCACTCACTAGATGACTCTGATCTACAAGTCTATTTGGGGTTGTGCGGCAACCTATCTGTGTGCAGAGAACTGAATGTCTCTGTACCCTGCCCTCGAGTCACATTCATTACTTGTCTTTACTGACTGATTGGGGGAAGCAAGACTTCTCCTATGCTGCTCCCACAGCTTGGAACACTCTTCAGTGTGAACTGAGGTTGAGTGAATTTGTCTTACTGAGGGATTTTCACTCTATTTTACAAAGCAAAGAGTGAGAATCCTCTGAAAATGATCTGTGCATTTAAACGTGCTTCTGTTTTCTTAAATGTCTCTACTTTAGTGTAAACGTGGAAATGTTTGTATGATTGTGCGCTGCTATTCTCTGATGAGAATTGTTCTGTAACATGGTTTGACCAGAGAATCGTTAATTACGTTGCTACCCTCTGGGTGGCGCTAAAATTCATCGCTAGCCACAACACTGATGAACAAAGTAAAATAGTTGCTGGACAGCGGGTCTGTCACAGTGGTTGTGTGTTACAGTTATGTGTTTGTCTTTATGTTTGTTAGGTGGTGTTTGCAGCTGTTTGAACTCCAACCCAGAACAAATTTCCTTCTGGGACAATGCGGTCAATTCTGAATCGGATGTTGTGTATAATCACAATTATCTATTAACCAGATAATCAGCCAAATTTGCGCGGTTGGTTTCAGCTGTTAGCAATAAAGTTTGGGGCGCCAAAAATGCTAAATATACAGAAGAAACTCAGTATGGCCACAAACCTTGCCCGGTCATCCTCTGATTCACTGTTGCCTCTTCCAAACAGTGCAGCCTTGGCAACCAGCGCGTTTGTGTTTAAAGTATTTTATATGGCGTAAGCGAAAAAGGTGACTAAACTGCCTTCTGTCTACAACTCTTTATCAAAACCAAGGTAGAAAGCCAATCAAAGACCAATCAGACACAGAACACAACAACCCGAGAATGAGAAGGGGAACATTAGTGAGCTGAAAATGGGCCATCAGGTAACAAAGTCTGGGCAGATTCAGGTTTAGGGCAGGGCTAATCTACCTCATAGACCCAGGCTTCTCAGGCCAGTCCTTTCAGATTGAAAATGACTTCCTGATGGCAGTCGAAACATCTCATTTTTAAAATAAAGTGTCCAGATGTCTACCGTTGAAACATTTAAAAAAAAAAAAAAAAAAAAAAAAAAAAATGTGTTCAAACGTTAGTACACACAAACAAAAAACCTGCACCAAAATCCTAAAGAAAGAGCATTATATAGCATCACAACCTGATGTAATCTGGCAGGCTTTAGGTTCTTAACTTCTCTCTATGTCTGTATCAAACCCAAAGGTATTACATCTTCAACCCCATTTAATCCTATGATCACATCTCTATCTGTTCATTCTTAGACCTTGGTCCAAATCCTGACTCATTCAATGACTTCTTCCAAATAAAAAATCCCCCTTTTCCTTTGGTGTGGAGCTCCAAACGATTGTGTCTCTGCTCTCATCAGCTAACCCTGTCACAGCGCGGACAATAGAACATGACGAATACAGTTCATCTGTCAGAGGCCTGGGGGTCTGGAGGCTGCAGTAATGAAGAACAGAGTACCGATATGTAAACAGAATGGGCAAATGTATCAGACCAATTTCTGCCAATCCACATATTACACTGTTCAAATGAGATAAGAAACAAGATTTGATTTGATTTCCTTGTAAATGGTTTGGTACGCCTAAACTAGACAACCCTATTTTTGCTATTGAAAGATAGGGCCAATGATAAGCCTGTGGACAAAAGTTTGACGAGAGAATTTTGCTACTCATCCAAGTAGCTTCTTCAGTTCGTCTGATGAAAAACTGGTGAGTCTGATTGCTTACTACACTGAAACTACACACACTAATTGTTTACAGTATCTGTGATTCTATGGTGACAACAACAAGTGACCAAATTATATACACAATATTCGAAGTGTGGGAAAAAATATTTAATTTTTGCACTCCTTGATTTTCCAATTCCTTTTCTTCTTTTTGCTATGGAATTTACCTAGACGGATTTACCTAGACGAAATATGTTTTTCTGAACATTTCCTCTTTTGTTTTGTTGACAATTTAAAACTAAAGGATCAAATACTCTCTGTTCAAATCGTATCAAGATACTATACCTTTTGCATTGCTGTAAAAATGCTAGCTCAGTTTTTCCAGCTCGTGTTTCAGAGGATTGTGTGGTCTGAAGTTTGACTTCATGTCCCACATGAGCACGAGAAAACGCAGAGAGGAGCCGAGCGTGGGTCTAAGGGCAGTCGTTTTGTGGTGGAAAAATGGCTCAGATTTAGCATTTTCATTACATTGCATTTTTTTTTTTTTACTGCTTTAGCTGGAAATACTGCAGCGTGAGCCAAAAAATTGCACAGGGGATTCAAATGCCTATGAAAATATATGCATGCGACAGTCATGTGCCACAATCAAAACACAATTTTTCAGAAAAGGCAAACCCCAACCTCTTTTTATTTTGATAATTGGAACGTTTTAAATCGGAATCGAGGTTTCTTGCCTTGCCATACAAATCTTGAGATTGTTTTATTCCATTCATCAAAAAGCCGGTTGGGGATGGAAACTGGGAGAGTCTGGAACAGACAGAGAAATTTGGGCAAAGCATTCATTTTTATAGATTCAATCCTTTGACTTAGACTTAAGTATAAGATATGAATACATTTTTCAAGATCCTTCTTTATAGTGGAGAAAAGAGGAATATAGTTTTTCTCTAAAATAGTTGATAGTTCTTTATGGAAGACCGCACCTAAATATTTAAGGGATTCCGTTCCGCCATTTAATTCTTTCTAAAGGACAATGGGGGTCGCCAGTCAGAGATAATTTGTACATTAAATTTGTATCCATACATTGGACCAATATCATGGAGGAAATGCATCACATTAGGTATGGACATTTCTGGTTTGGTTCAAAATAGTAAGACATCATCTGCATAGCAGGCAATTTTATGCTCTGTCCCATCAGTTGAGACAAAATAAATAGTTTCCAATTGTCTACTATATTAAGCCAATGGGTCAAAGTACAAAGCGAACAAACGGGGATCAAGCACAACCCTGCCTTACCCCTCTCTCCAAAGTCAGTGAGTCAATCAAGTTATTGTTCATTTTAATTCTTAATATTGGGCCATCGTAAAGAGCCCCAATATTTTTTTATTATTATTAAATTATATATATATATATATATATATATATATATATATATATATATATATATATAAACATACATGCATACAGTAGCATAGCCACAGAAGGGGCGGAAAATGTTTATAATGTACCACTTTGCTGTATCCCTTTTTTCTTTTTTCTTAATGAGAGGCGGGCCGCGGCGAATGGTCGTTATGGTGATTCGGCTTGCCATAAACGCTGCTCGGCAGGAAACCACTGGCAGGACACCCGCAGAATTGGCTCTGGGGCGACAGCTGAAAGGGCCCTTGCGAAGACTTATTCGCAGACCTCTCTTCTCCAAGGCTAGTCAGAAGTTCTCCGCCAAGTTAGCTCCTAGATGGGATGGGCCAACTTCCATTGTGAGAAAGCTAGGGCCAGTTAACTCTTTGGTCAAGTGGGATGATTTGCCAAATAAGCAGGATGTAATCAATGTTGTGAATTTAAAACTATGTTATGGTGTCACCCGGGTGCCCCGGCTGGGAGGGGGGCTGGGGGGGCATAGTCACAGAAGGGGCGGAAAATGTTTAATGTACCGCTTTGCTGTTGTGCCCTGTATCCCTTTTTTATTAATGAGAGGCAGGCCGCGGCTAAGCGGACTTGGGTGTTTTAAAAGGGTTACTACAGGTGGGGGGAGGAGCCTCTTTCTTTGGTTTGGGAACTTGGTACCGTTTGGGCCGCTTCGGAAGAGTCGAGCGGAAGCCGCCAAAGCCCATCGTACGGCTAAAGTCGTCCGGACCGGACTGTAAGGACCACCGGGGCTAAACCCAGTTGCGAACCTTGCTGCCTATTTGCGAACACAAGCGTGGAATGAGCGGCGTAGAAGGCGCTGTCACGAGCATGCGGAAGTGCGCACAGGGGCGCGCGGCATGCGTGGATATTAGGCAAGGCAAGACAAGTTTATTTGTAGAGAAAAATTCGTACACAAGGCAATTCAAAGTGCTTCACACAACAGGAAAAAAAATGCATTAAAATCACAAAGACATGGCAGAAATCATAATCTTAATTTAAAAGTGCCATTTTCAGGCTATCCGTCAAATAGTTCAAGACATAAAAGAGAAGAGTGAAAAGAAAAGCATTTCAGTCATATGCACAGCCAAACAAAACAGTTTTTAGTTTAGATTTGAACTTTGCCAGAGTAGGGGCCTGTCTCACATCCTCAGGAAGACTGTTCCAGATTTTAGCTGCATAAAACTGAAACGCAGATTCCCCATGTTTAGTCCTACTCTGGGCACCAGCAGGAGGCCGGTCCCTGAGGTCCTCAGAGTCCGAGATGGTTCATAATGGCACTAACATGTCCGAGATGTACATTGGTGCTAGGCCATGGAGAGACTTGTATACAAGCAGAGCTGCTTTGAAATCTATTCTCTGAGCCACAGGGAGCCAGTGCAGAGACCTGAGCACAGGACTAATGTGATGGTACTTCCTGGTTCTAGTCAGGACCCGAGCAGCAGCGTTCTGGATGTACTGCAGCTGTTTTACAGCTCGTTTGGAGAGGCCAGTGAGTAGGCCGTTACAGTAGTTTAATCTACTAGAGACAAACGCATGGATAAGTCTCTCCAGGTCTGGTTTAGACACTATACGTCTGATTTTGGCAATGTTTTTTAGATGGTAAAAAGCTACTAATGTTATTTATCTGACGTGGCTGTTAAAATTCAAAGTCCATTATTACCCCCAGATTTCTAACTTGATTTGTAGGTTTTAGAGCGAGACTCTGGAGTCTGACTATTAACAACTTTCTGCTTTGTTTCTGTGGCCAAAGACAATGATTTCAGTCTTGTCTGAGTTCAGCTGGAGAAAGTTGTTTTGCATCCACACACTGATCTGTTGGATGCAGTGAGTCCACTGGTCCATATTCACCTGCCGTCAGTGAAACATAGATTTGAGTGTCGTCTGCATAATTGTGATAGGACACATTTTCACTGCTTATCAACTGGCCTAACGGCAGCATGTAGAGGTTGAACAGAAGGGGTCCCAGGATTGACCCTTGGGGCACCCCACAGGTCAGAGGCATCTGGTCTGAAGACAGTTACCAATTTCGACAAAGAACTTCCTGTCTTCCAGATAGGACTTTAACCAGTTTAGCGCAGTGCCAGTGATGCCCACCCAGTCCTCTAGTCTCTGTAAAAGGTATCCCATGATCGACAGTGTCAAAAGCAGCACTCAGCTCCAACAGAATTAAGACTGAGGCTTTGCCCGCGTCAGTGTTCGGGTGGATGTCATTTGTCACCTTGACAAGAGCAGTCTCAGTGCTGTGATGAGGTCTAAAACCTAACTGGAAAACATCAAATGAGTTGTTTATTAAGAGGAAATCAGTGAGCTGTTGGTGAACAACCTTTTCAAGGACTTTGCCCCAAAATGGCAGATTAGAGATGGGCCGGTAATGACTCAGTACTGCGGCATCAAGACTGCTCTTCTTTAGGAGAGGCTTTATGACCGCAGTTTTCAAAGACATTGGGAATGTTCCAGATTGAAGCGACATGTTAACTATTTGAGTGACTGGTGCTAACAAACTGTTCAGCACAGACTTTAGAAATCTGGCGGGTAACACATCGAGGCAGCATGTAGTTGAACTCAGACTGGGGATGATCTCCTGGACAGTTTTGTCAGTTACAGGTGCAAAGTCAGTCAGCTCTAAGTGTGTAGGTGGCTTGAGGGTTATTTTTTGCATCGTAGAATTTATAGCATTTTTAATGCCCTGAACTTTGTCATTAAAGAATAATGCAAACTCATTACACTTGGATGTGGAAATGAGTTCTAACGGCAGCTGAGCTGGAGGGTTTGTTAATCTGTTTACTGTGGCAACCAGGACACGCGAGTTGTTATTGCAGCTTCCAATTAATTTCAGAAAAATATCCTTCCCTAGTTCTACATAAAATGAGGTTGTACATGTACAACTTCTCTCTATAAATCTTTCTGAACCTGGAGCTTTGACTTGCGCCATTTTCGTTTGGCCCGGCGGCACTCCCTTTTCTGTGCCCTGACCGAATCATCATTTCTCCATGGCGCCTTCTGCTTAGTTTTAACAATTTTAGCCTTCATAGGGGCAATGGTGTCGAACATTCAAAACACTAGATGTAACAGAGTTCAACAAATCATTTACATTAGAACATGAGACATTTTCAAAGTTAATCATTTCCATAAACAGTTTTCCCTGTGCTGTCATTTATGTGTCTCCTCCGGACAACTGCAAGACCAGCCGGTGGTTTGGGGGAAAAACAGAAGAAGACACAGAAATGATCAGACAGAGCAACATCGACCACATTGATGTTTGAAATATTAACCCCTTTTGTAATTAGAAGATCTAGAGTGTGCCCTCTGCTGTGGGTGGGGCCACTTACGTGCTGAGTAAGACCGAAGGTTTCAAGGACAGCATGAAGCTCTTTAGCGTCTCTGTCACAGATATTATCAACATGAACATTGATATCGCAGCCCTGTTTATGACCAAACCATCAAAGTCTGTGGCATACGACTGAAAGCATTCTCAGTAAAATCATCTAAAACTTTTGCAGTGCTGAGGAGGCTTGTATAAAACAGTATGAAGAGAATGGATGGAGACTGTTTTAGCTCAATTTTAAAGGCTACGTTACTCAAATGTTGAAAACACTCGAGCCCAAAGGACAACCTGTGGGTAACTATTTCATCTCTAACAAAAGCACACACACCTCCTCCCTTTTTGTTTTCTCGTGTTTCAGATATTCAATTGTTACATGTGTTGGGTAAAGTTGGGTGGAGCAGATTTATATTAGAATTGTGTGTAGAATTTCCTGGTTGTGTTTTTTGTCAAAGCCATGTTTCAGTTAAAAACATAAAATCAAGATTATAAGAAGAAATAAAATTATTAATTAAGAATGATTTGTTTGCTTTACATCAAAGAATCTGACATTTAGGCCACGTGGTGCACAGCAAGTGCGTTTCAGACGTGTGTAGTTTCAGTGAGACTAAGGGAAAAGGCCCTAAGCGAGATGTAGTTATCTTTTTACAGGGAATATGAATCAAATTTCTCAGATTGGGCAGTCTGACTCGCATGTTGTTTTTCCCATCTGTGTGATATGTTACTACAGAAATAGCACTAGGGGAGGCTGTTTTTTACACAGAGGTCCCCCGGGTTGTTTTTGATTTTTATTATGACTATAAGTCCCTGCAACGCTGAGACCCCCAGTGCATCCTAGCTATGGGAGATACCAGGTGAAAGGCGAGGGGTTTAGTGGTGGGGCGATTTTTGTCTGTGTAGCAACAGTCAGGGGAAGAGAGTTCATCATCGTTGATATCAGAACTCTTGATCTTGCTATATTAGGCGTGAGTGGAGCCATCTTAATGCCTGATTTTATCAGATATTCAAGATGGCTGGGAAGGCCCCTGGGTGAGGGGTAGAGATGGAAAGGAGAGTGAGGAATCTGTAGTGGGAGTAGATGTTGCAGGGGGGATCCAGGGCTGCTCTAAGGGCAGGGGAGATGGCAGGAATACTGCCTGGCCTGTCACAGATGGGTCCAAGGCCTTTGATGAGGACCGTGCAGGAAAGAACAGATATGACTCCTGCGCTAGCTGTGGTGAAGATTGTTGTGGGGCTGCTGCAGATGAGTCCTTCACTGGAGGCGGTGGAGGTGATCGTGGAGCTGCTGGAGTTGAATTCTTTGCTGGTGGTTGTGGTGGAGCGGCTGCTAATAAATCCTTTGGTGGAGGCTGTGGTTTTGGTGCTGCTGATGTTGAAACATTGGTTCTCTGTCAGCACCCTCACGCCACCTCTGCATAGGTGTGGGCCATTTCTCTTAAACAGGCCCTCTCGTTTCCAGAATAGATAGAAGTTCTCAATGTAGTGCAATCCTCTTGTTGCACACTCTTTTGAACAGCCATGTGTTCAGCTGAAGCAGCCGGCTAAACTTGTTTATCTTCCTGTCGATGTTTGGAAGAGGTCCACTTATGATGTTTTTATTTCCAAGCTCGTCGAATAACTCCAAGTAGTCTGTTTTCAAAACTTCAGACTCTTCGTGTCGTGTGTCCACTGCGCCCACATGCGCAATCAGCTGTTTAACTCCTTTTATGTGTGGCCAAAACATTAGAAATACGTGACGTAATCTCAGTGACTGTGGCGCTGGGAAAAGAATGTGTTTTAATTTTTTCATGCGTGACTTATCGCACCATCCCCAATCAAGGCGACCTTGACGTTAGGCACAGATTCTCTCTCTGTCTCTGTCTGCCTTTTCGCCACGTCATGTCTCCCATTTTCCTTTTGTTCATTTACCTCAGTCTTTGAAAGTGGTAAAAATCTGTTTGTAAGCTGTATTTTAGTTGGCGTTACATTATCTTTGTATCACTTAGGCTTCGCATCGAGTTTGTTCCAAGATGTTTGTTCATGGTCTTTAGACAGTTTTGGGAACGACACAGAGTCAGTCCGGTTTAGGTTGAAAGTCGCTGTTTTTCTTGTAAAAAATGTGCACTTCTTACCACTGGATGACACTGGGATTGTATCGTGCAGTCCTTTTTCAGATTCCAAAGCAAATTAGCTTGTAGCTCATGAATTTCTTGTTGAAATTTCCAACAGCGTTTACAGGAGTTTGTTTCCCTTCTCCCGGACATTTCGCTGGTTTGTCAGATTTGTTGATTAAAACTCGAAAAATGCTCTTAAAATCCTTGGTTGACTTAAAAAAGTCGTAATAAAAAATGTTTAGAAGACAAAAACTGATTTAAAAGCAAAATAAATAAGGAAAGCAGCTGAAGCAAGCAGGAGCAAGCAGGGAAGCGTCTGCACTCTTTTCGGAAGCAGTAAGTAGTATTAAATCAAGACTTCTTCCATTTGGATTACCCTGTTTGAAGGAATACATAATTTTCCCGGATTGGATTTATTGACTAAACTCCGGAGACGGCATGAAGGTTTGGACAGCCGAAACTGAATTTAAATAGTCAGCTGTGTTGTTTGTGATTTTGAGTTTTTTTGTGTTAAAGTAAAAATGTGCAAGTTCACCCATTTAAAAATATAAGGGAGGTTTGTAATTTTCATCATTGGTGCACCTCAAGCTTTGGAGACAGAATGTTTAAAAAAATCCAGGAAATCACATTGCATGATTTTTAAAGAATTTATTTGTGAAGATATTTGTTCTCAATTTTTTTTTACTTTGGTTTTTTTTGGGCTGAGGCGACAGCAATTACCCTGCTCCTCAAAATTGCCTTTGCTGCATCCCAGAGAATGGGTAGAGACACTTTACCATTGTCGTTTTCCTCTACATACGTCTCAATGTCCTGTCCAATTTTTACAAATTGTGGGTCATTGAGTAGACTAGCATTAAATATCCAATGTGTGCTTTTTTTGTTTCTGTTCCAGATCTACAGTGATGTAGATGGGAGCATGATCACTTGGATCTATTGTACCTATATCTGCCTCTGTAATTTTGGACCTATCTTTGTCGAAAATAAAAAATGGGCTACTGTATTCTACTATAGATTTTATGTGGGTTGGAAAAATGTGTATATTACCGGACATTAGGATTAATCTCTTGCCAGATGTCGATCAACCCTACAGTATGTATTAATTTACTACATTTATTATTCATAGATTTAACAGTACTTTGTGAGCTTTAGACATCCGATGTCTGCTGAACATGTAAGTTCCAGTGGACAAGGGTTCCCTCAGAGTGGTTTGCAATCAGGTCTTCGAGTATATAAAGTGAGGTCGCTTCCTGGTGGAGCAAATACATTCACCAAAGTAAACACACTGCCATTAATAGTTGCGTTCGACCAGTACAAATCTGCCAACTTTATCTTTGTGTTCAAAACTCTGTTCAACGGCTATTCTGCTTAAGATCAATATGGCCACTCTCCTCTTATGTTTGTTTAGTTAATTTTTTATGTTCCAAGTCATTCAAATTGGTTTCTTGTAGGTATATAATGCCATTTTTTTTTTTTTTCTTCTCATCTTTTTCAGTAACTTTGACCTCTTAATTGGACCCAATATCCCATAACATTAAAAGATGCTATTTGTAATTTTTCAATTGCCATTGTATTAACTCTGGTGAAATCATTCTTGTAAATCTGCTTTTGTGATACAGCTCTCTGGTCGATAACAATACACAAACATATGAACCACAACAACCGAACACAATAGACCAAACAAAATACAAAAAAGAGCTCATGCCAAAAACATGCTAAGACTCTACAGACTGATCCAAAAAGACATCAGAGGGTGGAGGGAAAACCATTTTCTCGGCCCAAAAAAAAAAAAAGAAGCCCTTTGGTACAGTTGATATAACATTTTCAGCTGGGTATTGACAAACCAAAGTTGGAACACACTGGCCCACATTGGGCAAATACTCACATGTCTCCAGTAAAGGCCAGGCCCCTTTCATTGAAATAAAGAAAATAAAGAGACCAGCTTTAGTATTGAATTTGCAAATGCCAGCGCCTCTTCTGCTTTTGTGAATCTTTTTATTTTTCCATTCATGTTGATCCTCAGCGTTGCAGGATAAAGCAGAGCATATTCCACGTTCTTTTCTCTCAGGCGGGATTTCACTAGATCAAAATGTTTGCGTTTTTTGACCACTTGGGGAAGTTGGGGCTTAGTTGATCCAGGTTGGCAGGGGGCGAGACTGGATGCAGCCATGTTTATCTCTGAAGTTGGGAACTTCAGTATAATAGGTTTTGGATGCTGGTTTGGAGCCGGTTTGGGAGCCAGGGAACAATGTGCATATATACTATATTAATATAGTTCTACTGGAACTTTAAAAACAGCACATTCCTGTTCTAGCTTTAACTGTTAGAAATACAAATAAAAATAATTCTTGAAACCTGTTGAACCTGATCATGAAAATAAATTTGGCACATTTTTCAAACAGTCTCCAGAAGAAGAAAACATGATGAAATTGGATTATGAATACAGAAAATTCTTCAAATAAATCTGTAAAATCAAAACAATAGAATCAAGAGTAGACATTCTGAAGAGTGTAGCGGTGTTATAGCACAGTGAGTAAAAGTACCTGAATTCCATTTTCCTCCCAAAAAATACAGTGAAAAAATGGAAAATAGAGGGGTGGCTCATTTTGTAAATAAAAATAATGCTACCATTTCATATTTTGATTCCACATCCTCTTTGAGCATGACTTGCATGTTTTAATCAGCGCAGCTATGCATTGAAAAGTTATCCTGATGGTGAAGCTCCGCCCACTCCCTCCCCTTCCTTTGACCGGGAAATAGAGGTAAGATCGGGCCTAAAAAAATCCAGCCCGACCGGACCCAGGCCCGCGGGCATTAAAGCCCAACCCAGCCCGAGCCCGACCAATTAACTTGATTTGCCCGAGCTCGAAGCAAACCCGAAATTTCAATTTATCCCGTAGTATTTTTGGCAGAAAAAAACGCAAGATTTCTTAAGGTTAAAATAATCTACATATTTTTATGATCATGATAAATGCATTTGCACAACGAAATAACGCTGGAACACCAGAATAAGAGGCCAGATAAAGAGAGTGAAAGAGAGATCTTGATGCGCACTCGCTTAATTACGCAGAGACACGGCGGTACGTGTTTGCCTTTTCAGTTCCCTGTCTTAAGTTTATCCTTGACTTCTTGCTGCTCCATATCGGGAGACCTAAACAAAATAGATGCGGACTTGCGGAGGGAAGATTACATTCACGTCACGTGCGCAAAGCGTGCCCAGGCTCTGCGCTTCCTGTTTAGTAGTAGGTCTTATAGCAAATGACTTACAGCCCTTCTCTGTTTAAACCAAATTATTTATTTATAACAAGTATTCCTTAGTTTAGTATCCACACATCGTTTTAGTATAAATTTTTATACACATATATTTATTTAAAAAGTCAGCGAGAGAGAAGCCCGGCCCGGCCCGACCCGAACGTAATGATTGTCATTTTAGACCCGACCCGGCCCCTTCGGGCTCGGGCTTGGGCTTAAGATTTTACCTCTACCGGGGAAACCTGTTCAAAGAGGATGCAGCAGCCATCTTTTCCAGCACTTTTGGAGAATTAGGGAATTCATGAGTAAATTATCAAAATTGGGTCACTAGAACGCAACGTTTGACTTAATAAAGTAAGCTTTTTATTTGTTTGCTTGAACAAGCCACGCCAATATCAATTGATTGAATAGTTTAATATTAGATGTGCGCAGCTCCCTGTACACATTATAAATGATAAGTGTAAAAATGAACCTGTTGAGTGTTTGGCTAATCTTGTAAATTTTAATCCAGGCTATTTTATTTGTACAATGTATCGACTAACTGTATTTCTCTCTGTATTATACCGTGATATTATCAGTCAAACCCGGATTCATCCACTGCCATTTAACAGTTTAACAATCGACCATGTCATGTTTCATGCCTCTATGTTGCAGAGAAACTGGGAATGTGTAACGGAGGATTGGGACTGTGAGGGAGGAAATGTCGCGTAATTCGGCCAGTTTTCAGAACGCTCCCCCGGCTTCTTTTCTGCGGAGACGCTGAGACGGTACCGGAGGATAGTGGTGACCGGGAGGGAGGAAAAGGCGCACATTTCCGCATTCTTGCAGACCTCTCTCTGTGAGCAAGGGTCACAGAGTAAACTAGAAGCTGTGCAATGGCAAGAAGCCATTGCGAGTGACTGCGTAATGCGTGACCATATCCTGTACAGCTGCCATGATCATTGCATGAAAAACAAAAACACTGCATACGCTACAAGTACTTGAAGTTCTAGATGTTGTTGTTGTTGTTGTTGTTACTTTAAATGGCAGTTAGCAACCGAAAGGTGCAGTTAGGTGCATTTTAGTGCTATAGAGACAATATAGAGTGGTACATGTTTTATCAGCAGTTTTCTGACGTCCGATTTTGATTATTTTCAAGCTAATATTGTTGTTTTGTTTTGTGCAAAAAGTTTGGATTTATTTTAACACCGTGAAACATTGCTTGTTTAAAGAGGACATATTGTCATTATTGAACTATGATATAAGTAGATCATACATTTTGTTCATTATAAACCACAATATTGATCCAAAACCATTTAAGGCGAGACACTACAGGCAAAACTAGGTAGTACCTTCAACCTCCATTTTTGTTTTAAGGAGGGTTTCTTTTTAATTCAGGACCACATATTAATTAAATGGTAACATGACATAAATGCATACATATAGTGAATATTCATGAATTTAATGCAAAACAGTAGAATGATTGTATTGAAAGGTTTAAATGTGAAAAAATCATGCCAACATAATTTCTTCTTGAGGAATCAGATGTTTTTTCAAACTAAATTTTAGTGCTTTATAACCGCTTCCAATATTATTCTTATGCTACACCAGCAACTTTTTTTTTTTTAAAGCGCAGATGTCTGACTTTTTCTTTCAGAGTCACCTGCAGTAGTCTGATGCTGTTTCTCCTTGTCGGCCCGCCTCTTGCACAGAATTTTTGTGTTTCCCGCTCTTCTCCAGCTCTTTCAGGGCTGGGGACAGATCTCGCTCCAGGTGTTTGTTCTGCTCCTCTTTTAGGTCGAGCTCGTGTTGAAGCTGGTTCATCTGCTAATCCATGTTTACAGTCTCTTTCACAAACTGGAAATCCACCTCCATTTTCTTTTCTTCAGTGTGGTACTTTGCAATTATGTCCTCCAAGTACTGTGTGACCATCTCCTTTTTCTTTAAGGGCCTCCTCCAGCTTTCTACTCCCCTCTCTTGCCTCCATTTCCTCCTCTGCGTACTTCTTGGTCTGTTCTTCAGTCCTCTCAAACATAGCAGTCAGAGCTTGTATCTGCTCCTGGAGTGTGTGTTTGAGCTGGTTGTGAAGCTCAAACTTCTCCTGAAGGCTTCTGGAGTTGTAGTTGCCCTCGTCTCTTTGGCTCCTCTTTCTCTCCTCATTCAACGTTTCCTGAAGCATATTGATCCTATAATGACCGTAGGCCATCAACATGCACTCAATCGTCTTCCTCGTGTTCAGCTGAAACATGGAATTTTCCTGCTGGAACACATTATCTTGGAGTTTTTTTTTTTGACTTGTCTCTCCTTTTCGTCTAATGCATTGTCTCAGGACATTTTTAGCTTACAGACCCTTCGTTTTAACACAGAGACACGAAAAAAGGCTTTCAGCAACCCTCCCTGTGGAACAAAACAGAGACTTAAATAAAATTATTCTATGCCTTTTAATTATTTTAAAGCACTGGTCATACCCGCAGTGCCGATGCACTTGTTTAATATAATTTTATCTCGTATTGTATGTATAAATGTATTTTTATTTGTCTTTTAGTATCCTGTACCCTTCCGTCTATTTTGTGTTGTGTTTTAACAGGGTACCCATGAAAAAGAGAAATGTTCTCATTGTGTTTTCACTGTATACCGGTAAATAAAATATATGAATAAATAATAAAATCATCAGTTCTGCCTGGAATCTTGCATTTCTCTGATCCGTCTTGGATGGACCTGGAGGTGTCTTTGGCCCGCTGCAAAGCTTCTCTCTCTCTCTGTCTCTCTCTGTCTCTCTCTGTGTGTCTCTCTCTGTGTGTCTCTCTCTCTGTGTCTCTCTCTCTCTCTGTGTCTCTCTCTGTCTCTGTCTCTGTCTGTGTCTCTCTCTCTCTTTGTCTCTCTCTGTCTCTCTCTGTGTCTCTCTCTCTCTGTGTCTCTCTCTCTCTGTGTCTCTCTCTCTGCGCCTCAGTTTGCAGAGCCTGGATATTCTCCTCTGCTGTACTGAGTTGGCCTCTCAGTTCTTTCATCAGGGCGGTGTTTCTTCTGACAAATGTCATCTCGAAATGGTATCGTTTTCTCACGACAATCCGAACAAAGTATTGTAACTCTGAGTTTGACACAGCAGAGGTTAACCACCGCAATTTATCTTCTTCTTTGGTTGTGTTTTATGGCAGTTGGTATCCATAGTGTTACATTACCGACATTCTTTAGACTTTATTCTTTAGACTTCATTCTACAGTTGAGAAAGAGACAGGAGGGAAAGAGAGGGGGAGGGAGAGATTGTTGTTGTTGTGTTGCTTTTAATGGCGGTTGGCAGCCGAAAGGTGCATTTACTGCCACCTACTGTAGTTGTACGTCTTCTGTAGTTGTATGACTTCAAAGCATGCGTTTTATTTTATACTGTAAAAAAAAATCAGAGAGAAAAAGAGAGAGGAGAAAGAGCGCGAGAGAAAGAGCTGCTGCTTCTTATTTGGTGGCGTTTTGACTGTTGGAATACATAATGTTACAATACCGCCATTCTTTAGACTTTATTCATTAGACCCCATTCTTTAATTGTTGTTGGTGCTTCATATGGCGGCTGGCAGGTAACTGCAAAGGCGCATCCCTCCTCTTTTTCTTTGGCTTTCCACGGCGGCTGGCATCCATAGTGCCACATCACCGCCACCCACTGTAGTTGTGCCTTGGAGTCACTTTCGCTGTTGTCGCCGCCCTCCATGGCAGCCGGCAGGTGAGTGGGACAGGAGATCAGCGGTTGCAGTGCAACACTACAACGATGCACCCAACTCTACAATCTTCCAATTAAGTGCGTGTGCGCGTGCGCATAGCCCCACATGATCCCTGTGACTGGATTGTAAGAAGATTCCGCAGATTGGATCCCTGCCTATTAGTTTGAAGCCGTAAAGACAATTCAGTTCTTTCTCTTTCATATGCCGAACCGTGAAGCAGCACATGCTCAGCAGTTTCTGATTCTTGACAGTGATTACACAAACCGGTAGGATGTTTGCCTATCCTACTCACCGACCAATTGAGTCCAGTGTGGCCCATTCTCATGCAAGCAAATGCTCTCTCTTCCCCCGCGTTCCTGCCCATGGATCTGCATGGGCCAATACTACTTTATCTGATACAGATGTCGTCCAATATCACAGCGATTCCAATAGTCCTGCCAAAGTTGATTTCAGGTTTGCTTATTTCAACCAGCACATCAATTGATAGCCGCCTAAGGGAATTCTTTGCCAGC
This sequence comes from Chaenogobius annularis, assembly GCA_015082035.1. NCBI lineage: Eukaryota > Metazoa > Chordata > Actinopteri > Gobiiformes > Gobiidae > Chaenogobius > Chaenogobius annularis. Next base: position 277,363 of record BJKM01000515.1, on the reverse strand, counting down.
AAATCTGCCATTTCATTACCGTCCACCCCAGCATGTGCAGGAACCCAAATGAAGGAGACCCTAACATCCTTCCTGGACAGAGAGATAGAAGATGTTGTATAGAATGTCCTGTCTGCAATCAGATTTTCCTGATTTAATGCTTTGCAGTACAGAGAGGCTGTCAGAAGCTATCACACTGTAAGGTAGACTCGGCCCATTCCATCGCTATCCGTACCACTATGCGTTCGGTGGAGAAGACGGAGAGATGATCTGTTAACCTCTTCTTGACTGCTACCCCAAAGCCAGGCACAACATGTGTTGACATTCTTTAAACATGTTGTGGTTTAATTATCAGATGAACGTGAAATGTCTGCAAAATGAATTGAAACCCATATGAGATGTTGTGTTGCTTTTAATGGTGGTTGACAACCAACTGAAAAGATGCATTTACCGCCACCCATTGTAGTTGTACATCTTCAAAGTATGTGTTTTACTCTATACCGTTAAAAAAAAATAAAGTAGGAGAGAGGGAAAAAGAGAGAGCGAGAGAGAAAGTATTGTGTTCCTTAGCCTGTGTATGTAATTGCAATACTAACAGTGTCCAGTAGGGTGTGCTCTTGCGCATTTACAAACATGAGCCTTGCCATGAGTTCGCGGTCATTTCAAGTAAGCAAGTAAGTAGGAAAATCGTTAAATAATATCAAATAATTTGATTTATGATTACTAATCTATTGTTGTAAACAGGCTTTACACCCTGACAAATGCCTGTGAGCCATAGAAGTGACCACTTGTTGAGAAATTACTAAGGAAATCCCGGTGAGAGTACATGTTCACTGTTAGCTTGAAGCTAAACTGTGGTACGAGCTTGAAATTACACACTTATGAATACAGATCATCTCTAAATCAAATCATTCTCCTAAAAAACAAAAAACTATCTTTTTTTGTTGCTTTACCTGCTTTGGTGCATTTTGTGTCATTGCACATTGTATATTACACTAGAAAAATGTAGTATGCTAATTCTAGCACTGGCTGCTAGCGCTAGCTGCTATGCTTATGGCTAACGTGGCCAATGCCCTTATTTAACCCCGGGTTAGCATTACTTTTGATGTGGTCTTTGCGCTGACATACTGCCATTTCAATGTTGGAAGTACATTTAAAGCCACTAAATAATGGTTTTGGTTGTAAAATTATAAATACTACGTACAAATTGTTAAAAACTCATTTCATTTTATATATTAAATTCAAATAAGAATTAATGAATTAATTACATCATTAAAAGTAAATGATAAATAATTCATTCTGATATGGTGACGTGAGAATATGGTTCTTTTACAATTCTGTGTTTCCCAATGCATTTTATTTGTTAGAAATGGTATTTCGTTACTGTATTGATACCATAATGTTACAACTAAAAATCACATGGTAATGCGTCATAACTTTCTAAGCTAAAAAATATTAAAACATTAAAGTACATTCATTTATTTATATACAACTGGTTAATTTTCAGTGTAGGATTAATCTTATTTTGCGGTGTTAATCAACTATTTTCCCGCATAGTGCAGTTTTGTTTTCATAACATGTGTGGAGCGGGCACATGGCCAACACAAGCAGAGCCATGTGCAGCAGAGGTGTGAGGAGGAGCTCCCTGAAGACTGCTCCTTACACCCTGAAACTCTCAGCACTAAAAAAAAAATCATAATAACATATGGGATACTGTAAATCTGAAGTGAAGTCAATCTCTGCAAATGCATGGCTTTATGAATCACAAAAAGGACATAATGAATGCAGCTATTCTCTCGCTCCCCTCTGCTGCTTCTTAGGTTGCGTCCAAATGTCCACACTCGTCCCCTAAACCCCCATTCACTACATAGTCCTGCACTATTTAGCAGACTATATAGTGCACTCAATCACGGAGCGATTAGGATAATCAGCTCCCCCCTTTCTCCTCGCCGCGGGTGACGTGACGCTGGCATTCAAGTGAAAAAAAAAAACTCTGCAAAACAAAAAAAAATTATTTCTGTAATAAAAATTTGTCAAATCTATCTGACACACATAATTAAGAACTAATAATAATACAAACGATTTGACATGGATTGCCCATTAAACAGACTGGATTATTAAACTTTTTGCCTGTGATTGTGATAGCATTATCCGTTTACTTTAACTTGAGATGTAAAACTATCATCTTTACAGCTAATGGTTTATTTAGGAGTGTTTTATGGGTCAACAGGGCGCTTTAACAGCTCTTCTATCTGCTTTCCGTCAGTAGAAAGACCCGTTGCACAGAGAGCGCGCACACACTAGAGCTCGTGAACTATTGGCATCAAGATGTTTTCAACTGTGACATTCACTGATGTCCCAAAAGACACCAACCCCGAGACCAAATATGAGGTGTTGGAAATCCTCTGAGTGGGATTTTTTTGGAAGGGTTGCAAAGTGCGGCAATCGAGCCAACAAGGACATTTTGGCTTTAAAACTCTTGAAGAAATTAAACTTTTTTTACTTTGATACAATCTAACAACTCCAGCTCTCAAAGTGCTGGACCCGGACATCTTCAACCTTGTCAGATCCTTTTGAATTCTTTGATTACCAGGACCATCAGTCCATGTGCTTTGATATGTTGGACTTCAGTGTGTATGATCTCTTGTAGGAGGAGTTCACTTTTTCACTCAGCTAAATCCGTCCAATGGCAAGACAACTCCTAATAGAAGGTCAGCTAGACATTTCAGTGCCAGTGAAGGTGCGGTCTCTCAGCCTAGTGGAGCATCTGAACCTGCAAGAAAGGAACCAACAAACCAAGACGATGTTCATGATGATGAAAGAGCCTGACTCGATGGAAAACCTCAAAAGTCATCAAGTCATGGCTCCTGAAACAAGTCGGTCTGCAGACGAGATTGAAGAAGCAGACAATGTTGAGATCCAGAGCGAAGAACCGAACTCTGCTCTGGACATGGTGGCAGTTTTGGAGGGAGTGACGGAGGAACTGCCTGTCGAGTGCAACATGCGCCGAAACGAACCTTTCTTCAGAAAACAAAAATGGGTCAAATACTTTCCAGGCGTCACAAGAAAGCCCATGATATCTGGAAGTTCCGGACCCTAGACCCTCCTTTTTATCTGCAGTGAATCATCGCTCCGTGATTAACCAACACCAGGACCAGCGAGAACTCTTCACTGCTTTGAATAAAAGTTACACAAATATAAAATGATCGGTAGTGTTCATGTTTCATGTCTTCAAAATTATGCATAATAAAAGTTGGCCTATTATTGATCTTCTGTACATTAAAATCTTGTTCCTGGATGGGACAATACATAGCTGAAACATCCAAAGAACACAAGGGAAAGAGATAGCATAAATATGTTGTTTATTATTAGGTTTACATCAAGTGAGTATACTATATGTAACGTTTCTTCATGGAGACTAGCAGGTTTCACACGTTTGCACATGTTTTTGTAATTTTTAAAAATTATTTTTGTATTCAAAACATAAACCTATATTGAATAAACACAAGATGGATAAGCCTAATCATCAGAGCCTCTTTCAGTGGAGACTGTGTAGTTCCAAAGGTCAGAAGATTTTTAAATAGTCCAGTTTTTCTTTCCATGGCTCTCTGGAACCCTCTTTCAAATGACTAACATCTGCAGACTGACCTGAACAACTGTGGCTGAAATCATACAGTTGCACACATTATTGGACTGTTCTAAAAGCCTCCTATGGACCAGTGGCATGTGGTCAGGACAATCAAGGCAAGCTTAAAAGTACTGTGTGTCATAACTGTATTTTAAACAGCTGAAGCTTGGCTGAATGTCTTTTAGTGGCCTCTACACTACACACTACACACTACACTCTACTACAGTTCCCTAACATGAGCTTTTAGAACCAGAGTGCACAGCGGCTCTTTTTAGAGGTCTGCACATGCGCTCTGAGGACAGCACAGCCTCAAACCACGCTGAGTAAAATGATTAGAGGTAGTTAGAAATACAGGCAGTATTTTAATAACACGGAATTTGTCTAATAAACTGATGGGTGAAGTGAGACTGTTCAATCCATCCAGCAGCTTGAACAGTTTTTGTAGTTTAGCTCAGTTGGCCCTTCACGTCGGAGAGTGGAGTTCACAACTGACTTTCTTTTTTTTTTTTTTTTTAACTTTTGTGTGCAAATGTTATTCACTAAATATTGATGAACACCCAAGTCTGCTTGTCCATCCATAAAAGTCACCGCACACCACTGTATTTAAGCATGATAAGCACTAACCATCAAAATATGGCTAAAAGTCGGATAACGTTTCTGTAGTAAGTATTTTCTTTTCTGTATTCAGTATTTTGGGGTGATTCATTGTCTCCATGATTTGCCCTGTACGTCTCTGTTACATGAAGCATAGGTCAATATTTGCCTGAGGACAGCTTTGTGGCGTTTGGCATCAGAACTCCGTCTTAAAAGATCCATAAAAACACGTGAACAGCCTGGCACTGGCTCAGAACGTGTCCACGATAAAAATAGTCTTTGACACAGGGTTCTGGGCACATGGACGCGGGCTTGATTTCTGGTAACTCTATGTCAATAACCTCCTCTCCCCTGCTCTCTCCCCCTGCTCTCTCCCCCTGCTCTCTCCCCCTGCTCTCACTCTTTTATCTCACTTTCTCATCTCTTGTTTTCTTCTCTGTACCTCCACTCTAATTCTCTCTTTCCCCCTCACTTTTCTTTTCTTTCTCCTCGCACTCTTTTCCATGCCACTCGCTATTCTCTCCCTCTTTCTCCTTCCCTTTTCTCTCAATCACCCTTCAGCCCATCTCTCTTCTGTCCTCACTCTTTTTTGCTCGCTCTCTCTCTCTCTCGCCCTCCCTCGCCCTCTCTCGCCCTTGTTGCAGCATCTCTCTCTTCTCGCCCTCACTCTCTTTTGCAGCATCTCTCTCTCTCGGCCTCACTTCTCTTTCGCGGCATCTCTCTCTTCTCGCCCTCACTCTCTTTCGCGGCATCTCTCTCTTCTCGCCCTCACTCTCTTTCGCAGCATCTCTCTATTCTCGCCCTCACTCTCTTTCGCGGCATCTCTCTCTTCTCGCCCTCACTCTCTTTCGCGGCGTCTCTCTCTTCTCGCCCTCACTCTCTTTCGCGGCATCTCTCTCTTCTCGCCCTCACTCTCTTTCGCGGCGTCTCTCTCTTCTCGCCCTCACTCTCTTTCGCGGTCTCTCTTCTTCTCGCCCTCACTCTCTTTCGCAGGCGTCTCTCTCTTCTCGCCCTCACCCTCAGTCTCTCTTCTCGCCCTTCTTCGCAGCGTCTCTCTCTTCTCGCCCTCACTCTCTTTCGCGCTCTCTCTTCTCGCCCTCACTCTCTTTCGCAGCGTCGCTCTCTTCTTCTCCCTCACTCTCTTTCGCAGGCATCTCTCTCTTCTCGCCCTCACTCTTTCGCAGCGTTCTCTCTTCTCTCTCGCCCTCACTCTCTTTCGCGCATCTCTCTCTTCTCGCCCCTCACTCTTTCGCAGCGTCTCTCTTCTCGCCCTCACTCTCTCGCGCTCTCTTCTCGCCCTCACTCTCTTTCGCGGCGTCTCTCTCTTCTCGCCCTCACTCTCTTTTCGCGCATCTCTCTCTTCTCGCCCTCACTCTTTCGCAGCGTCTCTCTCTTCGCCCTCGACTCTTTCGGCGTCTCTCTCTTCTCTCTCTTTTCTCGCCCTCACTCTCTTTCGCGGCATCTCTCTCTTCTCGCCCTCGCGCACTCTCTTTTCGCGGCTCTCTCTTCTCGCCCTCACTCTCTTTCGCGCGTCTCTCTCTCTCTCGCCTTTCGCAGCGTCTCTCTCTTCTCGTCTCTTTCGCAGCTCTTCTCGCCCTCACTCTTTCGCAGCGTCTCTCTCTTCTCGCCCTCACTCTCTTTCGCAGCATCTCTCTCTTCTCCTCTTTACTCTCTTTCACACTGTCTCTTTTCTTCCACTTACTGTCTTTTTGCAGCCACTTGGTCTCCCTTCACTTACTGTCTTTTGTACTCTTTTTTATCATCCTTTTTCTCTCTCTCTCTCTCTTTCTCTCCCTCCTCTTTCTCTTCTCTTTCTCTCTACTCTTTCTCTCCTTACAAACCCAGACTTGATTTGTTTTTCCATTCAGAAGTTCAGCTCTGCTCCCAAAACTAAATCGAAAAGGCCAAGGCAAAGCATCAGGGCCTAACTGCTCCCACATGTCCCACTTCAGCACAGAGGGGGAGAAAAACACTGAGCTCAGGACGCCCCAGCTGATCCCCTCTGAGCCCCTGCCAGAGGAGCACACGTGGTACACCTACAAAAATCTCTGACACGGCCTGGGTCAGCCATAATATCTCAATTATACATGTGCAGCACAGGCATTTTTGGGACATTTTACAAATAGTTTTATATTGACACCAAATGATTGAACTCTCACTCTATATTTAAAATATTGTATTTTAATTTTTCAGTTTTCAGTTCCCCAAACCAATTAGACAAATATATACAAACAAAACACTTGTACAAAGAAATACATAATAGAAATAAAATGCAAAATGGAGAATAAAATAAAAAATGAATTTGATCCAAAGCCTCCCCATCCCCACTCAGTTTGTTCACAAAGGGTTGCCAGATTTGATCACACATTTTTGGTTTGTCAAAATAATTCTGGCTCCAGTGCACGCTTTTAAATAGTTATTATTTTTGTACACTATGGAATTTTTAAAATGGAATTAGATGGATACATATACATGGACGGTATGCACCAGTGACCTCTAGTGGTTTTGATGCGCAGCTGTCACTTTAAGAAAAATAAAATAATGTGACCTGACTTTAGCACCGGAGTGAATGAGCTGTGGCAGATGTGAAACAGCTGCCAGTGATCAGAGCCTCATAAGAAAGCAGGGACCTGTTTCTCTCCTTTTTCTCTCTCCATCTTCTCTTCCTTCCTCCTGTCTCTTTCTTTCCCCACCTTCTCTCTATCTATCTATTTTATCTCAATCTCTCTGCTCTATCTCCTTTATCTCTTATTGTCTCTTGCACTCTCTCAGATATCTCTCCCTTATGTGCACCTCCCTCTTTCTCTGTTCCTCTCTCTAGCTTCTCTTCCCCTTTCTCTACAGCTCTCTTCTCTCTGTCTCCCACTTAATGAGTTTGATTTCAGAATTTGCAATATATGTAAACTAAACTACTAGAAACACATGCTGAAAAGGCTTCAAGAATTGTACTGATTGAGAGAGTAAATTATTTAAAAATGATTTCCTGTAATTGGCTTAATTGGAGCTTTTCCCATATAGAAATCATATTTTTGCTTTTGAAAGAAGATTACACATGTGCCAAGTGACCTGTTCAGTTACTTTGTTACATTCATGAGATGATATGGGTAATTAGAAATCTTTATGTAGTTTATGTACAGGAAAGGTCAGAATTATGTAGTAGTCTGGAAATGTCATAATACCAAAAATATGGAGAGTGAAAATAGTATATCAGTATATTCATTGGGCATTTTGGACATTTCTTGAAATAGTATTGATCCAACAATTGTAATTATTGGTTTCATTCTGGTCAGAATGGTTTCTTTTGATCATTATTGGATTTTTTCCGTTGGATTTGAATTTTCTGCCAGGCGCTGGAGCCCACCGCAAGCCTTTCCCTATATTATTGATTACTTACGTGCTCACGCAAGTGCACGATCCAAGCCTGTGACTGCCAGAGCACCAAAGAGCTCCAATCTTAAAATGAGCTTTTGCTTTTCAGAGATACAGTGTTTAGATCAGGGGTGGGCAATTATTTTTACTCCGAGGGCCATATTTGAATCCAGGGAAGTGGCTGAGGTCATCTGTGTAACAAATTCTTAGATTCAATAGCCTATATTTTACAGAAAAGTGCTTATAATTATATTATTTCATTCATTTCATGTAATCTTTATTAAGGACACCAGTGCAGACACATGCTGCATAGCTAAAACTGTTCAAAACTAGAAACTAACATCTTTTGGGGGGCCGGATTAAATCGAGCTGAGGGCCTGATCTGGCCCCTTGGGGCCGCAAATGCCCAGGAGTGATTTAGATGGAATTAATCTCAAAGATGACAAATAAAAAATGTTGAGACCTATAATAACAAATAAAACAACTCCTTTTTTTATTTTTTAATATTGATTGAAATAATAATATATATCTTGTTAATAACAAAATTACAGAGGTTTATTCTAAAATTATACATTTGATTTATCCAACCAATTCTTTTATGGAAAAAAATATGAAGAAATATGACCCATGTATATTTTGTAAAATAGAAAATGAATCTGTTTTATGAATGTATATACGTACGTTTTTTGGGTGTGATATTGAAAATATTTGTGTGCTGTAGAAATCAAACTAGGAAAAAGGTATATTTTTGTTTTTTATTTTAAGCAGAATCTTGACAAACACATTTTAAACGGTAAATATGATTGTGACGAAGTAGCTTCGTCAGTAAGTGCGGGGAGGCCAAGGCGACATGGAGCCCACACACACAGACACACACGCACACACACACCTGTACCAGCGTTTTCTCTTACCTGTCCAATAGCCGTTCTTTTTTCTCCTCCAAAGCCATCGTAGCAGTCTAGGGTGCACACTTGATTGCTGCTAAACCATTACTTCTCGCCATAACACGGTCCCAAATTCACAACACTCTCCCGTTTACCGTCGTCCTCTCCACGTTTTCTGCCGGCCATCCCGAACTCGCCGGTCTTCCGCATTATATTGCGTCAGTGGTGGGCGCACGGGTATGACGTCATTTGTGACGTCTATGTTAATTCACAGTGTTTGAGTGAAATTAATTAGGGTTTTTTTGTCTGTTGCATTAATCCTTACACATAGGCGTGGATGTGTGTAGAAATATATTTATTGAATTTGTAGTATTATTTATGAAATGTTTATGGTTCTGTTTGAAGAGAAATTCTTGATTTTTTTCTGTTGATTGTTTTGGGGGAGGAGCCTCCTGTTATAAAAAGGAGACTCCTAGGACCTCAAGGGCTGTTCCAGGAGGGAGCTGAGTGCACCGCAGGCACTAGCTCCAGAGCTAAGAGAAGGTTGTTGTTTTTTTGCCTATCTATTGTATTGCTGCACGTGACCTGTAAATATCCACCGTTTTCTGTTCTGCCACTATTTTGTTTTTTCACTCTGGGAATAAATATACAAAACACTGTTTCCTGACTACGCCATATCATTTTCGTGGGAAAGAGGAAACCCGCGACAATTGTGTCAGAAGTGGATATGGCTAGTCGCAGGAAGCGCAAAGGACTACGATCACGCAAATTTGAGGAGGATATTGCTGAGATCGCATTGGCTGGATCTGAGTCAGAGCAGAGGGATGGAAATGTTGGGCCGCTGCACTGCCTACGGCACAGAAGCCAGTGGGTGAGCTGGTAGCGTTAATGAGGGATTTTCTGGAGGGACAACAGAGAAGAGAAGAAGGACTGTTGGCAGAAATGCGTGAATTGAGGACGGCAGTTGCTCAGCCTTCTCCTCAATCTTCACAAAACACCTCCCCGAATACCACCCCGCAACCTGTCCTGGCACCGACCCCAAGTGAATCAGCTTGAGCAGATCCACGTTAAGGATTACCAACCCCTGGAGGCACACGAGAGTGGTTTTGCGCCCTGGACATAGGGACACAGACATGGCTGGAGTTTCCTCTTTTAATAACCCCGAGCCGGAAAGTGGAGCGAGACCCGACTGGAGGCACTTAAGTGACCCTAAAATACCACCTTACCAGATTGGCGAAGATATCGAGAACTAATCTGCTTAGGTTTGAGCGCATTGCTAGGACCTGGAGGTGGCCGGAGATTGAGTGGGCATGCCGGCTGGTCCCACTCCTCTCTGGGAAAGCCCTCGAAGCATACACCGCTATGGATGAGGATGAAGCCCATAGTTATATGCATCTGAAAACAGCGTTGCTCATCAAGTTTGACATCTCTCTCGAGACATATCGGCAGCGGTTTAGGGCAGCCGCCGTTTCCTCTGGGGAAACACCTACAGAGACGTATCATCGGCTGAAAGGACTCTACCGACGCTGGACCACGACCAGACCAACGGTCGAAGGAGGCGATCGGGGAGCTGATTATTCTGGAGCAGCTGCTGAGTGTTCTTCAACCGGACGTCAGGACATGGGTGAAGGAGCACGAGCCAGAAGACGGCCTCACAGCTGCAAAGTTGGCTCTGCAGTACCAGAACGCCCATCGTGGATTTCCTCGTTTTTCCAGTTCCTAGCCAGCGTCCAACGCCACCGGCGTGGACAACTCCGGAACAGCAAGGTTTGCCAGTCAGGACACTAGAGGTACCAACCACACCATCCCCTTCCAAGTCAGCACCCGGTAAGCCTTTCATTTGATATTTTTGTCAGCAGTCAGGACACAAAGCATCAGTGTGTCCAATGCGTCGAGCTAAACTTACCGGGGCGTGCTATGCTCCTCGTCCTGAGATGGAGCTAGGGGAAAATAAGACGGCAAAAAAGACTGAGAAACTTGTGACGGTGAATGGTCAGCAGGCCGTGCAGCACTGCTTGACAGTGGGAGTTTTACATCCCTGATTAAGCGAAGTTTGGTTCCTGTGGGCGGTATTGACTATAGCACAAAGACTAATGTTATATGTGTGCATGGAGACTGTCACACATACCCAAAGGCAGAGGTCTCCTTAGGACTTGATGGACAACTGTTTCTCCTGACCGTGGCTGTGGTCGACAACTTGCCAAAGGACTTGATTCTTGGGACTGATTTTCCACTGCTCAATGGATTTGTTGCAGGGGGCAGAAAGTGACGTTGGGAGGAAAACAATGGGTAATTGCGCATGTCCGGTCATCACCCGTTCTCAAGCCCAGGCTGCTGGTCTTCAACCGCTGCCAGACTTGGATGGTAGTCTGTGCGAAGGGGGGAACAAAGTGACCCTGCGTAAATCCAAACGGCAGCGACGTTTTGAGAAAAAACTTGAATGTAACTGAAGCATGATACCCAGGGTCTAAATGTTGATGAGTTGTGGGAAGTGCCAGGTAACATTGCTAACTTGCAGAAACAGGATGTATCTTTGAAATGGTTATTTGGGAAGGTTTCAGAGAGTCCAAACCTTACTCTGTCGGGCAAAGAGCAGTTTGTTGTTAGAAAATGACATTCTGTATGCTTGTAATGATGGCCACAAACGTCTTGTTATTCCTATTGCCTGCAGACAGTTGGTGTTACACTTAGCCCACACACTCCCCTGGGCGGGGCATTTAGGTCGCCATAAAACGTTCCTTCGAATCAGCGCACACGGTTTTTTTTGGCCCGGCATGTACACTGACATACAGGCATACTGCACTACATGTCCCACATGTCAGCTCACTGGTTCTCCCCCCGAAAAATCTGACAGGGCGCTACTTCAACCACTTCCTGTGATCTCTGTCCCATTCCGCAGGATTCGCTATGGATATTGTCGGCCCCATTACCAAGGAGCGGCCGTGGGCACCAGTACATCCTCGTCCTGTGCGACTATGCCACCCGGTTCCCAGAGGCGTTTCCCCTTCGGACAATCACCGCTCCAAGTGTGCTGCGAGCTCTGGTCCAGCTATTCTCTCGGGTGGGAATTCCAGAGGAGATTTTGACCGATCAGGGCACGAACTTTACATCCCGGCTGCTCCAGCTCTTCTACAAACAACTGGGCATTTCTTCCATTCAAGACGACTCCCTATCATCCTCAAACGGACGGATTAGTGGAGCGCTTCAACCAGACTCTTAAAAATATGCTCCGGAAGTTTGTGGATGATTCCGGAAGCGATTGGGATAGGTGGCTTCCATTCCTGTTGTTCGCCTACCGAGAGGTACCCCAGGCGTCTACCGGTTTCTCACCTTTTCGAACTTCTGTATGGCTGGGATGTACAAGGCCCATTGGACTTGCTGAAGACGACTTGGACCTCTGCAGAAACCAGACAGGGTGACCAAGGGATTGTGCAAGTTTGTGCTCCAAATGAGGGACCGCTTGGACCAGTATCACGAGGAAGCAGCTGAGAACCTGCGAGAGGCTCAGAAGAAACAGAAAATATGGTACGACAAGCGAGCCCGGAATCGGAGTTTCGAGCCAGGACAGAAGGTGCTGCTACTACTTCCCTCAGTCAAACAGCAAGCTCCTGGCCAAGTGGCAAGGTCCATATGTCATCACCAGGCGTCAGGGACCTGTCAACTACGAGATCCACCATCCGGAGAAGAAGAAAGCCAAACAAACTTACCACATCAATCTGTTAAAGGAATGGAAAGAACCTGCTGAAACGGTTCCAAAGACTGCACTTCTGGTGCAAGAAGTCGAAGGAGAGGAAGAAGAGGAGCATGATATTGGCCTCATCACTGAAGTGGAGAGCACACCTGACCTGGCCCATCTTACCACCAACCTGGTCACCGAGCTCCGTCAACTCTTCAGTGAAAATACCTTCTCTGTTCTCCGCCAAACCCGGAAGGACTTTTGCGATTGAGCACACTATCAGACTGAAAGAAACAGCCCCCTTCCGCCAACGGCCCTATCGCATTCCACAAAAGTTGGTGGAGCAGCTGAAGCAAGAGATAGAAGCCATGTTGCAGTTGGGAGTTATTGAGCCTTCTAACTCAGAGTGGTGCAGCCCAGTCGTGATAGTCTACAAAAAGGATGGAACACTGAGGATCTGCATTGATTTTCGTAAACTCAACGCTGTCTCCGAATTTGACGCCTACCCCATGCCCCGCATAGACGAACTACTGGAGCGGATCGGGTCAGCCCGGTACATCACGACCCTCGATCTTTGCAAGGGATACTGGCAAGTACCGCTTGACCCCAGCAGTCGGCCCTACACCGCCTTCCGAACTCCAGCTGGCTTGTTCCATTTTACCGTCATGCCGTTTGGCCTACATGGGGCACCTGCAACTTTCCAACGGCTGATGGACAAGGTCCTTGAGGGATGCGAAGAATGTAGCGCAGCCTATTTGGACGATGTTGTGATCTACAGCCGGACGTGGGAGGAGCATGTCGCACACCTGAGAAAGGTCCTGGGGAAAATTGAAAGGGCAGGGCTCACCCTCAATCTCAAGAAATGTGAGTGGGCCCGAGAAGAAGTGCGTTACTTGGGCTATCAACTTGGCCAAGGCGAGGTGCGTCCTCAAGTGGACAAAATGGAGGCAATCCGCAACTGCTCCAGACCCCGCACAAAGAAAGAAGTGAGGTCTTTCTTGGGTCTTATTGGGTGGTACAGACGCTTTGTGCCACAGTTTTCCACTATTGCTTTTTCCACTCACCGCCTTGACCGCCAAGGACCAAAGGAACCCGGTGAACTGGACAGAGCAGTGTGAGACAGCGTTCCAGACTTTAAAGGAGTGCCTGTGCTCTTCACCTGTCCTCTGCAGCCCTGATTTCACCAAGCGGTTTCCTGGTCCAAGTGGACGCGTCGGCAGTAGGTGTGGGTGCTGTTCTGGCACAAGGAAACCCTGGCGAGGAACGGCCCATTCTCTACCTGAGCAGAAAATTGCTGCCGCGTTAAAGCCCGGTATTCTGTGGTGGAGAAGGAGGGTCTCGCCATCAAGTGGGCCTTGGAAAGTCTCCGATACTATCTCCTAGGTAGGGAGTTTGACCTTGAGACCGACCACCGAGCCCTCACCTGGATCAACAGCATGAAGGACAATAACGACCGGCTGACGAGATGGTACCTCTCGCTGCAGCCTTTCAAGTTTACGATTCGGCATCGAAGAGGCACAGCCAATGTGGTGGCAGATTACCTGTCCAGGTTGCCCAACCTTGGCAACCTTGGGGAGAGGGAGGATAGTGTGACGAAGTAGCTTCGTCAGTAAGTGCGGGGAGGCCAAGGCGACATGGAGCCCACACACACAGACACACACGCACACACACCTGTACCAGCGTTTTCTCTTACCTGTCCAATAGCCATTCTTTTTTCTCCTCCAAAGCCATCGTAGCAGTCTAGGGTGCACACTTGATTGCTGCTAAACCATACTTCTCGCCATAACACGGTCCCAAATTCACACACTCTCCCGTTTACCGTCGTCCTCTCCACGTTTCTGCCGGCCATCCCGAACTCCGCGGTCTTCCGCATTATATTGCGTCAGTGGTGGGCGCACGGGTATGACGTCATTTGCGACGTCATGTTAATTCACCGTGTTTGGGTGAAATTAATTAGGTTTTTTTTGTCTGTTGCATTAATCCTTACACATAGGCGTGGATGTGTGTAGAAATATATTTATGAATTTGTAGTATTATTTATGAAATGTTTATGGTTCTGTTTGAAGAGAATTCTTGATTTTTTCTGTTGATTGTTTTGGGGGAGGAGCCTCCTGTTATAAAAAGGAGACTCCTAGGACCTCAAGGGGCTGTTCCAGGAGGGAGCTGAGTGCACCGCAGGCACTAGCTCCAGAGCTAAGAGAAGGTTGTTGTTTTTTTGCCTATCTATTGTATTGCTGCATGTGACCTGTAAATATCCACCGTTTTCTGTTCTGCACTATTTTGTTTTTTCACTCTGGGAATAAATATACAAACACTGTTTCCTGACTACGCCATATCATTTTCGTGGGAAAGAGGAACCCGCGACAATGATATACATTGTTGCAAATGGAATAATAACATCCCCAACATCAGCCAATTGAAATGCATTCTAAAACATTATTTAAAGTCACCTTCAAAGACATAAGCTGGTGTTTGGATGGATGGAATGAGAAAAAACATAAATATTTGAATCATTTAATATTGTCAACACAAAGCTTTGTGTCACTTGTAGACTTACTCATAGTGGGAAGAGGAACCAAAACATTTACACAAGTAAGAGTACTGTTACTTCGAACAAAACCGAGAAGAAGATAATGATATGAAAATAAGCAAAATCTTACCTTTTGTTAAAGCTGTTGGTGGCCTGTCGACTAAACACAAGAAGTCTGTTTTTACATTGCACTCTGCAATGCTTTCTGGACTGTGGAGGATTTTTTCGTTGCAGTTCCAATGGACTGGCCACTAGTCCAATTTACGACACTCAAGAGGGTTTGTTATATTATTTTTATTTTATTACTTTTGCTTCTTTTTCTTAACCTTTTTATTATAGACATTTTTAGTGTGCACATCCAAAACGTACAGAAAAACACAAACCTGGCCAACATGTAAAATTTGCATTCCAGTTACCAAGTAATTTATCATTTTCATCATTGAGTTTTATTTTTATTATTTTATATAACATAAAGAAAACAAAGAACATGACACAGAGAAGGACTATGACTGGCACCGACTCACTGGAGACCAAGAGGGGCCTTTGTTTTGAACCGGTCTAGACTCTGCACACGTCACTATAAAACTCTCAATCTTCAAAACAGACTCTGCTCGTGGCTCTTTACCGCTGGAGCAGGGGTCGTATTACGTTTGAATACCGTCCTACATGGTTCAAGTCATGGATCTGAGCTTCTGTCTCCAATGGAAAGCCAACTTTAAAAAATTAAGTTGAGGTGTAGGGGGTTTGTCAGTTGCCCCTTTAGATAGCTTTACCATTCATAGAGATAAAAGTGAAGATTAGATAATAAATCAAGTAAGTCATGATCAAGTTGCACAGTTGCATTTGGAAATTCTGTTTTGAAAATACTTTTAAAACTTTACTTTCAAAAGGTTTTCTGGAGCAGCACGAAATGGCAAAGCGAGAAGGAACGGCACGACGCTGGCATACGTGCTACCCACTCTGGCACTTAATTTATACAATCTGGTCCACTATGTAACATATTTTTTCTTCTTGAGCTACCCTCAAAGACAACTTTTTTTTCTGTATTTTTTGTACTTAAATATTAATCATTGACAAAAAATAAACTAATCATTAACATATGTTTAATAGTAATTTAGGGTAAGGGTCATGGTAAGTTATTATTGTGAATGTTGAGTTTTTGGCAATATTTCTTTATTCATTAATAAACACTTTTAAACGCTTTGTATGCCCAAAACTGTATAAACGCCTCTGTCCGAGTTGCCAGATATTACGAGTAAAACCAATTTGAACCAAATAGGGCTCTTTACTGTATGTCTCCATTGTTGTGTCTGTTTCTTTCCGTACCTACTCTTGTTGTGTCTTTGAGCAAGGCACTTCACACACCTTTTATCATTCTCACTTATATTTTTGTGGGCCTTAGTTTCTATAAAATCACAGTTTAGACAAATACTTTTTATTACCGTTTAACTCTCAAAATGTAATGCTGTGTTTGCCTATCAGTCTAACTCTCGAGTAACATGGGCGACCGCTCTCATTTCCCCTTTAATAACTGATTACTGTATATGAATTTTCACATTTTTCTACCTGCTCATTTTGCCTTTTGACTGTGTTGATTTACTGCTCTTTCACCACCTCTTATTCGCTCATGTGGAATCTGCCTTTTGGGGCTCTTTCTTCAAACTGTCTACATACGCCGTCCCCTTCGCTCTCTCTCCGCTCTGGTCTCACCCCCGTCCCACTCATTACTCACCCTTGTCTCCGCTCAGTGTTGCGTAAGAGTCCACTGGTCCTGATCCAAGGAACACTGGCTCAGTCAGGGCTGAATACGACTCTGTGTGGGAGGAGCGCACTCAGGTCAGGTCGGTTACATTACAAAAGTACAATTAAGTACTGTAATGAAGTAACCATTTTCCTATCTAAAAGTACTTTTACAGGAGATACTTTTGTCATTTCTTTCACTACATTTGAGATCATATTTCTGTACTTTTTACTACATTTTTGAAAAGGATTGAAAAGTAGAAAAAGATTTACTAAACAATTAAGAAATTGATTTAAATTGACATTTGTTGGCCAAAGATTTGTACATTTCTTAATTGAAATCATCACTTTTTACAGGTGCTCAAAATCTGTGTGAAATATTTTTATTTTTTACTCTTAAAGTACATTTTTAAACCGGTACTTTTACTCATGTTGATTTTTTTTTTTTTTTTTTTTTACATTTTAACTTTTTTTCCCACCCTATTACTGTAGCCTACTGTAACTGAAGTAACAAAACTGAGTACTTCTTCCATCACTGTCTGTACTGAGTAATATGCTGTGTGAAGTCATCACTTAACCATCCCTGTAGTTTAAAACTGAGCTGAGACCGGTCTGAATCCTATGGTAGATTTTGCTGTCAGATTTCAGATTGGTTGACCTTGGTTTATGGTTCATATCTCTGCAATTACTGGGCCCATTCACATGAATCAACATTTTACAAAAATGTTCAGCATCTTCTCTGTTAGCCTCAGAAAGTGGTGTAACATTTCATTCCAAAGACGTGATTTCTGTCAGTTGAACGGACTTCACGCCGTGTGGGAGGTGCAATAATCTGTACATTGGAAACAAAAGTGATATTTGGAAATAGAGCTATTTCTTGAAAATACATAAACAGGATGTACCCTTGTACTTGTTTGGTCCTGGTTTGATTCCAGTTTAAATCTGATGTAGACTTGATTTGGTCCTGTTCTTGTTCTTGGTTCAGTTCCAGTCCAGCCTCAATTTTAATGTTAAGTTACTGCAAGTGTGAACGCATCTCAAGTTTGTCCCACCATATTCCACCAAATTGTACTGCTCATTTCCCCTGCACCATCAATGGACTCAAAACTCAGACACGTTGCTGGTGAAGATATACATCATTTTCCACGCTATAGAGAAATTTGTCCTACGCAATTATCAATATCCAAACTTTTCATTTGTGAGCTGTGAAAAAAACAATCGTGATGCGTCTCCTTAGTTTAGCACCTGGACTTGCGGCAGTCTTCAGAGCGTTTGAGTTATTTCTCTGTCTCTTCTCAGACATGTCAGGGTGCCAGGAGTTTCCCCCGGGACACACTTCCTCCTCCACCACATCTGGACCTCAGCGTTGATTCTATCTCTCCCTCTCTCTCTTTTTCTTTGTGAGCTCCATTATATTGACATCGCTACGGTGTCTCGTCCATATTTCACCTGTCTGCGGGCCGGCAGCCACAGCTCAGATGTGCAGCAGTGTCTGGGGAGGAGCAGGTGTCTGAGGCGGAGGAGGCTGGGCGTGTGCCATGCACCAGTGCAGACGAATCAAGACCTGGAGTGTGTGATACAAATACACAGTGAATTTAGAATGGAACAAAATCTACTTTGAAGGCCCTGTGTGATGGTGTGGTGTTGCAAAGTCTCTGATTTGTTTCTAACCTGAAGCAGTCCCTTCCATGATAGGTTGCCAGCAATTATCCAACAGGAGGTTTGTTCTTATTTGCTTAGTTGAATCCAGGAGGTGACTTTCTTTTTTGGGAGTCGAGAAATGTTTTAGACCAGTAGTTCACAAAAGCACTGAGCTGGAATTAACAACACATATAACTAAAATTAAAACAGATCTAAAATGTTTTGTAACTTGACATTTATATTACAGGCGTTTCTTTTTATAATGGGGGGAAGTAGACTCGCATCAATTACATCTGAAATTAGGTTGAAATGTAGCAGGAAAGTAAACTTAATCGCATAAAAAAAATGTCCTTATTTTGACACACCCTTTAAAGTGGAATTTTGAATGTGCATTTTCCTGTTAGTTCTGTTCTCTGATACAATCAAAAATTCATATCATATCATATCGGTCGGTTGAAACGCATGTGTGTGATTATTTCTACACCAGAAATACAAGGAGCAACAGATGTAGCTGCAACACTGAAGTATTCTTGCTATTGGCTTATTAGTAAGTTATTACTCATTAAAAGCATAAGCAGTTTTATATATGGTAATATAACGAAAGTTCAGTATGTAACTATGGTTCTATTCATCTCAGAAGAGGTGCTTCAAGCAGTGATGATCTTGCAGTGCTTGAAGTACTGCCTCTGGCGGTCAGAGGGATGAAATAGAACACCATTTTACTCCATGTTCAGATAACTCAATGTAGAGAAGGTTAAACTCAAGATCTGGAGATGCGTCCTCCAGTCAAATTTACATTGGAGCACAATAAAGTTTACAAATGCAAATTGGTAAATCTTAATGATGTTAATGAACATACATGAGAGACACCGCATTTTAGTCATGGGCTAATTTCCATTCATTGTCTCACATTCACTTTCATTTATACACCAGCACTCATGCAGCCCAATGACCCAAGGACCCCAATGTGGCACGTGGCAGTCCAGTGGTCTCCATCCAAGTACTAACCAGGCCCGTTCCTGTTTAGCTTCCGAGATCTGATGAGATCGGGCATTGACAAGTTGATAGTCAATTGATACATTAATGACAACTCCTTAGTTACTAAGCCTTAATCATTCCTAATGAACTATTTGGTCATTATGAATTAAGTCTTTGTTCATGATTTATTAAGGCTAATTAAGTTATAGTTATTTTAAAGTGGTACCAAACAATTATAGTAAAGTCAAACCATTAAAAAAAAGAACAAAAAAGATAGTCAAGATTTAAACTTTTTTTTAATGATAATATAAAAGCAGGCCTTTGATGTGTTCCTTCTCCTTAACTCCATAATTGCCTGGGAGTGGGTCGGATGTGTTTTTTGCTGTAAAGTGAAGTTAATGATCCCAGCCTTACATATGCGGTACATGCCCCGCCCCACCCCTCTCCCCCATCTCTCACACATCTCTTAAAACATGCTTACAGCATTTCTTTAGCCACAATTAGGCAGTTGGCATGCTTTTCCATACTTTATTTTGGTTCAAATCTCTATGATCGGAGTGAGCCGGCATGCAAACATATCAAAGCCAAAGTGAGGGGAGAGAGCAGTGAATAGGGCTGTTGTTGTTAAATTGTGTTATATGTAGAGTGGAATAAGCTCTGAAAATCTACATAATAAATAAAACAAATTATACCACTGAAATGATTTTTACTTTGAAATTCTTCTATCCATCCATCCATCCATTTTCTGCCGCTTGTTCCCGTTTGGGGTCGCGGGTGAGCCTATCCCAGTGCCTTTGGGCCTTAGGCGGGGTACACCCTGGACAGTGGCCAACTCGTCGCAGGGCTAACACAGAGACATAGACACACAGACACACAGACAACCATTCACTCTCACACTCATTCACTAGGGTCAATTTACCTAACACATGCATCTCACATGCAGACTCCACCCAGAGAGATCATGTTTTCCCATGATTTCCTTCTTGGGAGGCGAGAGCTCTAACCGCTGTGCCACCGTGCACCCCGTGCAGTTCTTCTATTCAAATAAAATTGTAAGTCTAAAATCAATAAATATACGGAATATCTTTCCCATGTAATTGTTTATTTTAATCCAAAGGAAATGTAAGGATTCATTTTCCTTAATGGTACGAAGCCCCTGAAGTCATACTATCTCTAAAGTACATCTTATCTAGCTAGTGTTAGTTTAACTTACTTTAGCTTGAGCTGTTAAAAGATTCCCATCACAGGAAAAAGTTGAATAATCCAGCGTTTATTGTTCAACATAAGAAAATAATGTTTTGTCCATAGATATGTGCATGCCAGATGGATTTGATCAATATTCATGAAAGAAATACTGTAAGTACCGTGAGTCATATTGTAAATATTTAGGAGCGCTCTACAGTCTAACAACATTTACAAAGAAATTGTACATACAGTACATAGGCCACATCTGTCTATACGCCACAGATGTCCATGTTGTAACATGAGATATTTACACAGAAGATGGTGCACTCTGTCCTTGATTTACCTCTGTCTGTCTTCCACCACATGCTCCTGTGCTTGTACTTAGCGAGTGAGAGAGTGAGTGAGAGAGAGAGATTTCTGCTAGGGTACCCCGAAAGGCCATTAGCCTATAAAAATCAATAAATTGGCCACATTGTTGTATAGTGTATGTATTGTTGTAATGTGAGAAAAAAGTAGCGGCTTATGGTATGAATTTTACGGTAGTTTTTTGCAGGCTGTGTCCGAATCGCTCCGTGATTGAGAGCATTGTATAATCTGTTCAATAATAGAGCACTTTGCGGTGAATGAGGGGTTAGGGACTAGGGAGGGCATTCGGACACAGCCTAAACCATCTGACTACTACCCTTGTGGCAGGTAACGCGAGACTAGCACTCCTTTAGATAGAAATTAAAATATTTTGGAAAACTAAACTGTTCTTGAATTAACGTATTTAATTAGAAAATGCCTTGTTTCATTCATAAATCTGTTTGAATTATTTTAAGCAGAGACTTAAATGCATGGAGTGCGAATGAGAGCCAGATGTTTTCAGGTTGAGGTGAGGACAGAACCGTTATAAATACAGGAAGTGACATCATTGCATTCACATGTGTCTTGTGGGCACGCTCTAAACAGGAAACAGATTAAGGCTTAAATGGACCACAACAATTCATTTAATAATATGGGCCAGCTCAGAGGCTCCACAGAGGGAAGGGGGCTGTCAACGAGTCTGGGCATGTGTTTTTTTCACATTTCAATTTGAAGCGTGACCCACACTAAGGACCTACAAATTTCTCTTTCATGTTTTGGTTTTTAAAACATGCACTAGTATTGTATATATTTAGTTTACACATTGAGAGTTTGAAGGACTGCACCAACTTCCCTATGCAGCCATAAAAAGCACAAGAATGTTTAAAGAATCTTTAAAGGTGCACTCTGTACTTTTCTGGGAGAGGGAAACAGTTATTGTTAACTTTACTGAGAGGGCAAAACTCTCTCTGGCCTCAGAAAAGCATAATAATAATAATAATAACATTGTGGTAAATAGTCAGGATGCTAGGTTATTGAGCAATACATGTGGACTGATGCAAAGAAATGAACTTGTCCTGTTTTTCATGTTTATAATACTGCAAAAATCAGGTAGATCACATTTAAAGAAATATCTCCTGACAGACTTCTGTGCAACTGGCTAATGTTTAACTTAATTTGTAGGACATTTTTATCGAACAATGAAACTATGACTGGACTATATGGATAAGACACATATAATTTGTTGCGATATCTATTCAAATTGTTGAACTTATTATTAAATTGTCATGAATCTATATAATGAAACGGAATCAAAGTCTCTGTCATGTTCTTGCAAAGCAGGCAGGCCTTAGGCTCCTCATACATTATTTGGAAATTGTTTATTTATCAAACAAAAAGTCAGAGAACAAAGAGGAAGTCCAATTTAAAAGTAATTAGCATATTAACGACGTTGAATTAAGCAATGGATAGCTGTCCCAGAGCCCCCGTCATTGACTCTCCTTGGCAAGGAAAAACTACAAAAAAAAAGTGGGAAAAAGTTGAAATCTGGAGGAGAAACACGGGGAAGGAAAGAACCTACTCCCACGGATGGACAGGCTGCAGGTGATCCAGGACTGACGCGCTTCCATTTACAGATGAACTGTGAAGCCAGAGACAGTCAACTGGCAGATGAAGAGCATCTGCAGCATCAGATGAGGAACATCCAGGTCTAAAGGTCAGGGTCATGAGATGGGGTGTGGCATTCACCATTCCACAGCACAGCAGCATCTGGAACAGTAACACTCCCCAGATGGGAGTGTGAGAGAGCGCTACAGATGAACTTAAAGCAAAACTAAGTCACATTTTTACCTTATTAAACGTCTTTGTAAGTCCCTGTGATGTTTAAATACTGTATGTCTATGGTCTCCCCCTGCTGTCTCTGGGAGGAAAACCAGCCTTGCAACATTTGCCAATATTGACCCGAAGACGACTGAGAAATCCTGGCGCTTTTTTTTTTTTTTTTAATTGGCCACGTTAAATGCTTTTGTATGTGATTATACTTCCTTACTTCCTATAACCTGACCATAAGCTATTTCAAAGAGGAACGTTTGAAGCCTGGTCTTAAATGAAGACACTTTGTCGGCCTCTTTATCATGGACAGGAGTTGATTCCATAACACAGGAGCTTGGTAGCTAAACGCTCTACCTCCTACTGTGTTCTCAAAATGCTGGACTTCTGGTGGTCCCAAGAGTCTCTAAAAGCAAAGTGCTTGATGATCTATTTTTTTTTTTCAGTTTAGTTGTGTTTTAATATGAAATCCAAATTACAACGTTATAACAAAATCTGCATTGATTCTGGACAATATATGGTATGAATAGGGGTGGACAATATTGTCAAAATTTAGATAATATAAATGTTGTTTTTAACGATATTCAAAATTGGAATATCGAGTATGTAGTTTATAGGATATTTATATATTGATATTTCTGTACTTTCGTGAGTCATTTTATAGACATTTCATATTACACCTCAACTAATACGTTCAAGGTTTTTAATGTTTTAACACATTTCTGTACGATTGATTGTCTGTATATTGTTATCATCACACCAATATCGCCCATCAGGTACGAACAGTACGAGTAGGTCAGCTTCTGTTGTTTCTGAACAAATACAATGATTGAAACAGCCTTAAGGTTCAACTTTTCCCTGTATTTCCTCTTTGTCATAGAGTTGGCCTTGACTCTGTCCTTAGCCTTGAGTCAGACTTTGTTCCTGTCTCAGATGGGTCCTTATGCGTCCGTTTTGGCTCCCGTGTTATTTGTAGGCAAACATCACACATCATATACCTGAGAAGGGCGCTCACTATTTTCAGTAAATACTTTTTTAAACGTAACATTTGGTTTTGTTGAAAGGCAGTGTGTTAGACATACATTTGATTCATTTTACCTACATTAGTTAATAAAGATTAGGTTGCAAAAATCAATGTGGTTTATTGCATCTTATTTTCCATTAACGCTATTGCTTCTGTGTAAAATCTGCAGTAAATGTGTTGTGGTCAGTGTGTGGGTTGGCTCAGAGGCAGGCATCACCACATGATGGCTAATTTCAAATATTTTCATTATACCAGGGTTTATGTGGCCAACTATTTTATGTTCTTAGCTCTAGCCTTGTGTAACAGTCTCTTAGGTTATGTTGAGACTGATTTACCCAGGTTTTGGCACCATTCTCCATTGGTTGGGAAACAACGGCTAAAGCTGATAGGCCCCCTCGTCTCCGTTTACTGTCCTGTGGGTGCTTTTCTGGGTCTTAATGGCCTCCTTAATCCAACGATTGTGTTTATTTTCCTTCATCCCAATTAAACCTGTGTAAAAATCAGTCGTCACCGTAACATCAAGTGCCCTTTCTGAGGATGAATGCAGAAGATAATACTGGAAGACTAAATTAATTTCTTTGAAGCCAAATTAGTTTATTTCAAATTGGTGGACACGGTGGTTTTCCGTTTACTTAATTAGTTAGACTTTTTTGTTTAAAGGCACGACAGAGGCTAAGACAAAAATGTATGGGATATTTACTTTTAGCACCTCAGCGCACCTCAAAGTGAGTGGGACGTTTAAGACAGAGCAGCAAATACTCCCCATGCGGGGTTGATTGTGCCGGTCATCTATGGTTCCATTCAATGTTGTGGCCAATGCATCTTATGAATTTTCTGACTTTTTGCACATGAGGTGGCAATAATACATTCAAGCATTCAATTTGTGCACCTATACTTTTTGGAGCTGGTGAGGGAGATAGCGTAAATATTCTACAATTATTAAAACAAAAAACGCAACTCCAGGCGTATTTTGGATCTGGAAATAATATTTTCACATGGTTAAAACAAAAAATCACCCAAGCATATACGGCTCTAAAATATTTTGAATGTTTTCTCTTTTCCTTCCAATAGAGTGCAGTTTTGGTACAGATGGCCGATACATTATTGGATCAACACGATCTCTGTGTTCCTCAGACTGACCCAGAATGATTTACTCCGTGCTGTGTTCTATAGTCCACACAGAGCTCTCATTACAGTGAAGGACACACACAGCTCTGGGCCTAATAAAGTCCAGCCTCCTCCAGCTAAACTCCGGACCACATGTGCTGGCCCTGAATGCCTCACAGGTGTGCTATAGCTGAAGACGACACGCTGCATTCAAGGAACGTCAGAATTTATCCTGTTAATGAGACATACAGTGAAGAAAATAAGTAAGTGAACACCCTGCGATTTTGCACGGGCTCCCACTTAGAAATTATGAAGGGGTCGGAAATTTTCATTTTCGGTGCATTTCCACTGTGAGAGACAGAATCTAAAAAAAATATATATCCGGAAATCACATTGTATGATTTTTAAATAATTTATTTGTTTGTTATTGCTGCAAATACGTATTTGAACACCTGAGGAAATCAATGTTAACATTTGGTACAGAAGCTTTTGTTTACAGTTACAGAGGTCAAACGTTTCCTGTAGTTCTTGACCAGGTTTGTACACACTGCAGCAGGGAGTTTGGCCCACTTCTCCACACAGATCTTCTCTAGATCTTCCTAAGTCTTATATTTTTTCTCTGGTGTGTTTTGACAGCTCTTTGGTCTTGCCCATGGTAGTAGTTGGAGTCTGAATGATTTGGGGGGTGGACAGGAGTCTCTATGCCGCTAAGGAGCTCAAACAGGTGCTATTCATATAGATGAATAAGTGGAGTAGAGATGGACTCTTTAAAGGCAGACTAACGTGTCTTTGAGAGACAGAATTCTTGCTGCTTTGCAGGTGTTCAAATACTTATTAGCAGAAATAACATACAAATCATTTTTTTTATGAGGAAAATTTCAGAACCCTCCATAATTTCTGAGTGGGAGAACTTCGCAGGGTGTTCAAATACATATTTTCCTCACTGTATGGATCATAAGGGGTTCATTGAGACGACGTGTTAAGCGTTGCACAGTCTCCATTTGTCCTGCACTTTCCAGAGTCATGAAAAGTCTTGCAGCTGCTGCTCAAAACTGTGCAGCTCGGGAAAGTGACAGTGTTGTAATCAGGCCTAAACTGTGAAGGATGGATATGAACAGAACGACCATATATGGAGGAGAAGAGCAGGCTGTAGAGGACAGAGCGGTGCAGTGCAACTGACACTTGGTACAGTCACTGGAAGGATTTAATTATCTTCTTATTTATGCATTACACTGGCTTTTAAAACTACTTTTGGAAATTATGTGTTAACTTCCTTGAATTGTTTATGCAAAACCTTTGGTAACCTTTTGGTCACACTAACCTGAATAAAGCATGAACAACAACTTCATAATTAAAAAAAAGTTTATTAAGAATGAATCAGGCTTAGTTACTACATAATTAATATCCCAACTTCTAACTCCTTAATTTATAACAATTACGAAGACAGTGGATTATTAGACAGTAAAACTGGAATTAGGTTGAATTCCCTTACCTACACTGCCCTCTGGTGGAGTAACAATGACATTTTCATTTCTGGTCAACTGCATTTTCCTCCCGATCATAAATCAGAATCAGAAAGAAGTTTATTCCCATTGTCAATGAACAAAATTCACAAACATAGGAACTTGTCTCGGCCTTAAGGTGCAACATAAAACACTGAGCAATAATAAAACAACATATATTCAATCAAAAAGGGCATGCATTAGGAAACAATTTAAAAATTACTATAAAAATTAAAAAATAAAAAAAAAATAGGCATTACTATGTACACAAGAGTTACAGTTAGATTTACAGTGTGAAGTGTTCATGAGTCCAACGGCAGAGGGAAAGAAACTATTCTTGTGGCGGGAGGTTCTGGTCCGGATGGACCGTAGCCTCCTGCCTGAGGGGAGTGGTTCAAATAGACCATGTCCAGGGTGAGAAGGGTCAGCTGTGATCCAACCTGCTTGTCCCAGAGCCCTGGAGACGTACAGGTCCTGCAGAGATGGAAGTCTGCAGCCGATCACCTTCTCAGCAGAACGCACAATGCACTGTAGTCTCTGTTTGTCCCTGGCTGTGGCTCCAGCGTACCACACGGTAATGGAGGAGGTGAGGATGGACTCAATGATGGCCGTGTAAAACTGCACCATCATCTGCACTGGCAGCTTGGCTTTCCTCAGCTGCCGCAGGAAAGTACATCCTCTGCTGGGCCTTCTTGATGAGGGAGCTGATGGTGGGCTCCCACTTGAGGGTCCTGGGTGATGGTGGTGCCCAGGAAGCGGAAGGAGTCCACGGTGGTGATGGGGGAGTCTGTCATGACAAGGGGGGGCTGGGGGGCTGTGGCTTTCCTGAAGTCCACGATCGTCTCCACTGTCTTCTGGGCGTTGAACTCCAGGTTGTTATTGCACCGCTGCACCAGGACACCAAGCCGGTCCACCTCCCTCCTGTAGACGGACTCATCCCCGTCCGAGATGAGCCCGATGAGGGTGGTGTCGTCCGCAAACTTGATGAGTTTTACGGAGTCTGTGCTGGCTGGAGGTGCAGCAGTTTGTGTACAGGGAGAAGAGCAGAGGAGAAAGTACACAGCCCTGTGGAGAGCCTGTTGCTGATAGTCCGAGTGTCTGAGACATTCTTCCCCAGCTGCACGCACTGCCTCCGATCCGTCAGGAAGTCAGTGATCCACCTGCAGGTGGAGTCACGGGCACGTTGAGCTGGGCGAGGCTTGTCCTGGAGCAGAGCAGGGAGGATGGATGTGTTGAAAGCAGAGCTGAAGTCCACAAACAGGATCCTGGCGTAGGTTCCCAGGGAGTTCAGATGCTGCAGGATGAAGTGGGAGTGCCAGGTTGATTGTGTCGTCTACAGACCTGTTGGCTCTGTAGGCGAACTGCAGGGGGTCCAGCAGGGAGGAGGTGAAGGACTTGAGGTGGGGCAAGACCAGGCGTTCAAATGACTTAATTACTACAGACGTCAGCGCCACAGGCCTGTAGTCATTAAGTCCAGTGATCCGGGGCTTCTTGGGGACAGGGACAATGATGGCAGACTTGAAGCAGGCTGGGACATGGCATGTTAAAAATGTCTGTGAAGACGGGGGTTAACTCTCCTGCGCAATGTCTTAATGTAGCGGGCGAGATGCCGTCTGGTCCAGCAGTTTTCGGGGGATTTGGATTTCCGAAATAGCCTGTGAAACGTCCTGTTCCTGAACTGAGAGAGTGGTTGGGGACGTGGGGGGACCAGGTTTGGGTTGGCGGAGGTGGCCACTGTGGGGTGAGGGGGTGGTCACATCAAACCTGGAGTAGAAGGTGTGTTGAGTTTGCTCAGTCACTTGACAGATACCCTTTTCGACTTTGTCGATTGCAGCAGGGGGGGCTCGGGGCTTGTGGTTGGTGAGAAGCCGGAGCCCCCTCCCTCCACACGGAGGCGGGGTTGTTGTCAGAGAAACTGCTGCTTCAGACGCGTACTATTGTACCGTACGTTGTAGCCCGTGATCTCGCTCGAGAAACCTCTTTGGCTAAATCCATACTTTGCATCTTTGTAGCGCCCCCTGTCTCTCCAGCTCTGTGCGCTGCCTCCTTCTGCTGCCTTAACTGCCTCAGTTTTGGAGTGAACCAGGGTTTGTCATTGTTGAAAGTGTGACATGTCACAGTTGACTGACTGGCCTAGACTTCGAACATAGAATTTTCTATATGTCTACTTTAAAATACAGTATCGTATACATTTTTGTAAATGTTTTGTATAAAAACAGTGTTTTTTACTGTTCTAGTATACACATGTCTAATTAGGCCTGTGTATGTTCATTTGGATTCCATACAATTCTCAACCCTTCTTTTTGACAAAACTGTTGCTTTCATTAATGTTTCCAGACTGAAACACAAAACACAAGCCAACCCAGACTGAAGTTCTCTTGGGATGAATCTGATTCAGCAGTCTCAGGAAATGTTGGAAAGTAAATACAGTTAGTTTTAGTTTTCATTTGCTATTTGCAGTTAAAACTCACATTGAAAAGACATATGCTAAAAGCGCACAGCAAAACATTTATTTATTAATCGTTATTTAACCAGGTAAGACCCCATTGGGATCAAGACCTTTTTTTTATAAGGGTGATATTTAAAAGTACGAGACAGACACATTTTTAAAGGATTCCCTTTGTTTTTTTTAAATTGCTTGAAATCCCCTAATTGAGACCAGATCTCCCAGCCTCAAGTCTACTTCACGGGAGTTCCAAGCTGCTGGGAGCAGCATAAGAAAACACTCTTTCCCCACTCAGTCGTCTTACAACAGGGCACCGACAGGCTGTATGTATCAAGAAGAGCGCAGGGCATAATGACCCTCAGCTCTTTGCACAAGGGGAAAGGGCACACAAGTAGGAAGGTTTACTTTTTTCATATTACTTTATACACTAAAAGCATCCAATGTGTGAACCTCCTGGCACCCAAATGAGGCCATCCAGCCTTGGCATAGAGTCCCACAGTGGTGGTGAGTGAGCCTGCGGCAACCTGCTGTGAATCTCAAAGCACAGGGATATGTAGTATCCAGGATTTCAGTCATTTTGCAGTTGCATTTATATAGAGAGCATCGCCATAATCCAACGGATTGGTGTAATCCCTCATTCGTCCAGGAGTGTTCCATTGTAGAAAAAGATTCACTTTGTAGTGATCTGGACTCTGTTTTAGAAAAAACAAGACGTTTCAACTCATCCAAGAGTCATTCTCAATCTGTGAAACAAGTCTGAGAACTCCTGTTTATATCCTGATATATCCTGAGAATCTACATAATCATAAGAGTAAAACTGCAACCATCATCTGCACTGGCAGCTTTGGCTTTCCTCAGCTGCCGCAGGAAGTACATCCTCTGCTGGGCCTTCTTGATGAGGGAGCTGATGGAGGGCTCCCACTTGAGGTCCTGGGTGATGGTGGTGCCCAGGAAGCGGAAAGGAGACCACGGTGGTGATGTTGGAGTCTGTCATGACGAGGGGGGGCATGTGGGGGGCTGGGGGGCTGTGACTTTCCTGAAGTCCACGATCATCTCCACTGTCTTCTGGGCATTGAGCTCCAGGTTTTTTACACCAGGACACCAGCCGGTCCACCTCCCTCCTGCAGACAGACTCATCCCCATTGAGATGAGCCTGATGAGGGTGGTGTCGTCTGCAAACATGTTCAGTTTTGCAGAGTCGTGGCTGGAGGTGCAGCAGAGGAGCTCAAGGAGACAAATTTGTGCAAATAGAGGCCAAAAGTATGCGCAAACTAATGAATATAAAGAACTTGCCTTGAGCCTTGTAGAGACTTTCAGGAACGTGTGTGAGAGAAACATGATGCTGGTTTACAATGCTTTGGCGCTTTTCATCATGCTGTGCACAGGTAATTGCAAAACTAAGTGACATTTTGGGAAAACATTTTGTAAGTCTTTGGGGGAGTAACACTTCATATCTTAAAATAAGATATTTCTTCTCCAATGGACAGCGGTAGAATCTTTTCAAAACTATTTTTGAAATGTTGGTGTTAAAGGGACTTTGGTGAAATAATTAAAACATTTTAACGGTTTAAAATGCATGCTATTGTAAACCTTCTTTGTGTGTTCAGTTCAATACATTATTTTATTGTCCTTATGGTCATTTGGTGTGCAGCGGTGGAACAAACAACCACAGGAGGGGAGAATCTCACTTCTCTACCCCCTCCAGATTTCCAGGACAGGAGCACATCCTCCCTCAATTCCTCCTCCAGAGGTGAGTGGCTCGAATAAATTCTCCATTTGTGGACCAGTCAAATACACATGTGGGAATCCATTCAAAATGGCTCTTCAACTTAAGGGTCTCTCTTCCTGATTTTTTACACTTTTAAATTCCACATTTGAATAGAAATTAGCTTTTAACCCTCTATATGATCATGAAAGTTTTAATAATACATTTTGTCCACTGCTGACATGATGTTCATGTTGATCAGAGCTGAAATTTCATGAGGAAGTAAAGATTGTAAAGCCCTAAACATAAGTCCTATGTGATATCAATTTCACTACAGTGTGTGTCTCATTGGTTAGTCGATGGTTTGAGTAGTGACTGCTGTGCTTGTGGTAATCTGTAATATTAAAATATTATAAATCTGTCCGATAAAAGCAGAATGCATTTACATTTTAACTTTAAATTATAATATATAGTACTCTCCCAACATACTATTTACATGTTCAGGTACAATTTTCACAAGTGAACTGAATATGGCACAGTGACTTTACAAAGAAGACAGCACAAAGTTGAGCAGTTTGATGGCGACAGCAGGAATGAGCAGCGTGGCAGTAACAGTCTATAAACTGAGCAGCACACTGTGGACCGGGTGGGAGGAAAAGTCCACAATCGTTCTGATTTTGGACAACATCTTCCTCTGCCACATGTCAGACAGAGAGTCCAGTTTATTGCTCAAGTACTTGTAATCCTCCATCACGTCCACACTGACCCCCAGGCCAGTGTTTGCATCTTTGAGGTCAAATGCAAACTGGCCCTTCCCTAATTTACATGGGATAGGTTTCGTCTCAGTTATTTGTATATACTTGTATTAGTCCAGAAGCCATCCCTGCCCTATGTAATAATTTCTATACATTTTCATTAGTGTAGCACTATTTTTTCATATTTTCATGTAGCGTGGTCTTGTCTCAGGTGGTATAACGAATTGGAAACCAATATGCATACACCTATAATGTGATATTGTTGTTTTCCTCATCATGTCAGTATTCTTTGGTCCAAATTTCTTTAAGATTTTGTTGCCCATAGGCTTTATTAGACAGGAGAGGACAGGGGAATGAGAGAGAGGGGAGGACACATAGTAAATTGTCAGAGTCGAGATTCAAATTCGCGACACAGCGGCGGCCGGCTGCACTTGGAGCTTGGCATACGTGTGCTGTGACTTAACCACTCGACCACTGGGCACCACGGTCCGATCTCTGTGACACAAAATTATTTTTTAAAATAATGGAGGAAAGTTTAGTTTGATAGATTTGATAGAATCTTCCTAATTTCTGCCTCATTAATAAGAGTCAGAATTAGCTCTGAGTCAGATGGTTGACCTTGCATAGGGGTTTTGAGGATAAAACTCCTTCATAATTCAAAAACAGAGTTGATAATGTTTTTGTTAAAATGATTTGCTGTGAATTGGTTGTCTGTGCACTGTGCGAGTGTGTTGAATTTGGGTAATGTAATTTTTTTCTTCCTGTTAGTTTGTTTATACTTAATATATACTTGCCATAAGATTATGTTTCGGACAAAATTTGCATTATCTTTTGGCTTTTCAGAAGTTGTCTGATTTTGTAGACTTTCAAATACTAAACGATCTGTGCTGAATCCAGATCTTAGGAACTTTTTTAGAGCTGAATCTCAGTAGCAGTTTAATTTCAATTCAATCAATCAAATTTTATTTGTAGGGCACAATTCATACAAGAATGCAATTCAAAGTGGTCTACAACGTTAAAAACACATAAAAAACACAATGCAGTATAAATCACAATAAAACAATTATACATAAAAACACATTAAAATAGTCATATGCGCAGCTAAACAAAAACAGTCTTTAGCCTAGATTTAAACTCCGCCGGGGTGGCGGCCTGTCTCGCAACCCGAGCAGCAGCGTTCTGGATGTACTGCAGGGGTTTTACTGCTCGTTTGGAGAGGCCAGTGAGCAGGCCGTTACAGTAGTCTGATTTACCAGAGACAAACGTATGGATAAGTTTCTCCAAATCTGGTTTAGACACTATATTTTTAATTTATACATTTGGCAATATTTTTCAGATGGAAAAAAGCTACAAATGTTATTGAATTGATGTAGCTGTTGAAATTCAGTTCGGAGTCCATTATTACTCCTCCATTTCTCACTTTGTTTACAAATTATATAGAGAGAGACTGGGGGTGATTGCTCACACTTTCTCTTTGTCTCTGTGGGACAAAGACAATGACGTCAGTCTTGTCTTGTCTGAGTTCAGCTGGAGAAAGTTGTTTTGCATCCACACACTGATCTGTTGGATGCAGTGACAGAGTGAATCCACTGGTCCATATTCACCTGCCGTCAGTGAAACATAGATCTGAGTGTCATAATTGTGATAGGACACATCGCTGTTTTGTATTAACTGTCCCAACGGCAGCATGTACAGATTGAACAAAAGGTGTCCAAGTATTGACCCTTGGGGCACCCACAGGTCAACGCCATGCTGTCAGAGACACAGTCACCAATCTCAATAAAGTATTTCCTGTTTTCAAGGTAGGACTTCAACCAATTTAAGGCCGTACCAGTGATCCCGAGATCGACACTAGACGTAACAGAGATCAACAGATCATTGACATTAGAACATAAGGCATATCCACAGGTCTTTGTTGAGCTATGGCAGTTTGTTTTCTCATATAGTTTATTTGAGACTGACTATTGAGTATTGAGCTATGTCTTCACAGATACACTTAATATGGCTATGATATGAAACTACTAATCT
The DNA here is from genome assembly GCA_015082035.1 of Chaenogobius annularis. Lineage (NCBI taxonomy): Eukaryota > Metazoa > Chordata > Actinopteri > Gobiiformes > Gobiidae > Chaenogobius > Chaenogobius annularis. Next base: position 244,420 of record BJKM01000515.1, on the reverse strand, counting down.
AAAGTTTAGTCTACAATTTAGTTTAGTTTACTTGACACAGACGTTCTTCACATCATACTGTACAATATTTGAACAAAATGAAAATATTTTTCATGCACCACACAGCGCCACTATTTAGTATGGAATTTGACACATATGTACTTTGTCATAGGCCAATTAAATTTGGGTGAAAAGACCGTAACCTTAAAGACAAATCTAAACATATATTTGGCACAATGCTCCATGTAACACATATTGGATGGAAATTCTGCAACTACTTTGACTGCATTTTTATTTTATTTTAGGTTTTGTATATATGTATACGTTTATTTATTCAGATTTTTTTATATATATTTGGATTTTTTATAGATGGCATTATGCATGTAGCACAGAAGACTTATCTTTAATTTGTCCTGTACCTTCAGCCATAATAGAGTGATGTGCATCTCATTTACCCTGGTCCTACAAGAGCAACCAAGAGCGACCCTGGCAACTCTATTCTGAGCGAGCTGTAGTTTTTTAAATGACTGAGCAGTACGTTAGGTGTGACCAAGACCTGAACAACTGTCCTCATGACCAAGGGTGGACAATACCCACAATAGGTTTTTTATGAAATACTCATTATGGTTTTCAGGCCCTCTACCTAAAAATACATAGTGCACCTTTCATTTATATACAAAGCAAGACATTAGTTACTGAAAATTGACACAAACACCATAGCTGTATTATGTATGATTCCTTTGGCACACTGGCGGTGCCGGGGTGTTCAGGAGGCAGCATGGGAGGGGCATGGGAGGGGCATGCAGGCATAGAGGTGGCGAGGGCCATCATTTCTGGTTGCTGAAACATTTTTATCAGCACCAGGCTGTGTGCAACTGTTCTAAACACACTATGCACAGGTCTATTGTCAGCACATTTCAACAGCTTTCACCCAACTGGACAGACCACAAAGGGGATTTGATTTGGGCTTTTCATTGAGTAGTTTACAATGTTAACAACTCAACATAACACAAAATAAATGTGACTCTTCACGTGGCTCTCATTATTTCCGTGTGTATTCCGAACACTGAACCTCACTTCTTCCACTCTGTGCGATAATGGCGTCCTCTGTTGCAGGGTTTGGATACAACTGTTATGTCTGCAGTCCGCTAGACAAGCAGCCCTGCACCAAGACCATGGACTGTGACCAACTGAGCGGCATCGGTGACCGCTGCTTCATCTCTAACCTTTTCGGTAAAGATTCTTAAGCCTAAGGAGATGTTCACATGGAAACAAGTTTTGATATGATATTAGCGTCTCTTTGATACAAAAAACAAGCTGCTGTACTTGTTCATCAAATTTGCCCTTATGAAAACGCTGGAAAAGTAGTTTCTTTGAGGACTGGAGGACGTTCTGAGCACATAAATACTGGACAAACTGGTTCTCTCACGACGGGAGTGTACCAGAAAGCCCCCCTCCTCAGCATAGAAACAAATGTTAGCTGCAGCACTATATGCATCCAGTCTGTGGCCTCTTTTCAGCTAATCATCTATGTTTTTGTCTTTTACTGTTTCAGAGTGGTTATCCTATGTTTTGGGTTTCGATTCCTGATCTCTTTCTCTTCCAGGTTACGTGACTCAGGGCTGTATGAAGGCTGAATTATGTATCCCGCCCATCTACTGCTGTGAAGCCCACTTGTGTAACTCCGCCTCTTTTGGCCTGGCAATGCCCCTTGTTGTCCTGATTGGCCTCACCACTGCAATCATCGCTCTCATTCTCTAATCACAGAATGTCAAACAGGTGTAGCTGGTTTATAAGTCATGCCTGGAGCTGTGTTTTGTTCACGCTAATAATTTAAACACGGCTTCTCTTTTAGGCTTTCCCCTGATTATTTAAACAATAACTGTAGATACAAATTGTACTCATCTGAATAATTTTTACTCAAATAAACTCTGTGCCTTCATTCTCACTTTATATTGTGTTTCATTTAAAGGTACACAATGTAACATTTCTGGGGGAGGTCTGCCACTTTCTTTTCTTCACAGTATGGCATTAAACTAATGTATCCTTATAGCTACGAGCAGCGCCAAACGCGTCCAGTTGGTCGCCTCTGCTTTTGAGGCCAGATTGCCATCAGAGGAATGACTTCTACTCTGCTCCGGATGGGTTGACTTGTACATTTTCTTTAGTTTTAAAAGAATTTACTTTGCCAATTTGTTATTGCCAAGTTTATTATTTATTTTTTGCTGAAGTTAGTTTTGGTTATTTGTCTTTATTTTGCATATTATTTACATATGCAAAATATGTAAATAATTTTGTTTGTCACAGGGATCAAGATGGGAAGGGCTCAGCAGGACTTTTGATTTGTTTAAGTTAGTTTAGATAATAACAATGTAGTGGCGATTTGTCCAGAAAACAAATTTAATCGGTCATTAGTTACTATTCTCTAGGAATAACAGATACAGGAGGTATCCACAACCGTTTCAGCACAAATTTGTTAAATTACTGTCCATCTTAAGGCTTCCTTCTATAAGCCAGAGTATAATGGGGTACATTTTTATATGTGTCCTAGAAAGGTTCTCACACTCTCACTTAGAACCTGAAAAAAAAAAATGTCCTCAATAAAAAAACTCCTAGAATAATATTTTTTCATACTTTTTTCTCCTCTATCGAAAGAGCTATTCCTGCCCTTATCAAAAATATAATTTAAAACAAACAAACAAAAAAACAATACCACTTTAACCCTTTAAATGCCAGTTTGAAAACTTGAATTATATAACGTATGATAACGTTCCAACGTCATAATTTTTCAGCACTCTCCGTAGATCTAGCCCTGCCCTAATCATTTTTGAACCCCTTTAATGCAAGTTTGAAAAAAATGCATGTACCGGTTCTGAATATTCAAGTTTGTACTGTTATGGAAAAATATCATTTTGACCCTATGTTTTGTGACATCGGTTATGGCAGGATAACACCAGACCTGTCATCACCATGCAAAACGACCCCCCATGCTCTCTCCCACACAAATACTAAATTTACCAGGAGCCCTGGTGGCACTGCTCAAAGACTGGCCCCTCTCAGTTGTGCTCGAACCACAGGGGGCCAGGATGGGCCTCTTTGCAAACACCTAGCCTGCTGTCAGGACAGTAACCAGACGGCCAAAGTTTAGATGGAATCAACAAACACCCACCCTATTCCTGTACTTAGCATTTGGCCCATTGGGCCAATAATATTTAAGTAACTATGTCATGTGATTTGTTCAACCTGTATTCTATAAAAGAAGGTGAATCCTTTTGTGTGGGGCCCTTGAGACTTGTGAGGAGGGAGCAGTGGCAGAGATTAATTCTGATTGTACAACAGGATTAAACCATTCACTTTTGAGAAAAGACACACTTCTTTATTATACTTACATAATGGGTTTTTATGTCCTTTTAATTATTCTTTTTCTCGATTCTTTGATTTCTTTGTCAATTTTATGCCATGCATTGTCTTCTGTCACAGCAATGCTTTGTTCCATTACTTTGGTGATGAATCTGTTTTAATTACATTTTTTTTGCAGGTCTTTTCCTTTTTAGATTGTGATCATATTTTCAAACCATCTTGAAAACCACAGAAAACATGTTAAATGTATACATTTTACCATGTTTTGTTGGTTACAACTTTTTTGTCATTGTATTTTTGCAGAATGGGACCTATAAAGGAAAAATGGGTGAATTAAAAAAAAAAAGAGTCAAATTTGGATAATATTTCCATAATTACAGGAGGGATTTTGCAGATTATAATATAATGCTATACAAAAACTAAAAAAGACACCATGTTCAAATTTGAGACAAAGTTGAACCTTTCTTAACCTAGCCAGTCAGAGGAATTCTTTGGATAGTTGTTTCACAAACCCTTGAGAATCCTTCTGGTCAAGCTCGCGCTGTTAGGTTTGAGCAGGCCGTTGTGGGCCTGACCAATCACAGCGCAGCATTGTAGTACGGGCAGATGTCAAAAGGAAACAAAAATGGCGACGCCAACAGACGCACTTTGGCCTATTTTAGCAGATTGATGAACTATTCTGTTTTTTAGGTACATGTACATAGAGGCGCCTTTTAACTGGGTTAAAAATATAGTAATTAAAATATATATATATATATATATATATATATATATATATATATATATATATATATAAATATATATATATATATATATATATATATATATATATATATATATATATATATATATATATAAATATATATATATATATTTATATATATATTTATATTAGGGCAGGGATAGAGATTTGAGAATGTTTTACATTGCTCATGCTTGTTCCCAAAACTGTTCCATAATTTGACGATAACACAAAGACACACAAAAACTCTTGTTTCTTGTTCTGATGGTGTTTACTTGGAAATTTTCCACTCTTAGCGGATGTACTCGGTTTATTTACTTGTTAAACAGTTAAAGGCCAGATACTGACTCTTGACACCACAGGTAGGTAAAGATTATGTTGATTTTACATATTGCCATCTTTTATGTGTAACTTTTTACTCAATCGAGCGCTACTCCTTTTACGCCATATAATTCAAGTTTTTTTTAAACAATATAGAGTGGTTTAATGTATCAAATGCTTTCTTCAATTTTGAAATCCTCTACTGTACAGATGGCTTCAAACATTGATATTTTAAAACATTACACAATACATTTCCATTTGCATCACATATATTTCTTATTCAGCATTTACATTTTTTTTTAACAGATATTGGCCCTTTTAACCGCAACAACCAAATCTTCTTTATTATACTTACATAATGGGTTTTTATGTCCTTTTAATTATTCTTGTTCTCAATTCTTTGATTTACGTCAATATTATGCCACACTTGTTCCATTACTTTGGTCCTGAATCTGTTTTAATTAAAATGTTTTGCTGGTCTGTTCCTTATTAGATTGTGATCATATTTCCAAACCGTCTTCAGGCTTTCTTAGTTGTAGTTTCCCATCACCACGTCACATAAAAATACCATGAACCGGAATGTCTGCATAGCTGCGTTAAATAAGTCAAGTGTTTACCTGGAGTAGGCTAGATAAAGATTTCACACATGCACCAAGAGGCATCGTTGCATGTTGTGAGAAAACCAGACGGACAGAAGAGCACAGTAGCAGCGGTGCGTGTGTGTGTGGGTGTGTGAGAGTCTGTGGTCTGTGTGTGTGTGTGTGTGTGTGTGCTCGTGGGTGTGTGCGCGTACGTATTGCAGTGTTGCTAAAGGAAATTAAACTCAAGCCCCCAACACATTCTATAATGATCAGCTGAGACATTAAAACGCATTAATGTCTGGAACAGCCCGCTCACCCAAAAGCTAAAAGGTTGATGGCTGTATCCCAACTTTGAGCAGTGCATACTGTTGTTGTGTCCTTGTGCAAGACACTTTGGAATGGCAGTGGGCCGTGGTCTTATCAGCACAGTGTGGGACTGAGGAGTCGATTAGGTTTAACTTTGAGTAAAAAGTACTAGTTTGTTCCGGTAGTTACACTTTATACACAGTTTAGATTTCACTTTAGATAAGGCTTTAGCTCAAAACTTGATTAATTACAGTTTAAAATCTGAATTAAGTGTTTTAAATGAACATTTTGTGGGTTTCTAAAGGAGCAGACACAGAAGTGAGACGGACTTGCGTTATGAAAATTATATATGTTTTACGATCACGTGGGAGGAAACAGTTGGCATTCAAGATAACTGAAAGCAATTACTGATCTATTATGTAATGAACCATGATTTATTACACATAGAGGGAGTACTGTGGAACATTTTTCGGTTAGGAAGTTCTTAGTCACACAAACACCGGACCGGCTTCAGTGCTATGCTCATTGAAGTTCTCACGCACCCAAATACTTTCATTAATTAATACTGTGTAATACTACAACATACACTGTCTGTCCAAAAAAAAAAAGTTACCACAGAAAAATAGGGGCAAACGCTCTGATATTTGGTAGGACCGCCTGCAATATTGAAAAACGTATTTCCATCCAGTGTTGCATTATGTTTCACAGTTGATCTTGTATTGATGAGGAAAGAGTGACCGCTGCACAAACCTTCTCCAGCTCGTCCCAAACACTCCCACTGGGGTTCAGATCTGGAGTAGATTAGTTTCTGCTTCTCCTTAGATGTTTTCTCTGCTCGATGCCAATGATTTGACCCTTCTCAAACACACTGACATCTTTTCCATGACCACCATGACCATGCGGGCTGGAGGAGAACTCGACCCGGGCATCACAGGCTGTAACTTGTAAACCAATAATCCAATAACATCTGGATTTGAGAGCCACTGCTTTAACAACATTATTTCACATTATATCTATGCACATTAAATCAGATTTTAGAGCTACAGCAATATTATCTTTTATATAAACGCACACACACGCGTAGATACAAGCACACACACGCACGCACACGCGCCCACAATGTTTTCAATTGAACAGTTCCTGTTTCCAGGGGAAAAAAAAGGTTCTTTGAAGATGCAAATCTGATTCTGTGGAAGGGCACATTAACTGGCCTCACCTACATTTTAATTTGTTGATAAATTTTTTTGTGTGAGTCATGCACGCTCTCTTCATTAGAAGAACGCTTATACAAATTGTATTATTTGTATCCTGTTTTGTGTTGTGTTGATTATATGCAAACACCTCATTATTCTGGGAGCCAATAAGATGTCCCATTGGCATAAGGCATTGCTCTGAAGTACCCAAACAGAGGAAGGTTCAAACCAGTTGAAGGAAGCTGTTTGGAGCGAGACACAAAGGTCTGGAGCAGTGGACAGAGTGGAGCAGGTTCTGGTCAGGCTCAGGAGTCGAGATGTCTTATATTTCTACTGTGGCCGTGTTTCTTCAGATGACACTGCTGGTGAGTGACACTTTATATTTGACAAATGATGCTCCCTTTTTCTATTTACCTGAAAATGCAACACTTGTATGTATTTGAAGAATGGGGGCTTAGGGGGCTCAAGCCTCGGCTGTTTTTCCAAAAGCCCCGGATCTGTTTGAGTCTTAAAAGGGGGAATTTGTGTGACCGGTGTGTGTCTACGTTGTGGAATTTTTATGGTTGTTGGTGCGTAGAGTAGCCACGGGACACAGAACTTTTGGAGGCACTCTCCGTTTAATCTGGTTAACATAAAACAGTAAAATCAGCATGTGCCACTATTCAGCGATCCAGCCCAAACTACAGAGAAGACAACATGGAGTTAGCACCCATCGCACATGTTCACGTCAATAAACCATACATCGGAACAATATCAGCGCTCAATATAAACTTAAATAAAACTATAGCATTATAAACAGTCACAAATAAAAGACAAAATAATAACAAAAAGACACTTAAAACAAAGGATTACAAAAGATGACTGACCTCTTCCAAGAGAGCAACACGAGAATTTATACAAGTGCACCAAAGGGGACACACGAAGAAGAAATAAAATACAGAAGTAGTGACTGGAGGACCAAGACAGCACAGTAAATCAAAACACCAGGTATGCTCAACACAATGATAAACAAAAGAACAATTTTGTGTAATTATAACACAATAATATATGTACCGGTTACATTTGGTCATTTGCAGAATATACCAATTTTACTATATTGATAAATCTGTCTTAATTTAACCGTAAAATGCCGTAGAAGTGCATTGATAAGTTTATCTCATCAGGTAAGATGTATTTAGTTTTGCAAAAAGTGTAGGGCATAAATAAGGAGCAGATGGACCGGAAAAGAGGCATTTAGAACGTGATGAAAAACAAAATAAGTACAGTTTCTCTTACCTAGAATTGACAACGACATGAAAATAACAGCACATGATTGTTCAAACATGAATTCATTGTGGCGGTCAGTGTAGCAGTGGCTCAGAGGAGAGGGTTGTGTGTGTTGTGTTCAAGTGCGCGCCTGTAATTCGTAGGTCAAAACAATGATTAAGGGTAAAAATCTGGTATGTTTAAAAGAACACAACAATTAGACAAACTAAATCGTATCAGAAGGAGCAGTGCAAGAAACACAAATGTTCAAGTCATTTATCAATCATAAGGTAAGAGTACTGTTACTTCAAACTATATATTACTCAAGTAAGAGTAAAACTATAGTGTCGGAAAGTTACTCCAAGATGTAAAAGTTTTGATAAAGTTACTGTAGCAAATGTAACTAAGTACTTCCACCTCTGCTGTTCTGTTCATATTTTCTGGAAGGAGGACCCCTGCTTTCAGAAGACAAAAAGGCCATGGTCTTCGGAGGGTTATGTAATGAAATACAGTATTGGGGGGCACTAAAACCACATCATATCAGCCTGAATGGGCAATGACCCCCCCATGCATTGGTTATTGTTGGTAAAACTTTTTTTTATCATGTTTCTATCATATTTTGTTTTAATAGTCTTCTGTTCTTCATTCCTTCTTGAAAGATTTGAAAGATTTATTGAAAGGTTTAGCTCATATTGACTTTAAGCAACGTTAGATGAGGGTGAAAACTGCAAAAAGTGTGACGCCATTTTTTTCCAGATTCTCTTAATGAATTAAAAAATAATAATAATTAAGTTCTATAACGTTTTTGTTGTAAATTATTGCAGATTCTGTGGTGTGTGCGCTGCTCCGGAGACACATTGGCGCGGCGAAGACACCGCAGAGACTGGCTCGTCCCAGCAAAGGTGTTAAAGGAGAACTTTAACTACAAAGACTCCAGCCCCATCGCCCGGGTAACACACACCTCATACCTGATTGGATCTAAGTGAGGCGTAATGTAGGGTGGTTCTGCCTAGAATAAAATACTGTATGACTATTTTGTGACTTTGTTTGGTGGGATAGAACCTGTGGTAAATACTGATCATGATTATACATCAGTCAAGTGGCAGTTTGTGAAGAAAAGTTGAAAATGTCCGAAAATAGCTGAATCAACACACGGAATTCCAACAAATTTACGCACAAGAAACACACATTTCTGACGGTGTAAACATTAATTCGGGAAAAGAAGGGCGTTATCATATATTTTTATTTGTCGACTCATAACTGTTGTGAGCATTAGACAAACTTTCACCTTTGTTTACGATATGGTTGCTCTGTCACATGGAATTGGCTAACTGTCAGGCTTTGTAACAGTTTGTGTGCGCCTTACAAACTGTCAGGGCTCGTGCACACCACATTCATACACATGCGAGGTGGGTGAAGTGTTTTGCCCAAGAACGCGACCACAATCTGCACTTTTCTGTGATGGCATCAAACTGCTAATCTCTGGGTTGGCGGGCGAATGCTCTAACCACTGAGCCGCTGATCATTTCCGACCACGCTCCAGTGCCAGCAGCGATTTGGCTCAACTTTACTTGGCTCATGCAGTCACTGTGCCCTCTGCTGGCATTTTCAATTCTATTCGATAACATGAAAAATGTCATATGGTAATTCATTATTTTTGGTTTCATATGATGCGATCTGTGGACATGAACGAGCTCCTCCATGAATGGGAATAGAGACTGTTTTCTCTACTTATTCCAACAGATATTTTACTGTATTTATTTTTTATTTATTTGGTCAAGACAGTGCACTGTAATACACTCTCATACATATACATTATTGGACTCTAATATTCAGAAGAGATATATGAGATAAATATAAAAATGACAAATGACATGCATAAAGTGCTTTCTGTGTGACACTTCTTGCAGATCAGGTCAGACCATGACACAAAGGAGCCGCTGTACTACTCTTTAGCGGGCCCCGGTGCAGACAAGAGGCCGTACAACCTCTTTGTGGTGGATGACGACGGCCTGGTGTATGTCAGTGGGGTTTTGGACCGAGAGGAGCGCGAGAACTACACTGTGAGTAGTGTAGATGTTTCATACTACTTAGTTTATTTTTCTTTAAACCAAGGTTGATTATAGCCCCTCAAAGCCACTGAGAATTAGTTTGACAATTTGGTGCTGATATAGAACAAAAAGTAGGCCAAGCTTTATCACAATATAGGAAACTGTCAAATAAAATGTAAAAATATTAACAATGCAGTATAATAAAATATTGACAAAATACAAAATAAACAGTTTGAACAGAAATAATGAAAGTACAAAAATGCAAAAACAAAGAGCAAAAAAAAAGAGCAAAAAAAAAGAGCTATTGCTAATGATAAAATGCTTTGCCTGGATTATTCCACAGTATGGCATCAAATAGAGACAAATGTGGCTCAGTTGCAGTTTATGTAGCCCTTTATTTAACCAGGCGAGTGCCATTAAGATCAAAAACCCTTTTTCATAGGGAGTCCTGGCCAAGAGGCAGCAAAGTACAACATACAAATGAACAACATAAAAAAACATCGGTTATGGGAAAGATCTGTGGAGACTGAGAAGCGAGATCGCTCACAGTGTATGTTTTTCAAGTTATGTTCTTTTAGCAATAAAAATCAACACAAGATACATAAATTATAAGGCTGAAACAAGTTAATCAATTAATCATAACAATAGTAATGAAATAAGCATTAACTGGTATCTACACAGATTCCAAAACTGGTCATGTGCAAAATAAGAGGTTTTAAGACTCAGACAGAGCAGTAATTACACCAATTGGCCTGGGGAAAAGAATGAATTTAGTGTTTTGGAAAAATAAACAGTTTTGTCTCCAAATACACCGACCAAACGTCTGGTGTTCGAAGGTCCAGCAGCAAGAGAGCGTGAGAGGGGCTTGTAGTGGTCTTTTTATCTGGCCACGGAGTGTGGCTTAAAGAGGTTGTGACCTTAAGACTGGCTTTAACTCTCAATCAATCTTATTGTTTCTAATTTGGACAATTTTAACTGGAAGACCTTTCCAGATTTTAGCTGCATAAAACTGAAACGCAGATTCCCCATGTTTAGTCCTGACTCTGGGCACCAGCAGGAGGCCGGTCCCTGAGGTCCTCAGAGTCCGAGATGGTTCATATGGCACTAACACACTGTCACTTAATACACACATCATTAGCAGGTAATGAGGAAATATGCGCTATGGTAACTATGGCATAAACAACACATTTCAAACACAGACATCTGTCTAACAAACATGGTTTAGTTACAGATTTAGGGCATCGTGAGGCATGGAGTCACTTAAAATCTGAAATATAGCCAGTCTTTGACCCCAGGTAGTCCACTATGGGGCCATTTGTGAGGGTCAATTGTCCCCTGAGTAGTTATCATAGAGGTGTTGACCAGGTAAATGCAAAGTGCTGCGGTCCCAATGTGATGGTTCATATCGCATCCAAACTCCTTTTGCTTTTTTCTGCAACAGTAACGTGAATTTCACCGTTGAATTACGGGAAGGTAATGTCCTTTTAAAGATCTTTTGGGATCCAACACTCCCTTATATGTTGTGTCTTTTATTCTACTCTTTAATCTGTGCAGTAGCATTCTTTACCAATACATTTCATGGTAGAAGCATCCATAGAAAGGCTGTTGGGTGTGTTGATGCTATATGCTGTTATTAGGTGTAACTATTTGGGTTTTACTGCAGCTGACAGGTGTGGCACGGTTCCGTAACGGCTCTATCGCGGAGGACAAGATCCAGCTGAATTTTGTAGTGAAAGATGAGAACGACAACCCTCCAGTGTTCCCCAGTGTGCCTGCCCTCTCTGTGAAGGAGAACAGCCCTCCAGGTCAGAATACACACACTAAGATCATTCAGAGAAAAGGCAATCCGCCATGTTGAAGAGGTCACACTTGCTGTTGCCTATCGCCGCTGTTAGATAGTCATGAAAAACAGTGCATAAAACTGGAAAGGGTTGATACTTCATGAAGACAGACGTTATGGGCTTTGATCTTTCTCTACAGCGGCGAGTGGCTGACACTTAACAACAAACATCAAACCTTTGTGGACATTTACATCTAGGAGTATGTAGAATGTGAACGTGACCAACTGGCAGATATTGGACTGGTATTAGTCCTTTTGCAACAATGTACAATATATAATATTTCCCATATAAATGTAATGAATCTGGATATCTAGATGTAGATATCTAGATAGCTATAGAGAGAGAAAGAGATTTCTAGATAGATATTTAGTTATCTAGAAAAAGCTCTAGATAGAAATTGAGATATAGCTAAATATATCTATATGTATCTTATGGCCTTTCAACTGACAACAATCAGTCAATTCATTTTTGTTTATTTATGCTGAGAAAACATTGAACTTTGTACCAGTTTTAGTTTCATGTGGAGAGGCTCTGGAACATTCTGTGCAAAGCAATATGATATTCACAGAGACCAGCAGGTGGCAGACCAGACACAGAAAAATCTTAACCTTAACAGCACTTTTTAATGGTAAATTAAAAAGTATTATATTGTTGCAGGCACTCTGGTGGGCACATTTACAGCCAACGACGCAGATAAAGATGGAACTCTGAACGATAAGATCTCCTACCGCCTCATCAAACAGGAGCCTAGAGAGGACAAACTTTGCTTTTACATCGACAAAGACTCTGGGACTATCCATGTCAAAGAAAACCTACTGGACAGAGAGGTACGACAGATCCAAAAAGTAATCTTTATAATATACATTTATATTATACCATAAAGGCTGTTGATGAATTTGAATATTTTGCTGAACAGAGGCAGAGCTTGTACACTCTGACAGTGAAGGGCATGGACATGGATGGAGCTCCTAACGGCAAATCAGCCACAGGAACGGTCCAGGTCAGAGTCACTGACATCAACGACAACGTCCCCACTCTCGAGAAGGACTCGGTATGGATTTTGACATGTTGTAATTTAGTTTCATTATTAGTTGTGAAGTTGGGCTTGTCATTCACAAGAGCTGATTTTTTTTACACTAAAACACACATTACTTACATTAGGAAATAACATTGTAAAGAATTTCATAAATGGGGTGAGTAATGTTTCATAATATGACATTAAAGTAATCTATCGAGCATATTTGTTTCATGACGTTTACAAAAAACATTTGAGAATACCTTAATTTTTGGGCTATAAGTCACCTGAATAAAAGCCGTGGCAACGAAATTTACGAAGAAAAAATAAATTGTACATACACCTGTCAATAAGCCGCAGGTGCCCACGTTGTAACATGATATATTTATACATATGGTACATGGTAGTGGTGCGCCGGTTGTCTTCTGAACCTGGGGTCGGATCTAATTAGACACATTTCTCAGTGAATATGAGTTGGGTTGTAAAACAAAAACACAGAGAATTTTGTTGTCCCTACTGTCGCCTCTGTCTTTGATTACTCTGTGTGAGCTGATTTACCTGTGTCTTCACATGTGGTTCATCTGCTCCTGAGCCGTGTGCTTAGCGAGTGAGTGTTATGTTGTAACATGAGATATTTACACAGAAAGATTGTTCCATGGTAGTGATGCAGGGTTGTCTTTTGACCCGCTGGGCAGGTCGGGCCAAGAAAGTCTCATTTCAATGTGGCAGGTTCTAAACTGCAGACTGCTGTATATCACATGTGTGTCTTTGCGTTTCGCCGCGTCTAGATTCACTTCCTCATTAGACTAATTTCTCCGTGAATATAAGTCTGATTGTAATAAAACACGCAGGAAGCGTTTTGAAGCTTCCACTGTCCACTGACATCTTCTTCTACAGTGTGTCAAACGCTTGCGCTTCCTGCTAGAGTGCCCCCCTGTGGCCGTTAGCCAGTAAAACTCTATAACTTAGACGCATCGTTGTAATGAAAGCGTGGGGGAAAAGCAGCGGCTTAAAGTCCGAAAAATACGATAGGTGTCTCTTGACAACTCGTCTGACCTGTAACTTGACCTTGTGGCATCAACTCCTTGTCTCCATGAAGATTGGTTTAATGACTTACTGGGGAACATTCCAGCCAAAACAATAAAATCTCATAAAAGCAAAACAAAAACAGGATATGAATGTATCGTTTGGCAATATATGTTAAATACCTTGTTATGCTTGATTCCAGTACTCTGCACAAATCAAAGAGAATGAGGCAAACATAGAGGTTTTGAGGATCAAGGTTCTGGACAACGACGAGGAGCCGACTGCTAACTGGCTCGCTAAGTTTGACATTGTCGACGGAAACGAAGACGGAATCTTTAGCATCACAACTGACCCTATTACCAATGAAGGAATCCTCAAGGTGGAGAAGGTAGGGTACATTTATCTATCAATCAATCAATCAATCAATCAATCAATCAAAAAACATTATTTATAAATTGCTTTCCATACCCCCACCCCCACCCGCAACCAGCCCACAGTCAAAACAGTAACTTATATCTCCCATCCACACAACACACCCGTGCACAGACACACGCGCACACACACTAAATAATGACCAAGAGGCTGAGTTCCAGTGCACCAGTTGAGAAAGCACCATCAGAGGAGCTGTCTGCACCAGGAGCGGAGAGTCGCCCACTACCACAGGACACTGACAAAGGACACCGACACAGGGCCTAAAGGAGACAAACGTGATAGAAGGACAAAATAGAAAGATTGAGTTTTCTTTTTTTTTCTTTTTCATGAAAAGTATAAGAAGTGTCAGCCTATGTGTTATTGAGCAAGACATTTCTATGAATTTTTAGGTTACATCTTTGACAGTTTGCCCCACTGCTGTAAAAGTCAACAGCTTACAAACTTAACAACCTATTCTTATGGGCTAAAATGTAACCTCGAGTCTTCTTTTTCTCTACAGCCTGTGGACTATGAACAAAACCCAGACATCAAGCTAGGGGTTGTAGTATCCAATGTTGCCCCTGCCCAAGGTACAGGTGTCGGGGCGGGTGTGGGGCTTGATGCAGGAATTAATTTAGCTATAGGAGTAGGCGGGACGGGTGCAGCAGGAGGAGCGGGAGGAGCGGGAGGAGGGGCAGGAGGGGCAGGAGGGGCAGGAGGGGCAGGAGGGGCAGGCAGGAGGGGCAGGAGGGGCAGGAGGAGCAGGAGTGGCAGGAGGAGCAGGAGGGGCAGGAGGAGCAGGAGGGCTAGGAGGAGCAGAAGGGGCAGGAGATGCAAACACTGGTCCAGCACCAAACCCTGGAGTAGGGGGAGCGACAAGTGTGGCTGGTTCAAAAAACAAAAGACCTGTCAAAGGTAAAGTGTACGCTGTGAACATCGCGGTGGAGAACGTGATGGAGGGAGCGACCTTCAAACCGGAGGTGATGCCGGTTCACATCTCAGAGAACCCAGACGATCTGCCTGAAGATGGGGTCATCGCTGTGTACCGGGCCATAAGTGACGATACCGGAGAGCCAGCAGACAATGTCACGTAAGAACTGGATTTTGCACAACCTGTAATTTTGTGTTAATGAATAAACAACGGTTAAAGTTACGAGGTTTTTGCTATACACTCTTTAACGCAATAAACCAGTATTTTCTGGATTCATAGATGATGCATTGTTGTGACTTTTGAACATGCTTTTGGGCACTTTTGAATTTCACATCATATAGCACCCTCTAACAACCAAGATATTTGTTCTGGGCCGCATTGTTCAATTCTTGCTTTCAGTAAGTGTTAACAATGCGTAACTTTTATGTTTTGTATTCTACTAGAAACGGTTCCAGTTTATGGCCCAGCTGTTAACTGGAGCAGAGTCAAAACCAGTTTTTGAAACCAGGTGTCAGTGTTTTACTTTGTTGAACCGGTTAATAAATCAGGCACAAGCCTAGAATCAGCGGAAAAGGTGGAAAAGGCTGTGCTAGAGAACACACAGAAGCAGTGTTGAATTAGATGGATAATCTCCGAAATATTTCATTGTTTTTTAGGAGGTAAAGTACTCATTCTGAATGCTATGAATGTGTTGTAATGTGTTTGTAGATATGCTAAAGCCTATGATCCAGAAAACCTGCTGCGTGTCGACCCAGACACCGCTCAGATTAAACTCCAGAAGACTCCAGACCGAGAGTCTCCCTTTGTGGTCAATGGGACGTACTATGCAAAAATACTCAGCATCACCAATGGTAGGTGTAGGAGTTAAGCCTGTACATACAATACATTGTCAGTCTGAAACTAGAGTAGATTGAACACACACACATACCTTAAGTGAAATTAAAAAAATATATGAATTAACAAATAATTATTTATCACATGCAAATGTTATAACCAGAACAGTGGTTGGTGTAAACAGCGGCGTTCCTTCCTTCATTTAGAGAACCTGAACCTAACATTCATCACTGTGTCACAGATATGCCGTACACCACGTCCACCGGGACATTAGCCCTGCAGGTGGGGGACTTCAATGATAACTGCCCCACCCTGAATTCCACATTGGAATATGTGTGTGAGGACACCCATGTGGTCAACATCACGGGACAGGACGAGGACGGGCACCCCAATGGACCACCCTTCACCTTCAGAGTACTGACAGAGAAGACTCAGGGGAAGTGGACGGTCCAAACCATTGATGGTATGCAGTGGTTGAACTATTTATGGTTGCACAGTAATTATACTTATTATATTTACCACAGTCACTACTGCTATTTCTATTTCTAATACTGTTACTAAAATAACCAGCCACTACTACTGTTCAGTAGAGCCACAATTCTGGTGGTCAGTTCAACACTGTTGTGTCCTTTGGTGTTTGACATTAGCCACGTTTTGAGAGCCTGAGCCACGTTACAGAGTGAGACTTTCATTAAAGGAGTCTTTAAAAGATTATTTGAGACATAACTTCATTTATTAAAAGAGTTTCATAAAAGAGGGTTTTTCTGCATGAATTGGCAAATGTTTTTACTAAAGCAACTGTTAAATCTTTTTACAAAAGGTTTTAACAAAACAAAAGATTATTTAATGAATAATTGAACAAATACTTTCAGTAAAAGAGTAGCATTTTGGCATTTTTATTTTTATTTATGGCACTTCAGCCTGAACTGAACAAAACCAAAAGTAGTTTCTTTTTTAATCTAGCTTCAGCCACATCTCACATCACCACAAACTTGGAATTGATAAACAACTTTTTGTGAATTGCTACCTTAAATAGTATCATTCAGATACAATTCAGATTTTCTTTCTTAAGAAAACCTATGTTTGGGTGACCCCTGCAGACCCCTGCGAGTCACGACCTCTGCATGGAAATGCATTCCACCGTGAACAGAACTGTTCCAAGGGAAGATAAAGTGCACCGGGGCTTTAGAGTTAGTTTTCCACTGTTCTGCTTTGGTTGTGCAGGCTCCCGTGCCTCTCTCCACTCCCCCACTCCTTTCTGGACAGGAGAGGTCTACCAGATCTGGATAGAAGTTTTGGACCAGCAGGGCCTGTCCTGTCCGGAGCCTCAGACCCTGCAGGTGCATGTGTGCTCGTGTGAGGGCGTGGACAGCTGTGAACCAGCAGTTGCCCAGGGACAGAAGGCCTCACTGAAGACGGTCACATTCGGAGCACTGGGGGCCGGGGCGGTACTCCTGGCCCTCCTGGCCCTGCTCGGTACATCCACATCCCCAAAATGGATTCAAGATTTCAATGTTCAATTGTGTGTCATAAACGTTGTGTGCTGCAGTTGCCGTCTTCTTGTGTGACATAAATGTTGTGTGCTGCAGGTGCCGTCTTCTTGTGTGTCATAAATGTTGTGTGCTGCAGGGGCTGTCTTCTTGTGTGACATAAATGTTGGTGTGACATAAATTTTGTGCTGCAGTGCCGTCTTCTTGTGTGTCATAAACGTTGTGTTGGCAGGTGCCGTCTTCTTGTGTGTCATAAATGTTGTGTGCTGCAGTTGCCGTGTTCTTGTGTGTCATAAATGTTGTGTGCTGCAGTTGCCGTCTTCTTGTGTGACATAAATGTTGTGTGCTGCAGTTGCCGTCTTCTTGTGTGACATAAATGTTTGTGTGCTGCAGGGCTGTCTTCTTGTGTGTCATAAATGTTGTGTGCTGCAGGGCTGGTCTTCTTGTGACATAAATGTTGTGTGCTGCAGTTGCCGTCTTCTTGTGTGACATAAATATTGTGTGCTGCAGTTGCCGTCTTCTTGTGTGACATAAATGTTGTGTGCTGCAGTTGCCGTCTTCTTGTGTGACATAAATGTTGTGTGCTGCAGGTGCCGTCTTCTTGTGTGACATAAATGTTGTGTGCTGCAGTTGCCGTCGTCTTGTGTGACATAAATGTTGTGTGCTGGCAGGTGCCGTCTTCTTGTGTGACTAAAATGTTGTGTGCTGCAGTTGCCGTCTTCTTGTGTGACATAAATGTTGTGTGCTGCAGTTGCCGTCTTCTTGTGTGACATAAATGTTGTGTGCTGCAGTTGCCGTCTTCTTGTGTGACATAAATGTTGTGTGCTGCAGTTGCCGTCTTCTTGTGTGACATAAATGTTGTGTGCTGCAGTTGCCGTCTTCTTGTGTGACATAAATGTGTGTGCTGCAGTTGCCGTCTTCTTGTGTGACATAAATGTTGTGTGCTGCAGTGTCCGTCTTCTTGTGTGTCATAAATGTTGTGTGCTGCAGGTGCCGTCTTCTGTGTGACATAAATGTGTGTGCTGCAGTTGCCGTCTTCTTGTGTGACATAAATGTTGTGTGCTGCAGTGCCGTCTTCTTGTGTGTCATAAATGTTGTGTGCTGCAGGTGCCGTCTTCTTGTGCTGCAGGTGCCGTCTTCTTGTGTGTCATAAATGTTGTGTGCTGCAGGCGCCGTCTTCTTGTGTGTCATAAATGTTGTGTGCTGCAGGTGCCGTCTTCTTGTTGCTGCAGGTGCCGTCTTCTTGTGTGTCATAAATGTTGTGTTGCTGCAATGGCCGCCGTCTTCTTGTGTGTCATAAATGTTGTGTGCTGCAGGTGCCGTCTTCTTGTGTGACATAAATGTTGTGTGCTGCAGTTGCCGTCGTCTTGTGTGACATAAATGTTGTGTGCTGCAGTTGCCGTCTTCTTGTGTGACATAAATGTTGTGTGCTGCAGTTGCCGTCCTCTTGTGTGACATAAATGTTGTGTGCTGCAGTTGCCGTCTTCTTGTGTGACATAAATGTTGTGTGCTGCAGTGCCGTCTTCTTGTGTGTCATAAATGTTGTGTGCTGCAGGTGCCGTCTTCTTGTGTGACATAAATGTTGTGTGCTGCAGTGCCGTCTTCTTGTGTGACATAAATGTTGTGTGCTGCAGGTGCCCTCTTCTTGTGTGTCATAAATGTGTGTTGCTGCAGGTGCCGTCTTCTTGTGCTGCAGGTGCCGTCTTCTTGTGTGTCATAAATGTTGTGTGCTGCAGGCGCCGTCTTCTTGTGTGTCATAAATGTTGTGTGCTGCAGGTGCCGTCTTTCTTGTGCTGCAGGTGCCGTCTTCTTGTGTGTTCATAAATGTTGTGTGCTGCAGTGCCCCGTCTTCTTGTGTGTCATAAATGTTGTGTGCTGCAGTGCCGTCTTCTTGTGTGACATAAATGTTGTGTGCTGCAGTTGCCGTCGTCTTGTGTGACATAAATGTTGTGTGCTGCAGTTGCCGTCTTCTTGTGTGACATAAATGTTGTGTGCTGCAGTTGCCGTCGTCTTCTTGTGTGACATAAATGTTGTGTGCTGCAGTTGCCGTCTTCTTGTGTGACATAAATGTTGTGTGCTGCAGTTGCCGTCTTCTTGTGTGACATAAATGTTGTGTGCTGCAGTTGCCGTCTTTCTGGCCACTTGGAGATCGGGACAAAAGGCTCAAGCTTTTTCTCAAATTCCCTTTCCGACAGAAGCTCATTTGATGCACTACAGCACAGAGGGCCAAGGAGAAAATACGGTGACTCTACTACTACTACTACTACTACTACTACTACTACTCCTACTACTACTACAGAATTATGCAGAATTATGGGAGCACAAATGTCATTTTATTTTATGCAAATTTTTTGCCCAAATTAACGGGAAAAAAATGAAAGTGGTTGTCGGATAGCGCAGAGCTTTGCTTGTTTGCTAACTTAAGGGGGAGATAAATGACACTTCAACTTGCCCCACAGTACACAATACATTTCCTCAACATGCGGCCTCAGAAACATCTTATTTAGAGACAGAAAGGGTCATCAGTACTCATTCAAACTGTGTGCAATCAGAATCAGAAAGGTTTATTGCCTTTGCCAACAGGATTCACAAACATAGGAACTTGCTTTGGTGATTCGGTGCAACATAAAACAATGAACAATGATAAAACAACATATATGAAATCAAAAGAAACAATTTAAAGCTACTATAGGATAAAAATAAAATATGCTTACTATGTACACAGTTTTACAGTATAATTTACAGTTGTAGTGCAGGAAGTGAACAGTGTACTACAACTGAGACTGCATGAGATTGAATGAGTGATAAAGTGTTCCTGTTGTTTAGCTGTTTTTCTTCTTTTAAATGTCCGGTACAAACTAAACATTAATCAGAATTGTTTATATCTATACATATTAGACTGTAGAAGCTCTTTAATATTTTAATTGTGTTTTGAGCTCTTACAGGAGAACATTTCATGACTCACCTTTGACACTTCTTTGCTGCTAAAATTCTGAATGGTGTGACGTCATCTGTATAATCTCTTTACTCTCTCTCTTCTAATAATACTACTAATCATTTTAGTATTATGATTGTGATTGTATTCTTAATTCACACCATGTTGTTTTACACTGTTTAAATATGTTTTTCTTCCTGCCCTGGAGGATGTTGCTCTTCTAAGGTCTCCAGTCTCTGCAGCACCAGTCGTCCAAAAGTCTGCCCGCACAACCACTCAGGCCAACGCAACGTGCAGCTACAGCTCTCAGTACAGCTCCACTGAGACTGGCTTTGAAACACAGGGTAGGTGTGACGCCAGGGGAAGGACTGCTGGAAAAGAAAGTCAAGAAGACGCGACTCATCTGGCGGAGGCTCGTTTTTGGGTCGACCAAATAGAGGGCTTCACACTCCCAGATGTGTTTATCCATGGATACTATTCACAGGTTGGTCTTGTTTGTTGAGCTACTGTTTTCACCTCTAGCTCTATTGTAAATAAACACCTATGCAATACAGTTATAGTAAGCCTATTTTCAATTATAGAAATGATTTGTTTGACATCCACAACACAGTTATACTACTACCTCATAAGGGAGCAGAGCAGTCACATTTTGTGCAATACGTGTTTTACCACCTGGTCAACCCACATTTAGTAGCCAATGCTGGAGATTAAGGCCTGAAAGCTGATGCACTAAAATGAGCAAATATCGGCCGATATCGACACATTACTGCATAAACTGCAGTGTTCATCATTTGTCATTTTGATCATTTGTAACATTTGAATCGCATTGTTTATACACTTTACATTGCATTATCCTTTCAATCCACATCTGGTGGTGGTAAGCTGCTATTGTAGCTACAGCTGCCCTGTGGCAGACTGACGGAAGCGTCATCAGCCCCTCTGACTACCACCATGAAGTGTCTTGCACTGACACTATGCACTGGAATCAAACCTCCGACCGTTGGCTCATGAATGCACTAACCACTTAACTCTTCATTTTGTTTTGCTTCTCTACAGAAGGCAAATCACGTTGCTCTTACAGACAGCACACCTGACCAACCGTTGGTGTTTCGGTTTGAAGGTCAGGGGTCACCGGCGGGGTCAGTGAGCACCTGCAGCTGCCTGGATTCCCATGATGACCTCCAGTTTCTAAACGACCTAGAGCTAAAGTTTAAGAAACTAGCTGAAACCTGCACTCTTCCCACTCCACCAAGTCCTCCCACGTCACTGTCGACTAAACCGTCAGCCCATCTGCCCATTGTGTCCGTTGCGCCGACTTTTTCCACCTCCAGAAATATGCTTCAATATGTTTCAACAAACAGAAACTGAGCTGACTGCAATTCAAAACTATTCAGCGTTCTATCACAAGAGTCCTAATAACCCACCAGGCCATTCAAGATCTGCAATCAAAATGTGTCCGTGCAAAGCAAGCCAAAAATAGACAACAAAAATATTCTCCAGAGCGGCCAGCTGTAGTCAACACAAATACTTTCGAGTCACACAAATTGCAGCTCTATGCCCCCTCCAGGTCAGAACCGTGGTATTTCAGCAGCTCAACAACCACAATCTACTGCCTAACGTCCCCAGTACTTCCGCCATGCACTATATGCTCCAACCCCAAAAGTCCCCAATCAAATACTCTGCACGGGAACGAACACCCAATTTACACCGTCTAGTCCTGGTTCAAAACATGACCTCAGAGCCGGTTGTACATGTGGGCAATCCTACCAGGAACATGGGTAATAACAGAAGGGAATTCGATTATTTGGATTTGTTAAATCCGCTTGACAAAGGAGCAAGTGCGCTGTACAGAGCGGGTACAGGGGAACGGGCAATAGAAAGTCTGAGCGGATGGAATTAACTTGGAGGCCTACACCAATGTTATTATGGCAAATAACGACAAAGCAGCTACTACTCCAAAGCAGTGCACAGTGAGCAGGGAAAGTCAGGAAGAATCTCACCTCTTGAATGTATGATAGCGTAAAGGAGGCCACGTATGTAACAGCCCGATCCTGCGAACTCGTACGCACTTTCAAACTAATATAAGGATTCAATACAGAAATATTTTTATTTGTTTAATATTACTTAATCATCTCCTTATCGATTTTGCCTCAAATGGCAATAAGCTGAGCTAGAGAATTCAATGAGCAGTGGTGGTAGAAAGGACTCAATAATTGGTTACTTAGTAAAGCACATACAGAAAAAGAATTATGAAGAGTAATTTCATAAATTACGATAAAAAGTTTTGAAGTACCCGTTGAAAAGTACTTTAAAGAGCTGTACACAAATTTTGTAGTAGTGCTTGAGCAAATTGTTTTGCCCCAGTGCATGAATTCATTGTAAAGGCAGGTCTCAGGGGCAAAAAAGACAGATGTGTGTGATTCTGCAATAAATTATAGCAGCGTTTTAGTCTCCAGAACCAGAAAGTGAGAAAGTGAGGAATAGGCTTTGGACCCCTGCAAACAGTTTAAAATTTTTTAGATTCTAGAATCTTAAATTAAGTTACAGCACCATTAAGAGTAAAAATTGTTAAAGGTATTTCATCGCAGATTTTGAGAACTGTTTTAAAGTGTTAAATGTAAGTGACTGTATGATAAAGAATTGTGCTGATCGTTGAAACAGAAGCAATTCCAATAATGTTCTAATTTTTCTAGTGAGTTTTATTATTATTTTTGCTCGTAGCGCATTACAAAAGCTTTAGGCAGGATTTCACAGTGAACGTGTCAAGAATAACGCCTCAAACCATGTGAAAGTACAGCAACTGCTCTCAATTAGTTAAGTAAAAGTTAAAATGTTCTCTGTAAAATTATTTAAAAAGTACAGATACTTACAATGTTACTTAAGTACAGTACTTTTGCTTTTTTTTACGGCACTGAATGCAACACAGTAAGGGATCCGATGTAAGTCAATAACTGATATTCACCATACAAAGAAAAAGAAAAAAGAAACTGTGAAAGAGGAGCTTTTGACTGATATTGCTGCTCTTAAATGTTTAGGAATCTGCACAGGCAAGTGTAAAGAAAGAAAGAAATGTAGTATAAAAGCATTTTCAAGTTTTTCTTTTTCTATTTCATAATCCTGGACAAATCCAAGAAGAACAAAAGTAGTACATTTCT
The DNA here is from genome assembly GCA_015082035.1 of Chaenogobius annularis. Lineage (NCBI taxonomy): Eukaryota > Metazoa > Chordata > Actinopteri > Gobiiformes > Gobiidae > Chaenogobius > Chaenogobius annularis. The sequence goes on along the minus strand of BJKM01000515.1, from coordinate 221,004 downwards.
AAGACCAACATAGAGCCATCAGGAAAAGAGAGACAGAACACTCAAAACTATTAAAATCATCTATTCTAGCCACATTCTGGAGTCTTACTGTGCAATATTTTCTGTCCATGTGACAGCTGTAGATAAGAGTGTTATTATTATTAAGATTATAAGAGTTTTCTTTTTTCTATGTTCTCTGTTTTTATAAGAATTTTCTTTTTTTTTTCTAAGTTATCTGTTTTTGTTATTATACTGTGCCTAATCTGCTTCTGTACCCTTTGTTGCAACACTGGAATTTAATTTCCCCATTGTGGGAGGAGTAAAGGTGATCTTATCTTATGTTATCTACTACTGAAACAAGATTAGGACAGTTAAAGGTGGCGGACTCTAGAGGGTGCTGTTGCTTTGACAAAATATATCCTCAGTTTGTAATGTAATAAGACTTATTATTTTTTGCTTATGGTTTTTGCATTCTTAATGCAAAAAGTGTACATTGATTGATTATTTTAATAATCCTTTTTCAATTAAACTTTACTGAAAACATTACGTTCTGTTAGTTTTTTATTTTTGTATATATGTTTAATATATGTTATGCAAAATTGTTTTGTGCGGGTTATGCATTTATTTTTTAAATATATACACTCTTTTTAAGTAGATTTAAGCATGTAGATTTATTTATTTCTTTAATCCTCTCTATGGAGACAAATCTTTGTCGACAACGGCAATGATACTTCTGCTGGTTAAGTCCCGTATTTAGAAATATCACTACTAATGGCCTGTACTTTTAAACTAAAAGTAGTGCTTTTTTTTAATCATTGTTAATAAAATAAAAACAATATTTGTCCACTTTGTCCACAGACATGCTGGTTACAGTTCAGGACAGTACTTTTACTTTTGTACTTTTCACCACTGCAAAACTATAAAGTATTATCAGACCAAATATCTGACATATATTCTCATGACCACAAGCACACAGCATTTCACAAGAAAATAACAATTTATACAGAAAAGTAATAGTAAAACTAGGTATACATACAGCTACTAGGTATACAACTAAATGACCTATGACCCTTTGAATACTTCTGTCCAGATAATTCTGTATACTCTCAGGAGACTTGCATATAACTTAAGAGTACTTTCCGTTGTTTCATTGAAAGTAACTTCAACTTATGTCCATTCACAGACATAATTTCCCTGTGAAACTAGCAGCCGCAGTAGCGTAGCGTCGTTACGAGATCAAACCGGGCCAGAGTCGAGCAGTTCGGTGGATCCAGCCCCCAGACGAGCGCGTTTCTAATCCAGTCTGATTTCCCCGACGGCAGCGCGGCCTTGGACCCAGCTGCCTCTCAATTAAACTCAAAGACTGTCAATCAATTATCCCATTAGTGTAAAAGTTTACTCCAGAACTTAACACTGTTCCTTATGGGGGCCGCTCATAACGAGGCGCTTTGGGGGTCTTGCAGTAAACCCCAGCCCAATCTATTATTCTTTTGAGCCAACACGCGTTAACTTGACAACAAAACTCGGGTCGTCATCTGCCATTCTCTTTCTTTCTAGAGTCAAAGCAGCGTTATTGAATTAATCCACATAGAACATCAGACAACAAACAAAAAATTGATAAATTGAGGTTTTGAAGACAACAAACAATGGCGAAACTTCTTTAATGCGTCGCGAGAAAAAACCCGAAAGCTAGCGTGTCTCGAGTGTGCGGCGCTATAATCGGCCTACGGAACACGCCCTGGGTCTTTTTGAGTGTTTTTTTTTTTTTTTTTGGTTTCTATCAACGCCGTTCAGCCCCCAAAGTGAGGCAGAAAGTACATGAAAGAAAATTCGCAAACGCGTCTTGGCAATTTGTGTCTTGCTTTTTGCACGTTTACAAAAAGATCAATTCCCAAACTCCAAGGCCAACATTGTCCAAAAAAACAACAATAATTCAAGAAAAAAGATAAACAATCCTGTAACGCTAAACTTTCAGCGCTGACAAAATTGGATTCGTAAAACAATGACGCACGATACAAAGTTGTTTATTTCATGGCTACAACAGGAAATTGCTGTTAAATGGCTTTGACCCTGCAGCCGTGAACACATTTGGAAAAGAGACATCCGCAGATCACGTTACAGAGGCTGCTTTTTGAATCCCTACAGGGCTACCGTAAATTTATGTCTGTGAAAGGTGTCGTTTTTTGTTATCAGGTCCTGCCAAAGTGGATATAACAAAGTGGATAGTTTGTCTGTTAAAATGATTGATAGATATTTATGCTTCGTCTATTTTGGATCATTATCTATTCACTCATTAACTATGTAACTATAGTCGTTTTTTTTTACTCCCAGTCAATCACAATACATTGATTGACAAGCCAACCATATCATGTGTTTCTGCTGTTGGCATGATGGAGATCTGCACTTGAAACATTGGTCTCAGCACTGACCCACAGTCCGGTTCATGCAGAATGGCCTGTTATTTCATTTCTATAATGTTAGTGATGATTTCTGAGGATAAAGATCTTTTATAAGGACACGCTTTGGCTCCACATGCCTCATCAATGAATCATAACTGCAGAAGAACCACTGTGAGATCTGCTTAGTGCGTGAAAATTACATCCACATCAAAGCAGCGACTTAAAAGTGCAAGTTTAGAAAAATTAATATTTGATAAAACCCCAGCTCTGCATAAGCACACAGGCGAAGAGCGCAGAGTGATAATCTCTTAAGAATATTAAAGGCCCTAATGTGCCATATTTACTGATATTAAGATTAAAACAGCATATAATATGCGTTTAAAAATCGTTTTGCATATCAAAATACAATTTGTGAGCAGTGATTTAATGATAGTTAATAAGGCATCTCAGAGAGCGGACTCATACTGACAGAGCGGAGCTTCCTCTGCCCCTGTGTGGTCATGGGGTGTAACTGCAGGGACAGCAACAAAAAAAAGGCAAAAGCGGCACTTAAAATTCTTTCCTCCCAAAACTATTGTGGCTTACTTCTGGTGGGAAATTCATTTCTTGTTATCATTATCAGACAATGCAAAATGTATTCAGTCATATTTTCCACATTTAGAACACAGAAGTAAAAGTCTAAAGCACAAACTAAATATATTCACACAACCTGCCATAGATTGTAATTATTTACTTTGAAAAACTCACTCTTTACTATATATTCCTATACAACACTTTTTTCTGCAACTTCCTTTTTTCTGACACTGGACATGTCTTTCATCTCCAGCTTATGCATTATTAACAAATTAATTCAACATATTAATAAAATATAACTGTGCAAATTTCCAACCCAAAACCTCCTGACGGATGGGCTGGATACAAATGTGCTCCAGCTTTGAGGGTGTAGCTGAGTGCGTTTCACTGCTCCACTGGAAACCCATAAAGTTTAACTGGGAAAATAAATCGATTCATGCTCATGCACTCCATCAACACATACGTGCTGGAAGTGTGTACAACTGCAATTACCTAAAAAAGAAGGCCGTTCCATGATTCTCAAAATCTGTTTTATTTTGTTCTGTTTCATCACGGCACTGAGTTTGATACTTACATGAAGTTTATGCACCGATGAATTATACAAACGGATGAACTGAAAGTCCTGTTTGGGTCTGAGATGGCCTTGAGATGGAGTCTGAAGCAGAAACAGCATTCATTAGCTCCTCACAAGGTTCTACACCCTTTCACAGTCCAGACATTCTGAACTAGATTTATTTTATTTACAAACAAGCTTTAACTCTGTGGTAATGCTCTTTTTACTCATTTCCTCATTTTTATTTCACATTTATTTAACCAGGAGAATCAGAATCCTTTATAAAAGAGAATCCTGGCACGTAGAGGAAACTCTATTGTTCACGTTTAAGAACATGCAAACTCGGGCCTGCAGCACGGTTGCTAGCTATCTCACCTCACAGCAAGAAGGCTGCGGGTTCCACTCCCTTTCTGTGCAGTTTGCATGTTTCTCTCCGTGTCTGGGTGGGTTTCCTCTGGGCTCTCCGGTTTCCATCAACCCCAAAACATGTAAAATAGCCAAGTCCTGACCAAACCTAGCACAAAGATCTGGATATGGGCGTTGCATTGAGGCACCCACTGCTCCTGACAGCTTGCCCAGGCAGCATTGAAGGATGGGTCAAATGCAGAGGACAATCTAATCTATCTAATCCACACAGAAAGGCCTCACTGTGTTCTGCAAACACCAATTAACACTATATAACTGGAGCAGCTTTTGGCCGTGCTCCACTCACATTTTTCTGTGTCACTGGAAACTAGATGTTTGTAGCCTTCAAACAGTGTATTACACAAGCACTTTGGACAAAGTATGCTCTTTTAATAGGTGTTTTAATTTGGATGAAAGACATGAAATGGACACAAAGGAGATGGTGAGTGACATTTTAAATAAATCAACATGGTATTTGTTACAGATAGGCAACATTAAAGATGCTATTGCTTTGTCTGGAATGTTGTATAATATGGCATTATACTTATTTTATGTAGCAGTATGGGTTTCTGCCATATAATATGTCCTGTAGGTGGCGCTTTAAACTATAAAAGTTTCCCTTCGCTTACTTATCCTGCTGCATAAAACCATAAATTCTGCAGTCACTAATGGTGGAGCTGTGTTCGTGCTCACTGCGCTGTGGACTCGAGAGATTTGCATTTGTAATATTGGACTCAAATTAATGGTTTAAAAGACAAAGCCAAGAATTACAAACTGAAAATCGATGGCGTCACTTTAGCGCTCTCGCTTCACAGCAAGAAGGTCCTGGGATAGATTCCGGGGCGCGTGGGGGCTTTCTGTGTGGAGTTTGCATGTTCTCCGTATGTCTGCGTAGGTTACTCTGGTTTCCCCTTCCGCTAATAACATATACAATAGGCTCCTCCCCTTAAAAAGATATGCTACATCTGAGTGGGACTTCATAACATCAGCCTGCCCTGAGACTGCAGGTGGGAATTATCTTGAGCTACAACCTGATACAATGCATCTCTCCTGTTAAGATTAATGTATATTGTGCACTGCCCCTGTCTCAAATAAATAAACTAACTACATTTTGTAACTTACACTTTGCCTGCTCCTGATTGTAACAAACCTGTGCTTTCACTGTCGTCCTAAATCTGGGTGGCGTTGTTATTTGAATTTTTTTTATTTTTTTTTTATTTTGTTGCCCTGTAGGCTTTCCTAGACAGGAAAGGACAGGGCGAAATGGGGGTGAGAGAGAAGGGAGGACATGCAGTAAATCTGAGTTGGGATTCAAATTCACGACACTGCGGCCAGTAGCACTTAAAAAGTTACATAGTGCACCTTTAATGAAGTAGCACAGACAAATCTATTCTATTTAGTTGTACCGACAGAGAATTTTGTTTTTGCATGCGCATAAAAGTATTTGTACACATGTATTTTAAAACTTGATTCTTATACAATTCCCTTCCACTGTTTTGGCATTACACGAACGCAACCTTTACCCCTCTGTGTTTTTCTACGGGCTCGCTTTGTTAACCATCTCCTTTATAATGATGTCGTTTTCTGTGATGTTTCCGTACCATGGCTGGAGGCATGCAGTTTAGTCAGCAGCCTGCAAGATCAAGACACAAAAAGGAGCGATCCAGTAAAAACGCACCAAAATGACTAGAAGTTACCCCAAGGTAGGAAATAAATTGCAGACGATAACTAGCAGAGTAAAGCACAAACAGAATAATAAATGCTTGGGAGATTTGTGCTCTCATTTGCCGAAGCTAAATCAAACTTTGGGGCCCGCACAGTTGGCAGGCCATTAAAAGAATTATTTCAAGTGCGGGGAGAAGAAAAAGCATGTCAATTTCTATAACTCAACATAATGCGGATTGCCTTGTGTTTTCTGCCATCTAGGTAGCGAGGATCAAAGTGCACAAATAACTATAAATGACTTGTAAATAGAAAAGATTGTTATTGGAAAAGAAGCTTAGCAGTTAGCACAAAACAGTGGAGTAGATTAAACTAAATATTAATGTGCAAATATTTATGTCTTACAGTTTCTCAATGTATTCTCATAAATGATTAATAATGCACACATTCAATAATTTAGCCTAAATAAATAAGTCATATTTTGCCCGTTTGCTACACATATTTGAAAAAACGTATTTGGAAAGCTCTCGTGTTCATAATAGCCATCATTGGAGCAATGTAAAACCAAACATTTACATATTCTATCAATATTTTAGGTGTTTATAAGGATGATGATAGCAGAAGCCAAGCACACAATGCACCAGATAAACCCTGCTATAAATACATATTAATAGGTGGGGATTGGCCTATAATAAATTATTAAAAATGTTTGCATGCCAGAACAATAGGTCAGCCCATAAAGTAGAGCTTGGATTATGAATGTTGTCATTCTTCAGACACTCGGACCATCAACACAGCACTCCACAGGGCAGTGTACTTTTCCCCCTGCTCTTCTGCCTGTACAAACAACTGCTGCACCTCCATCTACGACTCCAGTTTGCGGACGACGCCACACTCTTCACTCAGAACTTCAAGTGGGAGTCGACCATTAGCTCCTTCATCAGTCAGGCCCGGCAGAGGGTGTACTACTTGCAGCTCTTGAGGAAAGCCAAGCTGCGGCCCAGATGATTCAATAGGCTATCACTAAATCCATCTTCACTTTCTCCATCACCATGTGGTACCTCAGGAACCTCTAGGACTCGGGAGTTAGCTAGTTGGATCACAGCTGACCCTTCTCCCCCTCGGGCTGACCCTTCCCCCGACCAGACCCTCTCGCCACATGAACAATTTCTTTCCTTCTGCCTTTGGACTCATGAATAACAGTACAATACAATAATATTGTATGTTAACAATAATAACATTTAAAACAGCAGTTGTTTTAAATAACCTACTTCAAAACACATTATCTATTTGCATTGCTGGTTTTGCACTGTTCATCCATCCATCTTCTTCCGCTTATCCGGGGCCGCGGGGGAAGCAGTCTAAGCAGGGACTCCCAGACTTCCCTTCTCCCTAGACACTTCTTCCAACTCCTCCGGGGGGATCCCGAGGCGTTCCCAGGCCAGCCGAGAGACATAGTCGGGCTTGTCCCACCGGCCTCTCCCCGGTGGGACATGCCCGAAACACCTCCCTACAGAGGCGCACAGGAGGATTCTGGAACAGATGCCTGAGCCACCTCAACTGGCTGCTCTCGACATGGAGGAGCAGCAGCTCTACTCCGAGCTCCTCCCGAGTGACTGAGCTCCTCACCCTATCTCTAAAGGGAGCGCCCAGCCACCCTGCGGAGGAAACTCATTTCGACCGCTTGTATCCGCGATCTTGTCCTTTCGGTCACTACCCAAAGCTCAGAACCATAATGAGGCAGGAACGTAGATTGACCGGTAAATCGAGAGCTTTGTCTTTCGACTCAGCTCCTTCTTTACCACAACAGTCCGATGCAGCGACCGCATCACTGCGGACGCTGCACCGATCCGCCTGTCAATCTCACGTTCCATGCCAGCAATGTGAACACAGCTCCTGGACCGACCGGCCATACAGGGACCAGACAGCACTGAGAAAAGGGCCCCGGACCCTGTACTCTCGCAGCACCCCCCAAAAGGACACCCCAAGAGCCTTCTCCAGATCCACAAAGTTCATGTGGACTGGTTGGGCAAACTCCCATGAACCCTCGAGCACCCGATGGAGAGTATAGAGCTGGTCCAGTGTTCCACAATCTGGACGAAAACCACTCTGCTCCTCCTGAATCCGAGGTTCGACTATTGGTCGGATGCTCCTCTCCAGTACCCTGGAATAGACCTTACCAGGGAGGCGGAGGAGTGTGATCCCTCTGTAGTTGGAACAGACCTTCCGGTCCCCCTTCTTGGACAGAGGGTCCAGTCCAGAGGCACTGTCCCCAACCGCCATGTGATGTTGCAGTGGAGAAAGGCCCGGCCACCAGACGCTCGCCGTCGAGGACCCACCCCAGGCCTGGCTCTAGGATGGGGCCCCAGTAACGCCAATCCGGGCGACGTAACTGGCCTTTATATTCTTCTATTCATAAAGGGCTTGTGAACCGCTCTTTGTCTGACCTGACACCCAGGACCTCTTTGCCTTGGGAGATCCTACCAGGGACTTGAAGCTCCAGACAACATAGCTCCTGGGATCATTCGGGCGCTCATTCGGGCCCCTCCACCACGTTAAAAAGGTGTCAATTCAATTCAGGAGCACTGTTCATATTGAACAAAAACAAAAACGCAACACTTCTGTTTTTGCTCCCATATTTCATGAACTCAAATATGTAAATTGTTTTGTATATACACAAAACATTTTCTCAAATATTCTTCACAAATGTGTTCAAATCTGTTAGTGAGCATTTCTCCTTGCCAGGATAATCCATCCCACCCCACAGGTGTGCATATCAATAGGCTGATTAGACAGCATGCGTACTAAAAAGACAGTATGATGTTTTGAGTTTTATGACACAGTACAATACCACAGATGTTGCAACATTTCAGGGAGTGTGCAGTTGGAATGCTGACTGTAGGAATGTCCACCAGAGCTGTTGCATTTAATGTTAATTTTTCAACCATAAACCATCTCCAAAGGCGTTGGAATTTGGCAGTACATCCACTCGGCCTCATAGCACCAGACCACGTGTAACCACAGCGGGCCAGGCCCTCCACATCAGGCTTGTTCATCTCTAAGATCATCTGAGACCAGCAGCCTGGACAGCTGATGCAACATTCGGTATGCATAACCAAAGAATTTCTGCACAAACTGTCAAGAACCGTCACAGGGAACCTCCTCGGCCCGCATGTCGTCCTCATCGGGTCTCAACCTGACTGCGGTTCGTTGCCATGACTGACGTTTTGTGACCTGCCTCAGGCACACCTGTGCAATATTCTTGCTGTCTCATCAACATCTTGATATGCCACACCTGTGAGATGGGATGGATTATCCTGGCGGAGGAGAAGTGCTCACTAACACAGCTTTGTGAGCAATGATAGAGAGGTATTTTGTGTGTATAGAAAATCTTTTATATCTTTGAGTTTAGCTCATGAAAATAATTAGGAAAGCATGTGGCCCATGCAATTCTGAATTTACCTTTTAATTATACTTATTGCAGAAAGGATATGTGCGGATGAGCACATAATTTATTAACATCTCTCTATAACCTTTTGTGATGTGAATTTTTATTTTCTTATTTAAAAGTTTATTATCCATATATTTTGGAACATTTATTGCAATAGTGCTACAACTTTACATGCTTAGGTTGAAGCAGATTGGCTCAGGGTCAGTAGTAAAGGCTTAAGCTCATTCTCTACGCACACTGTTCTTTAATTAGCACGCGGATGGATCTTTAAAAGCAAATACCCATTTGTAGTCAATAGGTGTTTGTAAATGAGGGAAACTGCATTAATCCCTGCCTTATTGGCTCATTAGGTTGTATTTTAGCCTTAAACATTAGGATTCCTGGGCTACAGCTGTGCTAAAATGAGTGCTGTTTTATGTCTGTATCGTCTTAAGCATCTCTGACAGTAGCATATCCCTGTTAGCAGCCAGAGAGTGGAGGTTTTGTCCAAATCAAAGCGCAGGCCTCTATAATGGTGCATTGCTCCCTGCAGGTGCCTAACATGGGGATTATAGGTGGCTATAGGAAAAGTCAGCGGTAGCTTAGCAGCCTTGTGTCGGCCTTGCAGCTTCAGTTTACCGCTGAGACCAAAGGAGTCAACCATTCGACTAAATAAATCAAATGTCTGAGGCATGTTATCCACAAATTGATTATATGTCACTTTACAAGGTCAAATATTTTAACCAAGATGCCTGGAGTCCCTGAAGGCGCGGCGTAGCGAGCAGCAAGAGAGAGTGCCGGCCCGCTGCCTGCTTACACAGCTGTAAATGAACACACCTGGGACTACTTAACTGGGAGTACACTGGCCCGAATTAGCACCTCAGCTGAGCAGCGGCGGGAGACATGAGATATTTTAGTAATCAGGTAGATCTGGAGGAGAACAAGAGGCTGCAGGACTCAGGGAAACTAAGATAACAGTTGTTTTTATATGAAGAAAGAAACAGCAGAAAGGAGAGTTTTATCACATGTTTAGAAGTGAAATGTAAGGTGCATCTGCCTTTCTATACATGTGAAAACGCCGTTCGTATGCACATTTGTTTTTGTGTGAACCACAGTGAGCTTGCGATCTTTTGTGTGCAGCTCTTGCCACTGCGCACTTCCTTTTAGTCGACTAATCCCTTCATTTTGAACCAGTGTGCCAGAAAACACTGTGTGCCTTGAAGTATTGCCAGGCGTACCCAAATATTTGAGCTGACAGATTCAAACGTGAATTTAATTGAATAATTTATCATTTTTGGAGCGTCCTGTAACATACTTCGGTACCAAACACAGAAAGCAAAACATTCACCATTGCCAAATTTAAAGAACCAGATAGTGGCACAGACATTAGTCGCTCTAATATAGGCATTGTTATTCTACTGAAAGGTCTTATTCAGTACTGTTTTATTTAGTGGTGTGGCACAGAATCGTTTCAAACAAAAATGTGTGCTGTGAATAAATGAGAGGTTGAAAAACGCTGAACTAATCAACAGGCCATGTCTTTAGTCGATCAAGGACAGTTTTGCACATCAGGATGCAGTCATTATTTTATTTGTATTTATTTGTATTTATTTGTATTCTAAACCTTTTTTATTTCTCAAGGGTCACCTGAACAACATTGTAAGAAACTAAAACAGGATTTTATTCCAAAGCACATTTTCTGTTATTGAGTGGAAAAGAAAGTTTGAAGAGTATTCCAAGCTGCGGGAACAGCATAACAGAATGCTTGCTTTACTTTTTCATTCATTCTTCATTCATATTTAGCCAAAGTTGCCGCCAAAAGACTCACTCACACACTGCGTAGTCAAGGTGTGTTGTCCATGGATACAATGACAACATTATAATTTACAAACAACCTTGCTGTTTGTCTACTTATTGTGTTGGGTAGAAAAGTTAATCCGGAAAATGTCACCTTTTTTAAAGTTTTCTTATACGACTTAATTGAAAGTGAGAACAAGAATGTCACAAAAACAAAGCCGTCTACTCTATTGCATAACTTTGCACTTTCCACACTTGCTAGATGTCAAGCCTATGATCCAACTAGTTTGGGTTGTCGCTTTATACTTTTGGGGTAAACTTTATTCTCTCCACTTTCATTTTTAGTTTATCTGTTGCATTTATGATTGGTGAAAACAACTTCCAGAAAATGTAACTTGGAGGCAATTGACATAGTGTATCTTATAACAACTGCCACTTTCATAATGTGTTTCAAATTGCCACCAAAGAAAGACAAAATGCTGAAAATTGTGTTGATTAGCTTCAAAAATGTGTTTGAATTTTCTTGTAATTATCATTCTAACAAACCTAAAATGAGCCCCCCTTTTCTTTGCCGAGGTGTTTACGGTTGGTTGCATTGGCTTGGTTGTCTCTGTGCTGACTTTGACACCTGATCTGATGCGTGAATGTGTGAAATGCTCTGAAACTAAGGCTGGGTGTGATTAGCAGTTAAATTAGAGCTACAGATGTCACTTACAGGTGCCACTGCCGCCTCAATCTCCTCCGCTTGTCAAGTTGTAGCGTCAGTGTTGATTTTTAAACGTCGTCTTTACTGTTGACTCCCTCTGGTTACACATTTGCATTAAAACACCGTTAATATATTTACGATTTTGAAAATAATCTTGCCTGTAGTTTGACCATTTTGGTGAACTATATAATTTTACTTAATTGAAGGGCATGGGGAACATGTAGAAATAATATAAAACGCTTAAAGGTGCAGTGCCTTTTAAAAACACGGAAAGTTCATAGTTCATTTGACCCGCTAAAGCTAATCACAACTAGCATGCTAACAGCACACTTCCTGCTTCACGGAGGACGCTCTAAACACTCTAGAATGAAATGCAGACGAAACATAACGGACTCATTTTCACCCAGATGCTTTTACTTCATGTCTGTGCGGGGCAAAAAGTAAAGAATCATGTACAGCCCTTTAATGGGACGTAAGGAGCGACCGGAGCAGCAACAACAACAACAACAACAACAACAACAACAGTAATACATCAACATAAAACTATTTCAAAACATGAGCAAGGTTCTAAGTAAGGTTCATACTAATTTACTGTCTACTATCTTTTTTTCCCCCCCCAGTTTGCTCTTTCAACATAGAGACTTTCACCTGGAAACAAAAACATTGTCCAAGCTGCACCTGAAGGTGTTTTATTATTTAATTTAATCAACTCAAGTCTATTGATTTCTCTGGGACAAAGGCTGATTTCTCTCCTCATGGACAAGCAAGATCACCACTTAAAGTAGCACTACACACACAACATTGAATTTAACAAGATTTTGACCAAGCGTACAAAAGGATTTGTTTATTCAATTCCAAGCCTGATTTATTGAAGTTTTAACTCCAAAAAATTTGGGGAAATTTGTATTTTAAGGCTCATTTAGAAGTAGTTTACTCTAAGAAAAGAAATAAAACCCTTTGTTTTTGTATTAATGTAAAACATATTATAATTTATATTTCTATAATTTGGCAATAAAATACAGCAATAAATGTAAACATGGAGCTATCATTTTTTCAAATGTATGTCTCCCAAATTTGTGTAATTTGGCCATTTTACACTTAAACAGCCTTATTTTTTTAATAGGAAAACTTGCAATCATTGTTTTCTTATATATATTATAATCAAATACCTTTTATGTTGGCTTGTGTCTTGAGTATATGTGTTGTTGACTGTATTCAGGCCAATGGCAGAATTAACTATTGATGCAGCATCGGATCCATTGGATTTCCCTTTAGGTTAAATCAAATAATTAAACTAATTAATTCAGCACTGACATTGATAAAGGGCACGTGTTCTTATGTAGGAACACAATCTTCAAATGTCTTACAAATTGCTATAATGTTAAGTAAAACCTGTTTTTATTTTCTGGAATTGCAGAAAACATTGAAAAACTTAATTGTTTCAGCAAGATATTTAAATTTTTCTTTAATATTAGAAAAATCTTAGGTGTTTTTTCTCATTTATTACAGAAAGAACCACAGACTAATTATAAAATGTACTTTAAATAACTTTAAAGTTATAATAATGTTAAAGTTTCATCTTTACCTTTTTATATTGTGCTTTTTCAGGTATTGAACTGTAACATAAGCCGATCATCATTTTACATTTTGTGAATTGTAAACCACAATATTGATTGACAGTAATAGAAACAGATCCACTGACTTCCTGTTCAAAACTGCAGAACTGATAAGCCCCGCCTCTTCATAGTTGCAAGTCACTGTAACAAGCAGCTTGTCAACAACATTGTCTATTATGTGTTTTTATTTTTGAAAAATGTCTGTGACATTTTAGAACTCTACATCACTCGGAATCTTATTTTATTTTATTTTTTTAAGTAATCAAACTAAGTACAGGGATGTAGGTAGGGGGTAGGTGAAAACTGGGATTTTCTGAGCACCTGAGCCTCACGACACATGATTACTCAAACATGCAGGAATCAATCAAAATATATCAAAAGCTCAATAAAGCTGATTTTGCATAATATGTCCCCTTTTTAAAGATTTGCACTCATTGTTATGCATTTTCTCTTGTTTAACCTTTTATCTATCATGAATAAATGATACAATGAGTGGAAAATTGCTAAAGGTTCTTCCAAATATGTTATTTAATACTGATAAACTTTTGTGGCAATTAGTTTTGGAGACTTTCTAACTTCTAAAAAGCATTTACCATTTACCAAGATCACCCCTGTACACTTTGAATCTACTTTGCCTGTTATGCACGGTAACATGTTGTTGCTATGCTCTTATGGTCACTGACACCAAAACCACTTAGTCCAGCCTCTTTGCTCATACGCATGTTATTATGTTGCTTGTATTGTGTCATCTGTTCAGTAACTTTTGAATGCTGGGCCTTCGATCTGAGTCCAGCTCTGACACAGGGGAGCCTTGTGCTTTTTGGTGCAAACGTGTAAATGACATGTGACACGATCAATAATGCAGTGCAGCATCTATTCTGCATCTCTGTTCTACAATTTAAATGAGGGTTAAAGCTCATTGCTTTACTTGTGTGGGACCAACCGGACATGAAATATGCAACAGTGGCATATTTTAGCTGGTGAAACTTTATCATCAAAACAATTTCAGATTCAGTCCAGTGAATAATCTGTTTCTAATCTACGTCCGCTTCTGAAATGAGTCACTCAAAATATCACTCAAAAATATTAATATAACCAGGCCCAAAGTAAATCCAGACTAAATCTAAAAGATAACAAATCATAATGACTAATTTGGGCCTAAACCAGAACACGGCACAACTCAAGGCACGACTAGTTCTGCAGATGACCATGAAGTATTGGAAGAAAGTGAAGACTAGTCTATTTAATGAGACCAAAAGCAGTTACTGACAAACAATTTCCACCAAGTACCATCTCAGAAAGTGTTTGGTTTTGAATGATCAAACACGAAAGCAGAAAATATTGCTTGTGGTTACAATTACAATGCAACAAACTTTACTCTGTGTGTGTGTGTGTGTGTGTGTCAAGAGCTGGCTGAGGGGGGCATTTTGTGGACCGTGTGACAATAAAAACGTTTAGCATAAGCATAAAGGTATTTCAAAGGGTAACCTAAGTAGAGGTAGTGCAGAGAGTGGCAGAAATATGAGCAGCACAACTGACGTTATGTGTTTTTGAGCTAGCTTGTGTGCTAATGGCAGGGGAAGATAAAGGACACTTAAACTTGCCCCAAAACAGTTCATGTCCTCACCACACTCAGAAACATCTTAATTAAGATGAGAAAAGTTAATGAGTTCAACTGCGTGTGATCATAAAGTCTGTATCAGTGTTAGCGTCGCTGCAGTGTTCCCATTGTTTATCTGGTTTTCTACAGTCTCAGATACAAACTAAATGTTTAGCAGAGTTGTAGAATTCTTACAGGAGAACATTTGACCTCGCACACTTTTGCCACACACTGCTAAAATGTTGAATGTTGCAATGTCATCTGAATAACCTCTATTGTGCATGAACTGAAGTCACAAAAGTCCGAAGGAAATCTACATGTATGATTTTATTTTATTTTTTTGCATCCAACCTCCACAGATACATAAAGTAATTCGACTCAAACGCACTGGAGATACAACTCGTCCACTCTCTAATACACAGAGATATAACTCTACTTTTCTTACATCATGGATAAGAGGAAACGTTTTGATCACAAATGTAATTCATTTTGTTATGTTTCAGTTGTTATTCCTTTCAGCGTCATAATAATCATCACATGCTGTTCCACTGTTCCACCACTAAGGGGCAGACTTTGATCAGTGATGGCCCCGGTCTCTGAGGGAGGACATTGAGCAGCAGCATCTGTTACACTGCAGCTCCTCTGAACAAACCCAATTATGAGCTGCCAGGAAGCACAATGAGCCGTTTAGACCATGACACACACTTGTAGGTTATAATTAAGTAAGCCGTTCTAATTAAGAGCCAATGATTCATAATAATGTGTAGAGTAGACTCATCTGGCCCCTGCACACACTGTTACATATAGGCCATGTGTGTAGGCCTGTACTGATCTGGGACTGGTTTTTACCCCCGATGCCCTTCCTGATGCATTTATTGAGCTGCAAAGAGCACGCTGGCCATATGAATCCGGCCTGCACTGATTTATTCATAGATTTTCATGGAATTCTACATTTGGTGATCCTTTTTATAATTTTTTTACTTTTTGCTTCATATAATTTCCTTCCTAGCAATGCTTTGCCCTAAATTGGGAGAATTTTCACGCAAGAGGCCCTTCCACGTATGGACACCGGAGTCAACAGTTTACAGTTCTATTGAAGTTATAATAAATGTTTACTATCAAAAAATAAGAAATGGATGGTTGGAGTTGATATTTTTAGACCGGATGCTCTCCCATCTCATTTTATTTTTGGGCCTGTCATTTCATCGTGAACATCTTATTGTAATAGTACGATTATTTCAGTATTTTCATTAAGTGAGTTATAAAGAGCTTTTTTTAAAAATTAAACAAAATCATTATAAATTCCAAAACTGAGGGGGAACATAATGAGATTTCAGTGGAACTAATTTTATTTCATGAAATGAAAACCACTTAGATACATGTGAGTGATATCAGAGCCTGGTTTAAACTCATTTATAATTGGATTTTGCAGTATTTGTTTATGCAATTGGCGATTATGGCCATTTTTCTTTTTTTTTTAACTGGACAAATACAGAAATGTTGAGCCCTGCACTAGTTTTTCATTTTACCTACTGATATATTACATACTTAACCACAAATTGTACTTTTCGTGAAGCTCAATTACAGCTCTGAGGCTGGATTTTTTTCTTTTCTTCATCCTTTGTAACAGAAAAGCGAACCTAAAAACCCTGAAAAATCCAAAACTTATCTTACTTTTGGTTATAAAGACTTAAAACATTTATGACGACTTCATTTTGCTTCCAATCATGTTGACACCGCATTTTCAAAGGTCTGTTTATACATTGTCGTCTATAGAGAATGACAGTTGTGTTATATTATAATCATGTTTTAGCCTTTTTTATTTTCCTTTATTTTATTCGCTCTTCACATGTAGCATGAAGCTAAAGCACAAACACATTTTTCCACTAATTTACAAAATTTAGGGTTATGTTTGTGTGTTTTCAAACCAGTATTTCATCTCCTAATTTAAATGTAAGCACAAAGTAGTTAACAGATTTTCCGACATTATTTATATTTGAACATGAACTGGATTTGTGTGAGTTTTAGGATTACAGCGATGCACGCGATCCAAGGCTGCTCACCCCTTTTTCTGACTCCTAAGGTTGAGCTCAGCACTTTCCTCATTAATTTCCCATTTATTCTGCGAGCCGGATGTGATATTTTAGAGATTTGAGCTGGTGGGGGCACAGGTTAGGCACAATTACTGCTGACAGAGGGCTTTCTCAGACGCGCTCGATGAAATGTGAAGTGTAGGATTATATATCAGGAAAGTTCTATAGTGATTAACCTTCACCAGGGTCCCATCGGTGAACTCCGGGAGGCACATCCAGCTCATGTCAGCTCCGGTCTGCACCGTCTCTCAGTCTGAAAAATGACCTTCAGAATGATAGATGGAAGCGTTTCTCCCCCTTTCCTCTTCTGGTGCAGTTAAAAGCACTTGTTTGGCCCTTTTCAGTGGGTCAAATGCACTTTTAGCTGTAGTCTCGTTGGCTCGGCTTCGTTTTTGGTTCTCTTGACTGTAATACGTGAGAGTTGATTGAAGTTATATTTGGGTTGTCCAGTCTAAGTCGATTTTCAGCCTTTTTAGATTGAAAGTGACATCACAGCATTCACTGCATTTACTGTACATGCACAGAGAAAACCTATCCCAAAACCAGGTCAATCAACCGATTAGAAGTGAGCCGAAGCTAAGAGACGTTCAGGGGCATCTAAACATTTAAGCACCAAAACTTTGTAGCTATAATTGCTGATAAAACAGTGATCATGCGTATAACCAGACTTTTGGCAAATATAGATAAGCGACATCTCCTTTTACGTTTTGGATTTTCAGACATGTGGAACTGTGTCGTCATAGACCACACCAGTATGCGCACAGAGTCTGGTTCTTGCATTTATACTCTATGAATTCATTATAACGAAGGAGCAAATAAAAAAGTAAATGTGGTTGTTTGTAGACAGCGCAGACACATGGTGGTTGTTTATATGTTCATCACATTAGTGGTCGAGTAATAACTAATATTTATCAATATCTAAATTCTAGTTTCTAAAGCTCACTTACTACTGTATTGGAACAAAACTTATATATTCCACCAGCTATGTTTTTGGTCCACTATTGTCCAGAATAGCGGTAGATTCAGCAAACGACATTTTTAGCATATGTGCTAATTTTGGCGCTAATTGCCGATGCAAACAATCTACATAAAACACTTTTACATGTGGGAATATTTTTTTGACGAGCGTCTCGCGTGGTTTCAGTCGCCAAAACAGCCCTGGTTTTTCGTAGTTTGTGATGTTTGGAGGCTAATGCTAACTCCCATTGAAAATGTATTAGAGCTAATACATAGAAGGGTACCAGGCTGGAAGGGTCTATTTAGCAAACACATTGAAGCTCCAGTAGTTTTGACGTTAACTTTAACTCAGCGGACCAAATCAAAATCCATGGCGAGACCGTGGTCCAAACTCGCATCCAAATAGATTTCACACAATATTTGCTGTCCGTTTCTGACCCGGTGCAGTTGAACGTCTCGTAGTCTGCTCCTGGTGTGATCGGACTGCGCCGTTACGCGCAACACACTGAAGAAGATGATCTTAAATGAGATAATAAGTGAATAAGTGCTTGAATGAAGTATTATTTCTCTTGATTTGAGTATATATTTTTAGATTGGACCCTATACTATTCATTTAAGGTCTGTTTTGTCCGGATAACCAAATACGATTAAGGTTATTTTTAATAGTCAACTCATGATTATTACAATTATTTGTTACAGTCTTACTTTCTACATCTAATTTAATTTAATTTCAAAGTTATGTGTCCTGACTGTGTTGTTTTAAAGTGCTCTATAAAAGAAGATAAACAATGTCTTACAAAAAGTGACTAAAATGTAAAAAAAAATAATACTTGCATGGATACAAAAAGATTGTCAACTGCTTTGCAATAACTGTATATGATTTGTTAGTTCTAAGCTTCTTTTGGTTCAAATTGAGTAGTTCAGAATAAAGTTTATAAGTCCTTTTCTAAACTTGGACGGTTTTAACACAATTTCTTGTATGGGCTTTGAATTATTCACAGATACATTGATCTTGCAACTGTCACCTCACATCTAACAAGCACACATCTGGAAATATTTGCAGTACAAAATTCCCAATTAACACTGTATACAAGTTTTGGGTGGCTTTCAACGACGCTTGCAAGTTACGCAGTGAAAACAGTTTCGGTTCATTTCAAATCTTGGAAAATAACTTATAAAAAGCTTGAAACATGACTTATTTTACAAAAGCCAAGTCAGAGCAGAGGTTGGTTCAGTTACATCTTTATGTATGAAGTTAATAATCATTTTTTGTGCTACAAAGATGCTATAATGTCAACATGCTGATAAATGGGGTTTTGTTTGACAGAAGAGGAGGCAGAACTGACACCTGATTTAACGACTTCTCGAAGCGCTTTGTTTTCGGGGAACAGGTGAAGGCGTCTTAGTCCCATTAGCAGATTTTGCACTTGTTTGAAGAAAAAAAAAAAAAAAAACACAAAAAAAAAAAAAAAAACACAACTTTTGGGGAAAGTGTTTTTCACATGTGAATACTGTGTGTGTGTGTGTGTGTGTGTGTGGCTTTGAGAGCTCTGATTTGAGTCAGTAAAAAAATGAAATGGCAGGTGTTTGGTGCAAAGAGGAGGAATGTAGCAGTAAAGAGTCAAACGTAAGAATTAACGGGGCTGTAGATGCAATGTTTCTCTTATTAATTGTAGTATTGGCTTTCATTATTGGTGCACTACGTAACTTTTCTGGCTGGAGTTCTGCCAATATCTAGATGCCATTGTTTTTCTATGTTCCACACCGTGACATTAAATTTAAATCAGTTTCCATGGAGACACATTTAATGACATAACTATAAAATCATGGACCACTCGGTCACTCTCACTCAAACTGACACCTAAAGAGTACTGCATGGTGTAGGATAGTTAAATTCCATAGACTCTTTAAAATACTATGTCAGAATGAAGAGTAGAAGCGGCGGTTAGTTTGCTTTTCTTTTACAAAAGATGGAAGAATATGCAGGAACATAAGATTTTCTAGCCTCAACATTTTAATTTGCGCATCATAAAAAACATATTGTGATAGAGTATGTAATACACCTGTAGATAAAATTTCAAACGATTGTGGGCTCAACACATCTGTATTTGTCTAGTAAAACCTAAAAATTAGGATATTGCTTTCATCAAAAATGCTGTCACAATCACCTATTTAAACAAATAATGTAAAAGTGTGAACCAGGCTGTGATATCACTCACTCATATCCAAGTAGTTTTCATATATCCAAACCCCGCTTGATTTTTTACTTGTTGTGATATTCTGAATATTTTGAAATCACAATAAGTTCACTTTTTCATTTATTTCAGAATTTAAAATGTATTTGTTTACAAACTTAAAGAGTTAAATTAGCTTTTGTCCCAGACTACAATATACTGTTCATGTTGAATTTGGCTGAATTTCTTAAAGCTGGTAAAAGCTTGGTCAAGTCACAATGAAGAAACTTGAAGAAAATGAATTCATTGTGCTCGTTAGAAACCAAACCTTGGACTCTGTTGTTGCGAGGAGTCGTATTTTTAATGAATGCCATGACTTTACAAAAAAATATGTTGGTTTATCGCTCATTTACGAAATGTTGCTACACAAACCTATATTTTTAAATTGTATTCTGTTTTTTTGATAAAATAGAGTCCTTTTTTAATCACCATTTTATTAACTTACTCTTTACTCTTTAATCCCATTCTAATTGTCCTGATATGATTTGCTAATTTTCCTGTGTTTTGCGCCGGCAGCCCAAAATAAGCAGCTTTCCCCCTGAACAATGGCCGTTCCCGGAGCAGCCCCAGAGAGAGGACATGCTTGAGCCCCCTTTGATTCCGCCACGATTTGTTTTGATGTGAGCGAGTGAGTGCTTTTTAAAATCTCCTTAACTCCCCAGGCTTCAGCCCAGCCTCCCACAGGGCTAATGACCGCGGCCCGGCCCAATGCTGAATAATACAAACGCCGAGGAGGGAGCGGGCCAAAGGGTTAGACACCAGCCGCCCCCAACATACACCTACATTGATAACATTGAATTAATTGGTACACTACAAAAAAGAAGTAGCGACCAAGCTAAAAACGAGAAGAGGGGAACAGTAACTAACCCCTAACTCCTAACCAACTTAAATTTCATATAATAACTTTTTTACTCGTGTATTTCTTGCTGTTAAGTTGTATTTGAGTTGGAGAACAGAAAAATACAAACCCCAATGGGCTCTGTGCACAGTGCCGCGCAGGCTAGCTCACCATGTCTCAACGCTAATGCTAACTTTTATCAAAACGTTTGGCTAACAGCGAGCTAACCCTTAGTCGGTGCGTTACATGCTCACAAATAACATTATCGCATTTTGGAACTTTCGTGTCAAAACATTGCAACTTCGAGAGTCTAAATAATATTGTGTACTTGTACTCCAATTGTACTCCACTGTATTCAGTTACACGCTCCATTTTATATACATGTTTTTATTTTGTTTTTGTTGCAGCAGCATACTAAAAAAGGAAAGGGAACTACAGTATATGGACCCTTTGCTCCGTTTTAGTGCAGCCAACACAAAGGAATGACTGATATTGCATTTATTTATTTCAATTTAAAAACATTTAATAGCAATATAGCAATAGAATCTCTTCTGGGCAGCTTTCCTGTACAAAATTAAAATAAATGCGTGCATCAAGCTCAGGATCGAACGCCAATTGAACATTGAAGGAAGGGCCGTGATACACTGCTGGGTCACTACTGGTAAATACATTTATCACAATATAGTGTCAGAATACATTTGAATGAAGTATAGTATTCAGCATCTTCTCCATTGGTTTTTACATTTGGCCCAAGCTTGATCAGTAGTCTCTCCCAATGAATACAACAAATATCAGTAAATTACCTTTTAATACTTGATTGCGATTACATATGTTCTCATTTTTACCATATTTCATATCGCCAAAATGTATTCGAAATATGAACAAAACAGACCAAAAGATGAACTAAAGCATGAAAAAAATGAAACAGACCAAAGTAAACCATAAATTACCTGTCCCACATCTTGACAATCGTAAAACCCACATTGTTGTTTTACAGTGTAGAGGACGGGGGCTTCTCTCTCCTCTTGTATACATTTACCATTAGACTCATTAACTCCCCGATGGCTCCCAGCGCGTCCTCCTTCAGGCCCCTCTTGTCTCCGGGGAGGCAATTTGCATCCCTCCATGACGCCTCCACGGGCTTTTGAGGAAATATTAGCTCCTTTTCTTGGGCGCGCGACCCTTTGATTTATTTGATATGGAGGTAGTCACATGTTAATGACCGGGGCTTGTCGACGCATTGATCGAGGAAGACGCAATTGACAGTTCTAGCGCAGAATAATGGCCTAGCTAGCATGTAGCATAGGTGTTGGTATTAGTGGTTTGGATTAAATTGAACTTGATGGGTTGAAAGGTAATGTTAACCTATATCAATTACGGAACAAAAAGATCACGTTATTTTGTTTCCCCCTCATCGTTAAGTTGTTTTTGTTCATGCAACTTTGCGCAATCTTTACTTTCTCGCATTTAAGACGGCATTTTGAAAAAAGAAAAAAAAACTACAGCTGATCTGTATTTACTTCACGTTATATTCGAAAATCACGATACTCGTAGGGTTCAACAGCATCATCTTGCCGTTTTAGCAACATTTTAGCAAAGAAATCCACTTGCTAGCATGAACTGCGTGGTCCGTCAGCGCTTCGAGTGACATACCGAAAAGAGAGAAGTGGGAATCAGCTTCTTAGTTTTGAATTAGGGATGTAACAATATCCAAATCAGTTGCTATGATATTATCGCAGTATGCATAACCACGGTACAGCATTTATTCCAATATTTTGAACAAGACATCAGAATTGTAGAAATGATACTTTTTCCTTTTTAGTTGCCTTGACAAGCCTTTGGACAAGCCCTGATCATATCACAAAGAATTAGGATATAAAATTGCTTCAAAACAGTTATGTGATCACGTTGTTTGCACTGAAATGGAGCAAACGATGGTCTATGTAGTGGTTTCATCTGTTTTTTTTTAGCTGTACTTTTAGCTGATGCATTTAAAGGCACTGTACCTGATTATTACTGATTTAGAAAAGTGAAAAACATAGTTTATTTGAATACAGTCCACATGTATTGCTCACTTACCTAATGATTCTCAGCATTCAAAATATTCCTTCGGACAGGTTGCTAAGTAGAGTATAGGACTGCATGATGTGTGAAAACGATACAATATTTGAATGAGTTTAGTAGTATGTTAATGATACGAAATATTTGTGTTGGTTTTTTTATGTTTTTTAAGAGCAAACAAAAATCTTGATGGAGAACCCAGTATGATTACAATGTATCTAGTCTATTGCAATATATATATAGAATTATAGCTGAAATTGTAAATCAATATTTTTGTGATAAATTGTGCAACCCTAGCACACAAAGCAAAATTGTCTGTTTTTTGTGTGAGCGTACATTTTTCCTACACTCCACTGAGACACATTGATCGCAGGAGCCAAAATTGACAACCAGCGCAGAATAATTGCGGGCCCCATCGCCTGCCTGGGACACAGAGAGATGACGGGGGGAGATCCCAGAGCTGTCAAGGCCACTCCAACACAGCTGTCCACTTTTTGGGATAAATGTGCGTCTGCTAGCTAGCCGCTGGATTCTTCATGACTTTTTGACAGCCACAGTTTTGGCATTGTCTTGTCAGAACGAGCTCATTCTTATCATGTCTTTGACCCCATGTGATCACAGTGCTGCTTATTTTAGCCCTTTATACTCACGCGCAAAGATAAAAATGGCTTCTGGATGCATCACAGTAATATACAATGATGCGTCTTGACTTCTAACATAGGAGGAATATATTTATAACGTTGCATTATTTGGATGGGTTTATGCTTTGGCAATTTGGATTTTTTGTTTG
Organism: Chaenogobius annularis; assembly: GCA_015082035.1. NCBI lineage: Eukaryota > Metazoa > Chordata > Actinopteri > Gobiiformes > Gobiidae > Chaenogobius > Chaenogobius annularis. Next base: position 197,311 of record BJKM01000515.1, on the reverse strand, counting down.
GATTGACTATATGTTTATATTATTAGTTTCAGAAGGGGATGAAGAGTGTAAGCCTGAGGGCCAACAAAAATTGGTCTGAGGCCCTCATCTGTTTGGACATGCCTGTGTTAGAGGCATGAAGGTGAACTGGGCCAACAAGCGTTTGTCTATGATACGTCTTCTGAACTTATCACTGCAGACACATCCAGACAAGCTTTGTGGAAAAAGCCTCGGACTTTAAATGAAGCGATTCATTCTATGCTATAATGTTAGCATTGCCAACAAATGTGCCCGCAACCCTCTGGTGAAGGGATCCGACCATCGTTCCGTACTGTGCACTCCGTCTTGAGCTCGAGCACAGTGTGTGAGAGAATAATTTGGAATGTTTAAAAATCATAAAAATGTGCACAGTGTAAGCCCATCGTAAAAAGAATGGATATTTTTCAGTTTTTTTTTTTTTTTTTCCAGATTAGTTAGATTAGTCTACTGCATTATAGAAAAACTTTCAAAGGTAGTCATTTGGACAACGTTTTAAAAATCAAGATGTTTCGACTTCAATCTTTTAATCTGAAGGAGTTAGTCAGAGCTGTTGGACTAACTCCAGATTGAAGATTACTTTCGAATGGAAATCAAAATGTCAACATTTTTAAAACATTGTCCAGATAACTACCTTTTAAACTTATTCTAAGGTGGATTAAACCGATCAGTCTAATTCCCTAAACATTACAATAAAAGGAATAAGTCTATCCAAATGGAGACAAACAGGGGGCTGACCCTTCACCAGAAAATTAATGCACCTTAAAAATGTAGTCTTTAAAATGAATACTTTTAGAATTAATACATTTAATACATTTAGAATAGTCTACGCTCATTGAAATACCAGTAAATGTATAAAATAAAAACTGTTGGCATGAAAATGAACTGTCCTTTGAAAATACTGTTCAAGAGTGAAAACATGTAAAAACAATTGATTATTAGTGGTGTATAATAAGCTGATAATTTTCATTCAAAGGTCAACCACATTGTTAAATTGAAAACCAAACACTTACACAGCGGGGACTCAGCATCAAACAACGACAAAATAAGTAATTCCTTTAGAAATATGTGATGATAATAATAGTATGTAACTGCAGAAGAAGACCTCCGGGTAACAATAGCATCACCTTCAGTGTTTCACATTTATATACTGTATGGTAATAATAACATTTAATAAAAGTCAACATCCTAACTGCCACTAAACAAAAACACCCATCTCCTCTGCATATTTATAACAGATTAGAGCTTATGTATATGAGTGGAGCCGCTCATGCATATGGTTATGAAAAAGGGGAGCAGGAAATGGAAATGTGCCATTTGAACGAGACAGTGCAGATTTCCAAACGCGGCCAAGTGGTGCTGGTTTGTTTGGCTCTCAGTGCTGGAGATGAGGAGTCTAAACAGGTGGATATGAGCTTTGAGAGAGCCAGATGCCCCGGTTATACTCGTCAAAATGAGCACATACAGCCAAAATGAGTTGAAATGACCTGAATCCTGAAAACGTCAGGTCTCTTGCAATATTTGGTATTAATTTGCAAAGATGTAGGGTTTGCTTATAGTATCAAAATGAAACTGACAAGCTATTTGGCCAAGGTTTTTATTTAAAGAAAAGAAGATGGCACGCGTATGAATCATAGAATCATAGTTGCAGAAACAATTCAACACTCATATTAAAATATTTTGTTTTCCAAGTATTACACGATCTTGCATGATCTCAGAGTAGGTTTGGGCCTGGTTAGTACTTGGATGGGAGACTGCCGGGCAGCATTGGCTCTAGTGCAAACTGTCCTTTGGTAAGATACTTCACCCACCTTGCCTAGAATGAATCTGGCGTGTGCGTAAGGGGTCCGCTGGTGCAGATTGACATCCATCTACCTCAGGGCAGCTGTGGCTACAATAGCGAACCACCACAGAGTATGGATACAAATACACACTTCAGTGAACACACGCCTGAATACGAGGTCATGCTTACGGGAGCAGCTCAGTGCCTGCCTTTAAGAACTCCTTTGGACAGAGGTTCCTCCACATTTACAGACCAGCTCTGAGACCCTTTCATAGAAGCATTTAGACTTTTCTTAGCTGAAAGCTGTGAACTGTTTGAGTGGGGATCTTGTTATGAATGTTGTTGTTTCTTCTGCTGCAAAAGTTGTACCTGATTTATGTATTTGAACCTTTTCTTGTATAATAAAATAACATGAAATGAATAATAAGGAAATAAGGAATACAACAATTTTAAATAAGGAATACGAAAATGTAAAAGCTGCTTTGAGTGTCTGGAAACACGTTATAGGACTAATGCATTATTATTGTTGGATGAGTACCAAACAAAGTCTAAATCAGGACAACGCATCCAAGCAGAACATAAAAGTTACTCAAACGCCACACAGAGGCGTACTTCAGAGGACCAACTGGTGCTGTACATGCACCGCAGTTTGACAAACATGACCAATGAGCATCTTATTGTGAGAATACCCTGATTAAAAGGGTCACATGCCTGAGAAAGTGTTCCATCTCCTCCGCCTTTGCCTTTAAAGAACCAGTCAAGTTTTAAACACTCAAAGGCCTGGGAAATCCCCATCAGACAGCGGCGCCTTTAATCCCGTTAATTTTCAGCGCTATTGTTTAAAAGCTTTAAAGTTTATATCGTTTAATCCCCCTCCGCATCTCGACGGACAGCGAGCGAGGCCGTGTCAGCAGCGGCCCAACATGTATAATCTGCTCGAGAAAACCCAGCTCGGTTTCTCTGTGAAGTCTCGTTTGATGTTCCTACCTGCTACAGAACATGACTGCAGCCTTAACCCAACTGTCACTGCCGCCCTGTCCCCTTTTATCACCCCCGATGTTCCCTCTTCACCTTTTTTCATCGGTAAATCCGCCATCACTGCCGTCGCTTTGGTGTTTCGGAGCGGCGGAGGGAGGGAGCGCGGCAGAAGTTTGTCGTGCGGCGGTTTCGAGCTGAAGTTGAACCTTGACCAAAGCAGGTGACTGTTTTGCCGGTTTCTGTGGCGTGTGGAGTCCATGGTTCAGAAAGCACTTGTGTTATGTCATAGGATCCTGAAGGGTTTCTTCCACGAAAACACACTGGAGATAAATCAGTGTTCGTTTTTTGTTTCTTAGTTTCACCTAAAATCTGGAATAATGGATGGGAAAGTTTAATGTGCAGTATTTGTGTTTGCATAATAATCAAATAAAAGACCATCAATGAAACTATTAGTGTATATTAATGAATGCTTTGTTTCATTGGATAGCTTCTGTATCTTCATTTGATCTTGCTATAAAAATGACAGTAGGCCAGACGAGGCCAGTCAAGGTTATGCTGAGCACAATTTCTACAAAAAGTAATTGAAAGTGCTTTGCAGAACAGGAAAAAGATGACTAAAAATGACAATACAAACAATAAAAAACATAAAGAGTATATGCAGTATCTGAGGATGTAGGCCTTCACTATAGCTGCACAATATAGTTTGGGTGTTGAATTTCCACTTTCCAATCGGCCTTATTCAGAGAGGCTGAAGGCAAAGAATTTCTGCCACATCTTTGCCAGTATGTCTTGGGGCATCTGTGGCTTCAGTAATTACAAGCAATTGCCGAAGTCAGTAAAAGAAATATAGCTTTTTCAATGATCTTTGGACTCCTGCTGGTGCCTAAACATGGAGCTTAGGGACCGGCCTCCTGCTGGTGCCCAGAGCCAGGACTGAACATGGGGAATCTGCATTTCAGTTTTATGGAGCTCAAATCTGGAAGAGTCTTTCTGAAGATATGAGGCAGGCCTCTACTCTGACGATGCTCAAATCTAAATAAATGTTGCCTTTGCCGTGCCTTTTATAACTGATTTGACTGGCTTGAACATTCAAGTATTTACATTTATTTAAAGTAGCATCATGTATTATACGTTTGAGATGTTATTGCTTTGCCTGGAATGTTCCACAGTATGTACATTAAACAAATTGATCTATGAGCTACTAATAATTGATGCAGAGTTACAAACCAGATCTGTGGAGATGCGAACATACTCCTGTCATATGTTTTTCAAGGTGTTTTGAGCAATAAAAACACCTGTGATCGAATAACGTAAAAAACAACCGTTCATGTCTCTCTAGTTTACAAGTGTATTCTCTGCTATATTTTTGTAGAATTACTGTTGTACACATTCTTTTGTGGGGCATTGTGACTCTGCAGGACCACACACCGCAACATTTCCTTACTCCTATGCTCGCACAGATACATGTTCTACTGTAATCATGTTTTAATTAGGCTCCATAGAAGTAGATTTGTTGCCTCTGGACAGCCGCGCCTCCGCCATTCCGCGTCTGTTTGCTCTTTATAACCTCCTTGTTAAGACGCACATTAGCATTTATATTGTCCTCACTAAAGAAGACACTGTTTACTTTGCAACCATTGCCTCCTATGTCTCTTGTATATTTGCCTTTCGTGTGTAGTAGCGGCGCTCATATAGCACGGGCGTATGTTTCTACTCAGGCAGTAAATTACATTGTTTAGTTATCAAAGGATTGGCGTGATTACATTTGTGCAGTTCAAGATGACAGGCTGGATAGTGTCTGCACAGGACTCCAGCATATATAATCACAGCCCAAATCCCATTAGGAAGAATAGGGCCCATTATTATGGAAATGACCTCTGGGTGACAGAACTCGGTGGGATAAAAGGCAGCGTAATCCAGACAAAGACCTCCATGTTTCTCTTTTAGACATCACTCTCGCCTTATGGTTGCGGTTTGCCTATTGTTGTTCCTGAGTTCTTAGTTGTACTAGATCAGTTTGGTGAAAAGGTCAAATTAAGAGACGAAGGAGAGATTTACAGTTGGTGGTAATACTGTAATTGTTTGTGTTTTGCAACTGTAGCTTCATGAAAGGCTCATTGGAAATTTAGAAATCTAGTATTAGTATCGGAGGGGTTTCTTTTTCCAAAAAAAAGGAAATACGTTAAATATTCTATTGGTGTTAAACAAATATTTTGACTTAGACAAGCAGGTGGTGTCTCCAGGTCAAGTTTCATGTTAAAATACATATTTTTCAAGGTATTTTTTTAGCAAATAAATACACCTGTAATAGTAAATACACCTAAAAATGAACATAACATGGTGCACCTTTAAAATTTGCCCACATATGTTTTGCTTTGTTTAACATTTCAGGAACAAAATGTCTGGAGATATGTAGAGAGAATGTTTAAACGGAGGGTTGGTGGTTCAAATTCTGCTTCAAGCATTCATACTGCTGTTGTGTCCTTGGGCAAGAAACTTCAGAGTGATTATTTTTTTATCAGAATACTGCTTTTTCTTCATCTGATCCCTTGGAAACTTTCTTAAACAGCTGCTTGTTAATGTAGAATGGGCAATTCAAAAGCAATGCACGACCCCATTAAAAGACATACCGGTATTAAGGTTTTTTTTCAGGTACTTTGTATTGAACTAGTATAATGCAAATATTGTTGGTCAATATACATACCTACATAAAACATATAAAACGTAGGTATAAAAAAGTAGGTCATCATTTTACATTATACTCATTGTAAACTGCAATAACCAAAACAATGGAAATGAATGCCATAATAGATGAATTGATCATATTATTTTTATAAATATGTGGACTGTAACAACACTGTAAAAACATCAGCCACTGTTCTCATTTGTTTGTGGCCAATACAGCAAATAATTTAAACTAGGCTAAGCTGTGCTTTTCAGATTAATTTGCAGTTTAGCAACACTGCTGACAGCTGTTTTACGCTGTTGAATGTATTACCTTATCACTTTCACTACGTGAGATATCTTAAGTGCGGACTGTCCCAGTTCTCATTCTTACCCCCCCACCCGCGCGCATGTGCACTCACACACTTCGTGCACATTCAGAAAATACACAGGGAACATCATTCAGGTTAAAAACTTGTTAACGTACATGCTGCTTAATACATCCCCTTTAAACATGGCGGAACATGATTTACTCGCCATTTAATGTCAGTATGAACATTATTGAATTGATAAATTGATCAATTGTTTCTAACATGCTCTTTCTGTATTACAAACTGAAACCACACTTTTAGCTATCCCTCCTGTATACCCATATCTTTGATTCCCATCACTGAGAAAGCGGCTTTCAGCTTCACTGTAAAGTTAGCGTAGCACTTCCAGTTCTCCCATATCTCCCTATTTGCAGAGCGCTTCTTCAGCTCGTTCTCATTGTCAATACTGCTTTGCCAGGGAATTGTTGAAGCATTTCTTAATAAAGGAGATGTTTTTGTTTCCTTGCTCTTTAGAACTTGGGTCACTTTTGCTTTCCTCACAGAAGTGCTGGTCTAATTTCAGATTCCCCACTGGTTGTAACATTTTCTGGACAGTTTTTATGCTTTGGGCTGCCAAACGCCTTGCGGACATTGTGCTGTCTTCCCCACAGAGGTTAGATCAGTTGCCACATCTAATTTTTCTGTTGCCTGTAGGAGTAGATTTCCATGCACGTCCATCCTCCACAAACAGGGCAATGGAGTGTAGCAGGCAAACTTGCTGCTTCTTCTGAAGGAAATTATAGCGTAAATAGTTTTTGTAATGTTTTGTAATTGCTGGAGTGAAAGTGCCAGTGTGAAGAATTTGAAATAACTGACTTTACACTCACTGTCAACTTAACATTGCAAAATTAATTCAGAATACTACTTTCCCTATTGTTTCGTAATAAATTGGAAACACCGAAGTCTCTGCAGTTTTTAGGTCTACTCGTTTTTTGGAATTTACATTCTCAATTTGCAATCACTACAAACACATTGGTATATTAGCATTCATCCTTTGCTAAATTGCTGTCAAAATTACTGTCAAAAGCAAATGGAGCTCTAATGCAAATCGTATTGCTCTATTTAGCAAATGGACTTTGCTTTTCCAAACATAGCACTGATACCAGTGGTTTTTATTCAATATGATACAAAGCAATATCATGGCAAATATGTCAATATAGATCCAATACCAAGACCGATGAGTATGTATTCAAACGCAATAAAACTCCAATAAAGAATTTTACATTGGCGATTTTAAATATCTCTGTCAGTATGGATGATTATACCGATCCCCCAACACCGCCCATGGCCCCTTTGCCACCATCATCAGCCACACAACATAAAAGCAAGATTGGTGAAGTGCCTTGCCCATGTACACCACAACAATAATGGTGGGGTTTGTTTCTTGTTGGTTTAGTCCTGATTTTTTTTCCTAGTTCAAGTCCTGGCCACTTTTCAGTTTTTGCTTTACGACATGGTTCTGGGTTTGAAAAGTTTGCCAATCTCAGTTTAAACCATTCACTTCTCCTGTGGCACTTTTACTTAATGTTCCACGAGGATCACATACAGTAGTTACACTCTGGACAGCAGTAGTCATATTTGTTGATTGTTACACATTTTGGCAGGTTGCGCACCGACCTTCGGACCGGGCCATGCTCCTGTCTGCTCCTCCGAAACACAACCAGAGAACCTTTTGATATCTCCTATAAGTTTCCGCTGCTGTCGGTGTGAATAATGATCGCACTCTGGAGGGAACAGTCGCCCACTCTCCCTGCATATAAAGCACTGCAGAACATCTCTTCACCTGATTATGCTTGTCTAAATGATACATCATACAACTGCTATGGAAATGCCTCTACCGCTTGAAATTATCGCAACACATTGTTCGAGAGACGAGAAGAGTCTTTTGTTGGAGTTGTTCTGTCTTCGCCTGTTTTACATTTGGAGGAAAAGTGTCTTGTTCAGGGCCGTTTGCCTCATTATAACCTACCTCCGCTGTGCCATGACGCTGCCTGCTCGTAGCCTGGTGTTGCTGGAATGATGTCTAAGTTGCAGAATATTTAACATCATGTCGTGCGCTGTAGGAGTCATCTTTGTTGGCAGTGTCAACATTTCCAACATTATTATGGCTCAGTGTCACTTAAGTGCTGGTTAACCTTTTAGACGGTTTGACGTGTTGGGGCTGCCTGTGTCACTCTGCTCTCTCTGACTGTCTTTCTAAAGTACAAAATACAGTGGACCTGTGTTGGACCCGGTTTAAGTTTAGTTTTGAACAGGTTTGGGCGATATGTTTTATTTGTAACATTTCTTGGCTCAGTCTTCCAACTCAACTTGGAATTAAAAAAGGGCTGAACTTTATGATTTTGTTGCCCGGAGGCTTTATTAGACAGGAGAGGACAGTGTGACATTGGAAAACATGTAGTAAATTGTCAGGATTCAAACTCACGACACTGCGGCCGGCTCCACTTGGAGGAAAATCCGATTGTGCGAAAGCAGAGGATCTTTTCGGGATGCTGCCATTTCTGCTAGCTGTGGAGCGGGTCAATCGAGTAGTTTGTTCAGAGCAAAGTTGGACATATTTTTACAAGGGAGGTGAATTAGCATTATTAAGGATTTTGAAAAGAGTTCTTAGATATGAAAATAAAATAAAATTGTCAAAACTAAGTGATAACGAAGTGGTTTTTATCAATCACCTTTAATGCTTGGTTATAGAGAGATCTGAGAGATTTGAGCGTGGTCTCATTGACCTTAGACCAACAGGATAAACAATACGGCATGTGTGGGATAATCAAAGCTGTTCAAACTGTTCCTCATGTGTCTTAAAGATGAGATGTTATATTTGATCGAGTTGCATACTTTTTAATATCATTTTTAAAAGACAAAGTTTGATCCAAATAAACCCCCAGGTATTTTGTCTCAGTGACAATGTTTATATTTTCTCCATTGACATAGATGTTAGGTATATCTTTAATTTTGTTTTGTTTGGTAAAATACATACCAACTGTCTTTTTAGGCACGAGGATTGAAGCCAATTACTGATTTTATCCATAGCAGCAGTCACTTTGATGGCCACTTGCTGCATATCCATTCCATGTGCATAGATGACAGCATCATCCGCGTACATGAGGATATCTGTATCTCTGCACACATCCGGGAGGTCATTGATGTAAATATTGAACAGCAAGGGTCCCAAAATTGACCCCTGTGGGACACCTGTTGTGCAGGGCCTCAGAGAGGACATTGCATTATTGGTTCTCACACACTGCATCCGATCTGAGAGATCTGATTATACCACTGCAATACTTGAGGAGAGAGATTGTAATAAGAGAGCTTGGACAGGGCCTTTCGAAGATCCAGAAACACATCACCCACTGCACCCCCTCTGTCCAGGTAAGCTTTGATGCTTTCTGTCAGCAGCTTCGGTAGAATGATTGCTGTGAAAGCCAAATTGCATCGTATAAAGAAAATTATTGTTGTTAAAATGTTCCATTAGCTGTTCCATGATAGCTTTCGCTAAGATTTTTGATATTACAGGTAATAGACTAATAGGCCTGTAGTTGCTTATTTAATTTTTGCTATCGGATTTCTAAATTGGTGTTATGACTTCAGTTTTGAAAACACATGTGCTGTGACTTAACCGTTCGACCACCGGGGCCGCACAGATCTAAACCAGGCTAACATAGACCAGGTCTAACCAAGCACCAAAACTTGCTCTAAACCAGAACTAGATTAGGTCCAAACCAGGTCTCCACTCTCCATCTGTCAGTCTTGTTAAAACACCTGTGTTGATTAGGTTAGCCTCAAGGTTGCCCTCTATCCCCTGCTTTATTTATTTGAACCATGTCTGCTGTATTGTTCCTCATCGTAAGTTTGTTAACATGCATTACCTCTCCGTCTTTCGCTGGTGTGGGGCCATAGCTTGGTCCCATTGTCCCAGGAGTGTCACAGTGGCGTGTTGACACCTGTTCTTTGGTGGGGAGCCCGCTGCGTTACTCCGAGTGCCTGATTGAAGCACTCTGGGTGGTGTTCTCACTTCGGGGCCACTGTCCTCTCCACGTCCGGGACATTGGGGCACAAAACAGCCTTTGTTCGGGCTGAAACCTGCACCTCTGGGCTGGGTGTGAAGCAGAGCCATTAACAAGTGCTCCAGTCGGCGGTGGATGGTCGGCACGGGGAGCAGCAGGAGCACGGCTGTATACAAATGGCTGCGGCTGGGTTCCATTTAAAGGCTTTTGGTGTTCATCTGAGAACAGGCCCGAGGCATTGTTCTTCAGGGAGAGAGTGAAGTGTGAATGCTCTGAGCAGGACCTGAGCGCCAACCCTAAACTCCACTCCATTGTCTGAATGTGGTTTAGGCTTGTGTTCAGACATGGTGCAATTGGCACTAAATAATGTTATACCATAAATACTGACCATTAACTCAAAGATAACTGTTTTTTTTCTCCATGACTTTATTGTAATATAAAGGGACTATGTTATGCCAAACTGGTCATTAGAGCTTTTGAGTAGTAGTTTTTGATCACTAAAATAAGTACTTTTATTTTCTGGCACCTAGTTAAGGTTAAACAAACAATCTCGCCAGAGTTTTCCACGTAATTTCTGTTCAAATGAGCGCAACAGACCTGCTATGTGTTGCCGTTGTTGGTCTCTAATTACAAATTTGGGAAATATTTTGTCCAATAAGGTATTAAAAGTTCTATAACATGGAACGCTGTGCTAGAGATGACCAAGAGAGGTTTTAAAAGACAGATAAAAAGCCCTTTAAATGGTTCAACAAAAACATGCTCACACGAAACTGTGCTCACAACAGGTAATAAAATGCAGTGCTTTTTTATTCATTCGCACTAACAACGTGCCCCTGTTTTAAAAATGGTTTCTGTCCTATTCCCACTGCTCTGTAAAATTGGTCTGGTTTTGTTCTGTGGTGCATTATGATTTCTCCACACCCTCTTTCGCCACCTCGATTCACAACAAAGCCTGCTGTTAGCCCCGAATGCCCCAGCGAGGCGGCTTAATTATGTGCACGTACCGCCGAGATGCAACCTTCCTGCCTCTCCACCTAAAGTTCTCAGCCGTCTGTTAAAATTGACCAATTTCCATGGGAACAAAGTACACCTCCAATGAGATCAGATTGCGACTTATCACTCGGAGATGGTGCCAACACGGATCCCAGCGTGTGGCTGCTGTTACTCGAATCCTGACAAATTGGCAGCACACAATCTGTCTGCAGCACAGGCACAACAAACATACAGAAAACATACGCCGCAAGATACAAGTGGGAATAACAGTCCACTTTATACATTTGGAACATTTTTGGATATTATTTATTAAATATGTGGTGGGGAATATAATCCGAACATATAAAAGACTAAAAGATTTGGCCTTTTGCTTCCAAACATCACAAATCATGATTATGAAAAATGCCAATGGTTGCTGTATGCACAAAACATATTTATAAACTAAATGGTGTTTATGTCTTTGTTAATAATTGGTATGCATACCTTTAACAACAAATAGATCTCCACAGGCTGCTATAATTTAAGGAATCACAATCGCCAATGATATGTGGTGTTGAGTTATAGGCCTCGAGGCAGACTCATCGAGAAGATGCAAATCTGTTTGGGTTGTCTCACGACTGCCAAACACTTAGGTTGCATGCATAATATAATTTGGCCCATTATAGTCCTGATATTGATTTGGTTTGGTCCTGTTCTAGTTCTTGTTTAGTTTATCTAGTCAAGGGTGAACCCTAAATAACACTATACACATTCCTAAGCAAAGGAAGTGAAGTGTTTGCCAAAATTGCACTGATACTATGATAATACTACCTTGAGAATGCCTGATCTCAGAAGCTTTGTGTAGGATAGGGCTGGTTAGAACTTGGATAGGAGACCGCTGGGAAGATTAGTGGAAACTAGGTTGCTGGCACGACATTTCACCCAATTTGCCCTTGTATGAATGGTGATCAGAGGGGTTGATGGTGCAGATTAGCTGCTTTGGTTCACCAGTCTTCCACAGGGCAGCTGCAGCTAAGAAAGGCAGATTTAAAAAGATAGAAGGTACAATGTTTTTTTAACAAAACTTAGCCCTGGCCAAGACAAGATTTATGGTTTTGGTTAGACACACACACACACACATATATATATATATATATATATATATATATATATATATATATATATATATATATACTCTGCCAAGTATTCTAATGAACTTGGTTCCCCTGAGATACATTTGTGAAACCGTGCATACGAGCCACACTTCGTGCAGACTGTGTGGTGCTGTCCAGCTCTTGTTTAGTCTAAAAACGTATGCTCGGCGGAGTTGACATCCAGGGCCAGTCACTCTCTACAGGAAGCGGTGTTGCTAACGAAGTGGTAAATTCAGTGTTAATGAGTGGCTTCACTGTTAGCACCTCCGAGGTAAAAGCGTATTCCTTCCATCTGCCGCGGTGTGAGGGGTTGGAAAGGGGGAACAGACGCGCTGCATTTAAAAGCCAACTTCGGTGTTAGCCCAGAACGGCGGGGTGCAGGCGAAACCATCCAAATACCGTGGTTTTTCCAAACGTGCAAGTCTAATTAGCAGCCCACTCACACACGACTACCACTTCTATAAATACAGCCAACCCGATAGAAGTATGCGTTTGAAAAATGTATTCTGTTCTATTTACTTCACTTAGTCGATGTTAAAAGGCGGACTTTGCCTTGCCTGGAGATATTTACCGGGATTATAGGCTTTAATGCACTTAAGCTGTGCGCACAAATCAATCCAAACTAGCCCGGTCTGCATTTTCCCCTTGACACTTGAAATAAGCAACACTGTACATTGGATATAAGACATGGGTTGTTTTCCCTTTGTTTTATTCAAGCAGTTGTTAAAGTTAAACTAGGCAACAACTTTATTTTTAGGGGGTTGTCCATAGTTTCAAATGTGAAATTGGTGCAGTGCAATTAGCCAAAATGTCCAACATTACTGGCTTTGTTTTTAACCTTTATTGTATTCTAAAATGGCACATATGATAAATGTGAAACTTATAAGGAGGAAGAAAAAATAAATGATCACAAAGTAGCACCCTAAATTTAGAATTTAGTTTTTTACTCTGAAGGAGAGCTCCACTTCATAATAACCACATCTTAAACAGCCTTAATAAAGCATGAACAACTACTCATATCATTATGAACAAATACTTTATTACAAATGATTCAGGCTTAGTAACTACTTAATTAAAAGTGTTAGTGTTAGGGTTAAAATAGTTATGGCTTAATCATACTCAATAAACTATTTATTAGTTGTGAAATAAGCATTTGTTCATGCTTTATTAAGGCTATTTAAAGTGTTGTTAATAAAGTATTACAGAGGATACTGTATTGTAAAAATGGCAAAGAAACCAGAGAAATCAAGTGAAATAGCAGAATGCCACTTTATTGTTCACAGATTGTGCCATTTGTTTTTGAGATTATGTGTCGTAAATCTACTTCTGTCAAAGGAAAGAATGACCACTCTATGAGACATTTACTGGAAAGATATTTTTTAAAATACCAAAAGCAGAAACATCTCTAATGTCCATGGTGACGATAAGCTCTTTTACCATGATCATATTTCATCTTGAAAGAAAAAATCATTACAAGAATGTATATGATTTCTGCATGTATGATTGATTTCTGCTCCAGGCTCTGACCTGATCTAGCTTGAATCACACTGGATGGACATATGCCAGTCTGGGGTATAATTATGCTGTGTGAATGAGCCCTGTAATAATAGTAACATATTTTTACAAAGCACATACATTATTCATGACCTGGCATGGCTCGGGTTTGTGCTTTGTGCTTGTTCTAGTTGGAGTGGAAGTTAATAGTCTTTTAACCATTGAAATTAGGCACTGCAAGGCCCCAAAGCAAGACAGGAATTGTTATAAGTAAGCATAAACATATGTATTATTTATTTATCTTATTTTATTTATTTTTTGTTGAAGGAAAATAAAATATATGAATTAATAAAACCTATTAAAATAGTTTAAAAGTTTAAATTGGGTCATTAGCTTAGAATGTTCCACACTATGGCATTAAACCTCTATATCCAAAGCAGAAGACACCACCAAGATCTGTGGAGAGGTGACCCGCTCACAGTGAGAATCAATATCAATATCAAGGTTTGATTATAAAGCACACTTACAACTTTAAAACCCCACAGTGCTGTACAGTGAAGTGCAATAATACATATATACAAACAATTAAAATACAAGTTGTTAAAATAATGACTCAGCTCAGTTCAGGATGTTTTTGGAGTATTAAATACACCTGTAATTGAATAAATGCAAAACAGATAATGCCATACTGCGAAAAATTACAGGCAAAGCAATAACACAGACTACCCAGAACTAACCCAGAACTAAACCAAAAAATAAACCTGGAATAGAATAATCTTTCTACAAGAAATATTTGTATTGTTACTTATTTAACCTTAACATACTCATTGACACAATGGTTTTCATTTCACAAGAAGTGTAGGACAACATAATGAATTTGATCATTCTGAACAATTTGAATTGTGTGTTTTTATATGCATACCAGATAATACAAACACGATCAATCGCACAGCCCCTACCCCTGTAACCAAGCAATTATTATACCTAAATCATTTGAAATAATTATACAATATGTCCAGGAATCTTGTTGCAAAACAAAACTTATAATAGGCTATTTCATAAATTGTGCAGCTTTTGAGTCGTGTCCCGGCCGCGCAGAGCCATGGAGACGCAATTCTAAAAACCAAGTGGGACCAGTGTTGAACCAGAGCACTTGTACTAGCACTGCACCTGTCTGCTCCAATCACTGCTCCCTCTCCTCTCTCACTGCGGCTGTGGAAACGCTTCTTCAAGTACCCCGCTGCACGCTTTCCCCAGCTAATGGCATCTATTGATTTATTTGACACTATGAGAATTTATGAAGCCGCCCGAGTATCAAAGCGTGGCTCCAAACAAACAGAAAAAGATCCACTCCGACACTTCAGTAATCCCGAGTGGAGTGTGTTCTCTCAGCAAAGGTACTACAATGGAAAAAATAACTCTAACGGGGAACATAGATCCTTGTATCTGAAATTAAAGGTGCTATAGCTGATTTGTGTTAAAAACGTGATCTGCAGAAGTGGATCATTTTTAAACTCTTTGCAGCAGTCCACAGGTATTCCTCACTTACCCAATGCATTCTGATTCGCACCAATTATTCACAGCGATGAGTCTATAAGCGTTATTCACAACTTTCAGAGTTTACCGTCACAGTAGCTAAAGCTAACAAACATTAGCATGTAAACAGAGAATTTCCCTCTTTGTGGAAACTAAAATACTATTCACATCTCATGGCATAACTTTAAACTTTTTTATACAAGTAACTGGACATACTTCTTTCGATATTGCTCAGCGGGTTTCCTTTATCAGGATTCGGGAAATAACAAAACCGCACCTCTGAGATCAGCGTTTCTAACCACTTCACCGCTTCTTTGTGAAATAATGTGTATTACGAATTGTAGATCCATAAGTGATGTGAGGCTATTAAAATGTAATAAGGAAACACAGTGTCTCTTAACCCAGACGGATAGTGGCCTCTCACCAAACTCTGACCCCATGTATCTGCCCCAAATGAACAGTGTGGGAGCGTTTGGCCCCTTTGTTCAATGACATCCATTAAATCCATTATTGACTGTAGGGACGTTAACCTCTGCTCCGCTCGCTGCTGTTAATAATTGATCAGGTTGTACAGTATCGGGAGGATATACCTGAACACTGCGGCTCCAGCCATTAGGCGTCTATGTGAGAATAACACACAATCGGACCATTTCCTGTCACCAAAGTGCATATTAAAAAATCATGACAGTCTCTTTTTTCATGTTGGTTTGGAACCACTCTGTTTCTCACCGTTCAAAGGTGGATTTTATACCTTAAATGTATTAAATATTGATCACAAATTAAGCCTTCTGTCATGCATTACAAGAACATCACACTCGCCATCGCTCCTCCTTAAAACAATAATAGAACAAAATACGACATATGTGTTGTTTGCATTGTTAAACTTGAGTCTGGAAATATTTAGGCTGAGGAAAAACAAAACTGAAGATTAATGCAAACCTGGTCTGCCACGTTACGGAGCGGGGAACTCTGAACGTGTACTGCAGGAAACGTTTGTTCATCATCAGTACAGGAGACATGAACACTCAACACATTGTGGTAGTATTGTCCATTCAAGTCTGATTATGCTTCTGATGCAGCTCAGATATAGACTTTCATTGCTGAAAGCTTCAACAAGGATCGAGCTGGAGCTGTCCTTACAACGATGTAATGAAAACCACCAGAGACTTAATCGATCTATGCAAGAAATCAACCACAAGTCCAATTAAAACTAAAGTGGAGCAAAGTGCAATACAGACTTGACTTAAAGAGGTTTAGTAAGTAAGCATTTGACTGTTACTTTAGCCACGTTTTGACTAGCCCTTGTCCCCAGACCTGTTCACGGTGGAATGTTTCTGTAAATGGCGGTCTGCGTTTCCATGCAGAGGGCGTGGCTTGCAGGTGTCTGCTACATGAGCCGTTAACGTCACCCAAACATAACAAATGTTTTCTTAGTAAATAAACTCTGAATCATACCTGAATAATACTTTTTCTTCATAAGGCAGATCTCAGTAATTCACAAGAAGTTTAGTCATTTGCAAATTTGTGTCACTGTAAGACGTGGCTAAAGCTGCAGTGAACTACTTCCGATTTATCGTCAGCTTTTTCTGCTTTTTCTTATTTAACTTCTTTGTGCCTCTATGCCACATTTCACATTAAGAGTTGTATTGGATAACGTTAGATGCATTATGGACTGGAAATATAATACTTTGGATCTTGACCTTGTTAAACAGGAAACAGTGACGCTAACATGCACTAGCTTTGTGTTGCCAAGTATGTCGGCGCAACATGCAAAGTTATCATCACTGGAAATAAGGCAGTTTATCACATAATCAAGTTAATGTTTGGTGAGAATTATTTATATATATATATATATATATCTTCTTTTTGCCATTTCCTTTCCACCTGAGTGCGTTCTCTCTTGTCCAATATAGCTCTCCAGGGACTGTAACTCCTCCTTAACTCCTTAAACGAGCCGGTACGGATCACTTATAGCAGTGGAGACACTTTCAAACCCAGTCCCAATCCCGTCCCAATCCACTCCAACGTGAACCAGTCGAAACCTGTCTTTGTGTCGGACCCAAGCATAGAAAAATTGCACCTTTAGGCTCCAACAAAAAGAAGAGGTTGAAATGGTATTTGTTTTCAAAAGGCCTTACAAATCTGAACACTCACCTTTTTCAATCATATACAGCAGCTTCATAACAGTAATAGTGTTCAGCTTTATTCTTATTATTTCTTTTGCCCATTTGCTTTATTGGACAGGGCAATGTAGCATTGATGAGAGAGATTTTATTATTATTTAAAATATCTTGGTCTATATATTCCGGGCAGTAACACAGAGAAAAACAGAAATGATAAATGATAAACAGAAAATGTTGCTTAATGTACCTTCAATTTAACTGATAAACACTCATCTTGAATTGGCACAAGACCAATTCCAAAGACCAAAGACCTTTTTTTTTCTCCTTTCTCTGTTTTCATGAATGTTTGCTGACATTTTCATAGCACCAAATCCACTTATTGTCACTAAACTTCTGCAGAACTGTGTCTAATCCTGAGCGACTCTCACAAGGAGAAGGATGTCAAAATCTTCACCCCGAAGGACTCAAATCGTGTTAAACTTTATCACTTACACTTTTGGAGATGGGAGCCGCAGTCTACAGCGCAGGTGGAGACGTATGCGCGCTCTCTGGGATTCACAGTTTTACCTGATAATAAAATTACAAACTCTCACTCTTTCCCACCAATATTCCCCTCATCTGCCAGCTTGATTTGAGATTGAAGGTGAATTTTTAATCATATCTTTTGCATAATTAGAGGCTGGTAAGATAAACATTGGGAACCATTTGTGCGGTAGACAGGAGTTCTCGTCTCCCGGAGGTGGAAGTGCATGCCGGGGTAGAGTTTGGATGGGGAAACACACTCGGCGGCTGCACAAAGTGTGTCTGGACATATTCAAGTTGCCGACGTCAGTAGAAAACAGGTGAGACTTCTAAACAGCAGCGTAACACAGAGGAAGTCTCGAAGAAGTTTGGAAATATTCATGGATAATGTTGTTTTCTTACTGTCAGTTATTGTACACTGCCTGGTTAAAAAAAAAAAAAAAAGTCTCACACATTCTAATGTTTATCCGGATATATAGTTCAACATTACAATAATTGTGTGTAAAATTCATACTTAGGCCTAAATTCATACAGTGTAAAAGCTGTATATAAGGGTAAGAATAGGAGTTAGATGTTTTTGTCTTACAGTCCATTAAAACTTATTCTACAGAACAGTAAAGCACAAAAACTGTGAATGATGTAACAGAAACATTGTTGCTTTAAAAACGTCTGTATATTTGGAGTTGGCTTGGTCCTATTTTAAAAACTACACCTAATTCATAATGAACAAGCTATTGTAGTTTAAAACCACTTCAGGCTGCCTCTCCATTATCTCTTCACGTTTGGGCTTCGACTTCCTCTCGTTCGCTCGTTTGTGTGTGGACGAATGCCTGTCACTTCCTGAATTTTGGTCCAAAGCCCGGACCAGACCTCGGTCAGGACCGAGACCGCCTCCATTTCCGGGACCAAACAGCTGGTCCTGGTTAGTCCAGGAAAAAGTGGTTTGGTGCTTCTGCCTCATCTTTCTTCTAGGCCCTGTGTCAGTGTCCAGTGGATGTGGGTACTGTGGGACTGTCTGCTCCTTGTGCAGAGGGCTCCTCAGATGGTGCTTCTCCAACTGGTTCATCTGTGTCATGTAAAGGATTTAGCATGTGACTGTGTGTGGGTTGTGTGGTTGTGTGGGTCAGGCGGTTGTGGGGGGATTGGGTGGGATGTGAACATATGGGAATGTTTTTAATGCACTGTAAAGCACTTTTATTAAAAGTACGTCATGAATAAAGTTGGATGGATTGATTGATTGATTGACTGATACATTGCTATTGGAAAAAAACATGCCTTGATTTTTAATTTATTTTTTGTCAGGTTTTATCTGCACATTTCCCATTTTCAGTTTTTCCGGTTTTTATGGTTTAACTGTAAAGAAGCCTGTCAAAATCAACAACAACAAGGCACAAAAGTCATGTGTTAATATGAGTGGAGATTTTAAAAGTAAGTTTCTTGCCATTTAATACCAATTTTAAATCCTCGATTCATTATTACCACATGAATTGATTGGGCATAACAATGCCATGTAAAACATCTTTCAAGTGTCCCAAATAACACTTTAAATCCACTGCATTTGCTTATTTCTCATCACTATAAATTTCCCCATCACTGCGAACTAGAAGAAAGCGCTTTTCGAATTCTAACATCTTAATACACATATTTAATACAATATAATCCAAAACCATGAGGAGTTGAGTCTTTTTAGGCAGTGATTATAAACGTAAGCTGCTAAACCAAGTCCTGAGCAGCAGAAGAGGATTATAGACGTATAGACTCTGACCTGCAGGTATATGGTCTGAGAGCGTGAAGGTTACATGTTACACACCTGATCTCCATTCACACCACAGCAGCCGACTCGCGCTCGTCGACCTCCGCACCTCAAATGTAAACCAAGTATTTGAACTCTTTTATAATAACATATGAGTTGGAACATGTTACCTGGGTAAGATTTCTGATGTAGTCTGAAGGAAATCCAGAGAAATGCAGTGAATGATTGTGAAAGTGTAATGGTGGTGAGAGTTTTGCCCACGAACCAGAAGATTTGTGATCCGATCCTCGCAACAGGTCATACTGCCTTTGAATGGCATGAAAAATGGCTGCGTGACATTTTGTAACCTATATATGTATGATCTGAAGTCGGAATTGTTTTCATAATCACAACTAAGTGCAGGCACGTGGGAGGGAATAGGGGGTAGGTGAAATCAACAGTTTTCTGAGCATGCAAGCCTAAAATGCAGAATACAGGATTACTCACACTTGTATGAATTCATCGAAATACATTTTTGAGTAAGTGAATGATGAAAGAACACTTGTAAAACTTCTTGTAAAAAAAATGCCAAAAATGTCACACATTTTGGACAGAAATCTAGAAAAATAGAGCGAAATTTGAATTTCTTGCATAATTTTTTTGAATATTGAAGTCAAACAATTTGGGATATCTTATTTAGTAAACTACAGATCTTACTTTTGGGGTTAAAAACTTATAAAAACTAATAAATCAGGTTTAGATATCGATTCATTCTTAATCTCAGTAAGTACAAGATTTTAAAGTGTGTAGGTGCTACTTTAAGGGCCATGGGAGAAAAAAATAATAATTTTGATACAAGGTCCTTTTAAGTCACCTTTAAATGTATAAATACATGGATTCAATCAAATAATAACGGCTTTAGGTGCAGACAAGACGTTTTATTTTTTTCTACATGAAAACTTTTATACTACGACAGTAAACTGACAAAAAATAACCAACAAATAAATAGAGAGTAAAATGATTGTGGTGTCTCGCCTTTACATGATTCGCCCCTTTAAACACAGAGATAAACTAGAAAGACAAACATTTTACCACAAAGTAAAAGTGATTGGAGCGCCCCGAGAAAGCACCATACACTATTCCAAGATTCTATACTTGCCATACAATTAACAGGAATAGGTGGGATTTGTGTCAATCCATAACAATGTTTATTTTCTGCAGTTAGACGTTACACATTTGCCTATTTCCGTGTTCTCCTGAACTCACTGCTCATAAAGGATTTAATTGAATTTGTGGATCCCCTGTGGACTTGTTACCAGCCTTTTGTTCCTGATTATTTACAGATTTCTACTATAGATTTGCAAATTCTAACAATGTGTCAGTCAACACCACAGGCATGTTTATGAATAAAACGAGATGCTTTCGGTTAATTACACTGAGTGCACATTTGAAAATGTATGTTTTATTAAGAGAAACCTATTATATTTCATTGTAGCCTACAATGTAATAAATCCAACACCTTATTTTTTGTAGAAAATTGCAATTTACATGGAATATAAATACAAAACATTAGAGCCACTTAGAACATAATAAACTGTCCTTAGAGGGAACTGGACATGGAATTCTGTTTTTATCAGATTTTGCTACACTGTTACCAAAATCTGTCCAAAAAAAATCTGAAAAATCTGGTATTTCAAAGGAAAAGATCACAGAATATGGAACACTTGATAATATCTGAAGGAATGGTCCGAGAAACACAAATGTTCCCATTTTATGATTTATGATTGTCAACATAAAGCTTTTCAATTATAAGTAAGAGCACTGTTACACTGTATAATATATAATTTATGAATGTATTTCTGACAACTACTGAATTAAGTTTATGAAACAGTTGAATGCGTGAATATCCCCTCTTCTGGCTTTTAAACTTGCACATTTCTGTACAATGACCAATTAAAACGTTTAAAAACTATTTATCCCAACCAAAGTCATGACCCGCTGTACCTTATTTTCCAAACGCCACTTACTAAGTTAATTTCACCTGCGAACCGCGCGTCCTCTGAGCACTTTTGTTTGTTCTCTTTTTACAAATTTAGCATCAATCCTTTTGGGTGAACTCCAGCGAACAATACAAAGTGTCACATTGCACCAGCTATTCCCACGTGAACTTAATTTTAAGGCTATGTGCTATTTTAAACTCCGCAATTTTTTAACATGGGGAATATGATGAATCCCGGCGCCGTCTATAGCCACTTTTGTGTTCCCGTACTTACCGGTGGCAAAGGGGGCTCACCCGGCAGTTTATCTTGGGCAGTATTTAAAACAAGCGATCAAAGCTGTACAAACCAATTGTCGTCATGTTTGTCCGCCGGGAATTTTCAAGCACATTAATGCTCCTTCTTTGGGAAATAATTGTGGCCCTCTCTGACTTCATTAGGTCTCCTGGCTCTTTCAAAAGCCGTTCTCCGCGGAGGTTGAAAGCTACATTGCCGGCAGACAGCATCCCAAGGGGGCCAATGAATAAAAAAGAGGCATTATAATGAGATTGGGTTAGCCATGACCAGAATCGAGCTTTTACTTATTATTCGGCTGGCTGGAGAGAGAGAGGGAGGGAGAGAGGAAGAGATTGACATGAAGAAATGTGTTCGCGAGCATGGCCCTCACTCACCATCTGCCACGAGGGGCCCGTGTTAGCCGGCTGCTGCGTGCTCGTCATTGCCACGAGTATCAAAGGGCCAAAGTCTCGGGAGAATGGGCGATTAAAAAACAACAAGCCCTGTTTCCATTGCCACTCCACGTTTAGCTCAGAGGTAACACTATAACGCTTTGGATTCACTATAGCATTTTGTTTACGAGGCGCTCATGATGTAACATGCGCAATCTGTTACGTATATATGAGGTAATTATGGTGGATTTTGTTCTAACACTTATAGTTTACTAATAGACCTGCAAGGACATGTATTTGTTGTGCTAGTTCAAAGTATGTCAGGGAGGGACTTCTTGGACCACTACTGACATACTTATTATCATACTCATAGAATATTATTGTAGATTTTCTTCATTTTAAAAGAAAATGTTGCATAATATGTGTCCTATAAATCATTTGGATCAATATTGTGGTTTGAGCATGCTATGAATAACATTGTTCTTTCATCATAAACATGTCTGGAGTTGTAGTCAGCTTCATTCAAGCATGTTTGATTAATCCTGTTTACAAGGTCCTCTTCTTTGCTCCTTTTCTTATCCTTGCAAAAATACTAAGTTTAAAAATTTCCCAGATTAGTGATGTCACAGATAGAAATCAGGAGGTCTACAGAGTCATTCTCAATCAGATTGAGAATTACTTTTGAATGAAAGTCGAAACATCTTGTTTTTTCAATAACAGTGT
The DNA here is from genome assembly GCA_015082035.1 of Chaenogobius annularis. NCBI lineage: Eukaryota > Metazoa > Chordata > Actinopteri > Gobiiformes > Gobiidae > Chaenogobius > Chaenogobius annularis. The sequence continues at coordinate 174,575 of BJKM01000515.1, read as the reverse complement.
CCTGATGACTACAACTGAATCTTTTTTCCACAATTCTCCTTCAACTTCTACTGAAAAATGACGTTTTTTTTGTTTGTTTGTTTGTTTGTTTCTTAATTGGAATTGAATGCAGGACAATATAAGATCACTCAGACATGCGTGACTCATTCAAAATACAACTCTGAGTAAATTTAGGATGAGGGAAGTGAATTTAAAAAACTTTGGTGTCTTTAAATACAAGGTCAATAAAGGTTAAAATATGCAGACTGAAGGCTTCTAAATATTGAATATTTATGAATAAAATGAATTATGGATGAAAATTAGAAATGGTTTCTTCTTTTTTGACATTTTGATCATAAAACTCCACTGTCTTTGTAATAAAAAGGTATTTTTGTATGTGATTTAGGGTCTGTATATAGACAACAATGATCAAAATACTACAATTATTTTTTATATTCAATTAGTCAGGATTAGTTGGTTATTCGTTGCAACCCTAACCGGCATGGCATGTTCTTTGTATCAAATTTAAGGAGTACAGTTTTCACAATATTTCCATATATTACTTTAGATTGTTTCATGTTTATTTCATAAACAGCCCTTAACTTTTCTATCTCAGACTGGCAGCAGCGAGGCAAGGGTCAGCACCATTGATCACCACCTGTCCTTTAGCCTCTTATGTAGAAAGCTGAGTTTAAAAAAGAAAAGAAAATCCCCTAAAAATCAATAGGTTTCCATTATGTTGTTGCGGCGTGTCAGTGGCCTGTCCATGATCCTGTTACAGTGGGTGTACTGGGGCCACACCGGAGCGCTCCTGACAAGAGGGAAACACGCTGACAGCCACCGCCAACAAGTCAGAACACACATTTGCACTTCAAGCACACGTCCAAGCCGAGCCGAGGAGGAGGGCAGGCCGCAGTCGGGACACGGGGGTGCAGGGGGAGGGCAAGGGGGATTCGGGCTCCAGTCTACTGCTGCTGCTACTGCCTCTGACTGTCTCACTCTCTCCACCACAAATGCTTTTATCCTCCTCACATAAATTATTCACATCTGGATACACCAAAGGAAACTGGCTTGCACTGATTGTAGCTGAGGGGAAATTCACCCCCCCCCCCCCCAAAAAAAAAGCAGCGGCTGCCGTGGTCCAGGGTTTGAGCTCGGAGTTCACTTTGGAGCGCTTCGGCAGGAAAATTGATCCTATCCACGGATTTGAGAGTGATGAAAAAAACGTGCATTGTTTTCATAGTAATTAACAATTCAAAACACAGTATTTTATCGTTTGAATGATCATAGGCCCACAAATTATTAGCTGCAAACAAGAATCTAAAACCCACAAAAATAACATAACGAAATACTTTTTGCTATATGTTATTTTCATGGGTTATAGAAAACAAAAAACACAAGACACAAAAAAGAAAAAGCAGACAATGGATGACTTGGGTAGGTCACACGGTAACCAGCCCTGCTTTATGTTCATCATCTTCATCCAAGTTGGAGAGACCAAAGAGCAGTCATTAATCTTATCGTGGCATTTTAACATTTCCAACATCATTTCTACTATTACCCATTTTATGAAGCCTAGACTATATATAATGGCAATAATAATAATAATAATAATAATAATAATAATAATAATAATAATAATAATAATAATAATAATAATAATGATACCCTCTGAGGATTTTATATATATGTGGAAAAAATACTTCACAATCAATACAAACACTGTTATCATAACTATTGTTTTTCGTGACATTGCTGAACTATATACTTGTCAGAGGATGAAGTTGTGGATAAAATGGAATATTGTGGAAGCTAAACTACTCGATACAGAAAATGTTTGGACTAATCGTGACAGCTATAATAAATAACTGGCTTTGAAACACATACGAAAAGAATGTTTTATAAGAAAGACAGTGGCATTATTGAATCAAAATGTCAAGAAAGTCATTATACTTCAACCTTTATTTGGTTGATAATGTATTTTAAGTCTCAAATGTACAGTTGAAAAAAAAGTTTGACAAATCAACTAATTGAAAAAATTATTGCTGTCAACTACTAAAATAATGATAGTTTGCTCTACTTTTTGTGTAATTGTCACTCCAAACGTTTGGTGTGGGATGAATCAAACAAGCAGCAGCGTCATCAACACTACTCCTGTCATTTCTGAAGCAAAAGCGATGCATTTCTAATTGACTTATTAGCTTCTTGACAGATCGGCTGTCGTCGCAGAAAGCAAACAAGAGCCTGCCTTCATCAGTCAGTCAAGATGGCCAGTCAGAAATTAAGGAAGACATCAACTGTCTCTTGAAAAAGCATGAATCAATATATTTTGACAAGGATCAAATGTGCCTCGGATGAACCTTTTGGCCCTCCCCAAACAGCTCTTCTGCTCTTGTCAAAACTCCTTATTTTTGTTTGCCTGCATTTAACGATCACATATCCCACCATCAGGAGTGCTTTTAACTCAAAACGGCAGCCTTCACTAGCACCACGCTGAAACAATCCCACGTTATAAATACATATTTCCGAGTGTTTCATCATGCCTTAATGGCTGCTACTCAAGCTTTGTCTAAACATGCCTTGGGACAATATCATGACGTCAGATCCTTTTGTTATTTCCCTGCTCGAAAGAAAACCGCCTATTCTTCTCCCCCCTTTCTTTTTTTTCTCCCCTTCTTTTCAATTAGCCCTACATATGTGCTCTTATTTGTGTCCTCTGCTGTCAATGGAGGCCACAATGACTGGGGAATTCAGGTTAATATGTTGACATGGTTTAACAGTGGCGGGTCGTGTTGCACTGCACGCATGGCTGCCTGCGTTCTCCTGACAGGTCCTAATCATGTCCTGCCCTACAGGCACATGGGCCAGCGCGGATCACAGCCTCTGCATTAGAAACCAGCCAGCCGCGGCCAATTGAGATGTAATTAAAGGGAAAGTTACAGTAATTGTTGCGGCTAATTGGCCAGACAAGTGCGGCGTATATGACATTATCTTCCGTAATCACCTGTGTCAAAGGATTTTCTGCAGAGAGAGAGAAAGTGAGAAAGCGTTAGTGTGAATGAAACACTTAGATTTAACCGTGATGGGAAAATTACACTTTAATAATGGGGTGTAATACATGCAAAATACAAAATTATACGCATGGAAATGGCATGAGGCACGTAATGATAATAGCAATAAGGGAGATGGCTCAATAACAGAGCAAATGCAAACAAATAAGAATTATGCTGCTAATTTGCGTTAAAATATTCAAATGGGAGCAGACGCCGTGTGTTTCCCTGATGCATAAAAACATATCCATTTTTTATATATTCAAAACTGTATTGAGTAAACGCCAATTGATGCAAGATGGTTAATTAGCATGTTTTGCTAACTTTGCCTAAATGCAAATGTGGTAGATGTATGTAACTACAACAAATAAGTGTTTCTTTACTCACTGCAAGCTAGAATGTATTTTATTTAAACATGATGTACATTTCTGATCATGGTAAATGTCCCATGTTTTTGAAATAATATGTTAAACGTGCATTGGAAACATTAACATTCAGATTAGATTTTTCTGAATATATTTATACAATTATATTTGAAAGATTTGCATTCAGCCCATTATATATTTCATTTTAATGAGATCATTTCACATATGCATTCACATATGTCAACAATGGCTCAAGGAAAATGCTATGCACATTTTCCATACAGCATAAGGACACCTAATTAAATAGACATACAGAGATACAGCTAATGTTTTTGGCAATAAAAAAATGCCAAGAGAGTGCTCTTGTAGGTGGTGTAGTTGGGGGGGTCGGGGGGTGGGGGGTACTGAAAATGCAAGTAAAAGTACAATTAAAGTGCAGTTACTCAGTAAAAATGCAGTTACTCAGTAAAAGTGCAGTTACTTAGTACATTGAAAATGTACTCAATTACAAGTACTTCTGCTGCCAAAATTGTACTCAAGTCAAAGTAAAAAGTATACATGAATGTGCGTTTCAGTTTTATGCAGCTAAAATCTGGAACAGTCTTCCTGAGGATGTGAGACAGGCCGCTACTCTGGCAATGTTCAAATCTAAACTAAAAACTGTTTTGTTTGGCATATAGACTGAAATGATTTTCTTTTGCACTCTTCTCTTTTATGTCTTGAACTAAGATTGTGATTTCTGCATGTCTTTGTGATTTTAATGCATTTTTTCCTGTTGTGTGAAGCACTTTGAATTGCCTTGGTGTACGAATTGTGCTCTACAAATAAACTTGCCTTGCCTTACATGAAACATACTACTTAAAGTGCTAGTTACTACTGCAATTTACAATTAAGGAACTGATATGTCAAACTGTGAAATGTGAATTTTGTCATTCTTAACTGCAATCTGCATATTCTCTTTGACAAAATGTAATGAAGTATAATCACAGGTTAGAATTATACTCAACTGCAAGTACAATTACGGCAAAAATCGATTTACTGTCGATTACAGTACATTACAGTAAAGTGAGTATTTGTGGTTACTTTCCACCTCTGCTAGTTACCACTCGGTGTCTGGGTTTGATTCGCTCCCCGGCCTTGATCATTGCCGAATGTCGCTCCATCTCTCTCCACATTTTAAGCTCAGATATGTATATGCCAATATTTAAATACATATTTTGGACGAACCGGTGTGTATGTACGTCTATTTCTTTAACATGCATTGAGTGATTCAAAAAGTGCCCTCTGCTTCATGTTTCTTCAGAGACTATTGTAGCCAGTGATGGAAAGATCGTAGTATAAACTTAAAAGTACTGTACTTAAGTCAAATCTTTAGGTATGTGCATATGACAGGTTGGACTACACATTTCAATAATACGTGAGGATGATAAGTCCGATTACACTAAACATTTCGCCTATATTTTCTAGTTTGACATTTTTGGTGATGTTTAAATGTGAACACTGAGGTAATCCCACACTGTTCCTAGCAACCATACTGTAAACATGGGCCAAATACCTTAATGTGCAATTAATGTGTTAAAGTGTCTGTTGTGTGTAAATTGTCCCCGCAGTTTGGATGGAATGTTGCTTTTTGACGACATAGAACTCAGCACTACTTCAGTTTGTACATTTTTTTTTTTTTCATTTTTTTTCTGCATAAACTCCACTTGACTGATGTAAAAGTATAATAAATACTTGCCACATCATGAGAACTTGTCATATGCACTTTAAGTCCATGATATGTAATTTAGTTTAAATAGAATAGCCCCTCTCGCTCCTCTTCTCTCTCTCTCTCTCTCTCTCTCTCTCTCTCACCCAGGGCTACATCATTACTCTCTATTAATTAGTCTTAACGCGTTATGCATGCCTTTGGTTTGGAGAGCGCGCACGCCCGGTAGGTGTGAGCCCGGGCTGGTCAGAGAGCAGCTGCCCCGGATCCCGGCGGGCTGGCTATGACCTCGTTTCATGTACATCACCAAACCAGAACCATGACAAGCCGCGTTCATGCAGAGACAGACAGAGAGCGAGCGAGAAAGAGAGAGCTTTGATTTGAACCAGGGGAGAAATGTAGAAAATGAGCCAGAAATGACGAGTCACGCAGGATTTCTATTCAGAGATGATTGTGAAAAATTGCGCGTATAGCCGTATATTTTGGGAACGTGTCTGCAGTGATCTGTCATATTAGAGACAGTCTATGGAATGCAGCTCTTTAAAAATACATATCTCTAGAACAATATCTGGCATTTAAGTATGTCCTGTACGACGTGACGTGAACTGACGGCTTTTTTCCCCCTCATTTGGAAGGTCAAATTTGAAATTTAACATGTTCTTTAAAGAGCACATAGGTTGTCATGTTTTTTGTAATTTGGTTATTTGGTCTAATTTCTAGTTTAATGGGATAGAGCCTGTGGTAAATATTTATCATAGTTTTACATAAGTCAAGTTGTGAGGTAAGACTGTTGTGTAATGTATATGGATTTTGTCCCTTGTTTACAGCATGGTTGCTAAGAAGCAGTTACAGAATTGCCACTACCGCTGTCAAATCTGCGCATGTCCTACCAGGAAGAACAGTTATAAACTTTGCCAAAATGTTCAAACTGCAGTACAGGCAACATAGTAGGCTAATATCTTAAACAATCTTGTTCAGTGAAATGTGCATTCTATAAGCTGTCATTGGCGCTTTGATTTTAAAAATTACAGTGTCAAATTCACAAATAAAAGTAAGTGATCTAACAAATTTGAATTGGGTAGATCAAGTGAAACTATTGGCAAATTAATAGGCATAGTGTTACACTTTAATCTCCGGGAACATTTAAAGTTTATTTATATAATTTCTCTATTTAGCGCTTGTTTAAAAAGACAAAAACACAATTAACTATAGAAAATGTGATAATCAAACTATAAAATGCAACTGTGCAACATATAAAGTATGGATTTTGACCCCTGTTTACAATTTGGTTGCTGGGTAACAGTTGTGGAATTACCTCTATCTGTTTGCTGCTCATATTCAACCAGGAAGTAACATTATAAACATCACCAAAAGGGTCAAACTGGGGAAAAATAGTCAAACATTTTAGTAAAATCTTGAATATAATCACGTTCAGTACGGTTTTGTGAACTGTGTGATTAAACCTGTCATATGCACTTTCATTTAAAAATTGCAGTTTCAAATTCACAAATGAAAAAGTAAGAAATCTTAAGAAATGTATTGCGCACAAAAAGGGAAACAATAACTTCAATCATAGCCAGCTGTAAAACTTAAATTTTTCAGACAATTTTCACAAACTCAGTCAGATCAAACCACGCGAGTCAATACAGTTTTTTTAAATGAAGTTTTATTCATTAAAAAGGCCTAAATATCCATGAAACTTGTGCCTGTAGAAGCTGCATTTCTCTGCAATGTCATTTGTTGGACACAAGGGGCCGCTGCTCATTTCATTCTGACATCCAGTGCCCCGTGCGTGCTGCAGAATCGCTTCAAATCACACACCAACAATAATAATCGCCAATGTTTACGCTTCAAATGAGCTGAAAACCATCCAGGAATACGTTAATTTACGCCTTTGTTATTCCGTGGGTGGCACAAGCTCCGTTTACGACACAATTGAGCCAAATATCATTAATAAAACGCAGGAATTAGGTGTGAAAAAAGGCCTCACACATGCTTTCCAGGCAAACTATAGCTATACGACGCGTCAATCCACATTTGTATCATTGGCCAAGCATTCAAACGCCAGCTTTTCGTCTTTTACGCGCGCACTGTCTCCACCTGAACGCGCACGTCTCACCACTCACAACAAAAGAACTGTTGCCTTGCTGCTGCTGCTGCTGCTGCTGCTGCTGCTCCTTGTCGCGTTGTTTAATTGCGTAAAAGTGTGTATGCGTGCGCGCAGCTATACGTACAAACCAGGCCTCGGAATAGTGCGACAAATGAATATACAGAGGCAAAAATGACAAAACACGAGGAAGGGGGAATAACTGACAGATGAAACGACGGGAGGATGTGCCGCTAACAGGCATAACGCACCGGTACAAAGGCGCGCACACGAGTTTGTTTTATTGCACTTCTTCTCCCGGGTTGCATCTCCTCCTGTCGTTTTGCAGAGAGAAAAGAAAAAGGAAAGAAAAGCGGGGGGGGGATAAGCGAACATGCCCTGTTTAAGAATACAAACATGCAGATTAGATGGGATTGTGACAACATAGGCAGCTCATGGATTTTATGTCCCAGAGCTCGTATCTCAACAATGAAGAAAAAAAAAGAATAAGGGTTTGGGATGGAAAAACAAATCTGGTTGACAACGTCGAGTAAATGCAAATAATGAGGTGTGCGAGTAAATAGTGCGCGTAAAGACAGATTGGAAACACGCCTGGATGTAGCGCGCACCCAAAGGCCAATCCAATCTTTATTTAGACGTACCAAGGGCGCGCGTAAATCGTATAAAGTGATAGATTTGGTGCGTAAATAGATGTTGTTTTTTTTTCCTGATAAAGACACGCGAGGAATAAGTTGGATTTGGGTGTAGCCAGCAGGGAGCCTTTCGAAAAAAAAAAAAAGAGATAAATAATAAATAGAAAAAAGTCAGACCCCACCAAGGCACGTGTAACATTGACTTCAAGTGCAGGGCTTGTCACCTGTTAGATGGTTAGATGGTACCAGGCGCGCATGTCAGCTCGCTCAGGCACCTTCCCCAGGCTGCTGTTGGTGGTGCTGCTGCTGCCTCTGCCTGCCTCTTCCGCACCGGGGACAGCTACACAACAGGCCCGTGCGCCGCTGACTGACTGATGGAGAGGCGAGGTGAGCCCCAGCCAAGTCCGTATGCCTCATGCGCACACCTGGTTATAGTTTCCCGTCGGCGTGGGCAGGTCCGGGGGAGGAGATAACCTGTTCCATTTTGGCTCCCCGCGGCTTTGGCGAGGCCCGGGTCTGGAATGAAATGACCCGAGGTTGAACAGAAATGAATGAACAGCAGGTCAGACGCGTGGAAAAAGTGGCAGAAGGTTGTTTTGAATGCGTAATTGCGCCAATTACGCACGCGGATTAGTTCTAATTATGGATGTAATAATAATAATAATAATAGTAATAATGATAATAATGATAATAATAATAATAAAATAATAATATAATAATAATAATAATAATATAATAAATAATAATAATAATGATAAAAAAAAAGAAAAAGCATTTCAAGTTTAACACAAAAAATAGGCTGTTACTTGCTTAAGACATAAAATTATACCATTTGACTGTTATGCATTCTTCCACCAAATATAACAACATTTTGCCATGTTAGATTATTAAAGTATAGTTGCACTTATAGTGTGACACCTGAAGTAGTAGAAAAAGAGGAACAAGTTGTTGAATGTCGTTCGGAGGCGGACAGACTTGGGAAATTCAAGCTCATTGATAATAACAACAATAACACCATATTATTTGCAGTTTTCATCAATCACACTCATGGATAGGCTAAAATACAAGCAATAACAATACAATTTACAACACAGAAAGCCAGTACTCCACAAAAGTCTTTCAATAATTTGACAATATAATTGTAAATCTCACCTTTTATACAATTCATGTGGCGTCAATGAAAAAGAGACATTAAGTACTGCGTCTTATTCAACAGAAAATAACGTATTTACATAAACCTTCACACAGATACAAATACCTAAAGCGTTAATCAGCGTTGCCATCGGCCAGTTTGATCAAAAAGACTAAAACTGCAAAAAACGTGCTGTCACATGACACATGACGTTCCACTACCGGAAGTGCAGGTGAAACACACGAAGCCTGGCGTTTTCGCGGCGCAGTCAGTGCTCAACTTTACGTTTACATTAGCCCACTGACAATTTGTAACGTGTTATTAATAGAAATACCTACAGTTTTAATCATATCACTTAAAATTTTGGAAAATATTGAAGGTAAGGTTTACAACGCCTACATTATTATCAATTATTAATATTGCAAGTGTTCAACTATTGCTGGTTAATAGCATTCCATAGGCTAATCATATTTAATACTACTACTACTACTACTACTACTACTACAACAAATAAAATACTAATTAAAGTAGTTTGCTACTTTTAAAGGGCTCATATTCTTCATTTTATATTGTTATTAATTTTTAAACAGGCTCTTGTGTACCTTTACTTTGGCATAGTGTTTTATAACTTAAAATAATTGATCTACAAAAAGTACACATTACTTCATATCATATCAGTCAGGCGTTTCCCACGTAAACTCCCAAACAAAAGCGAGCTAGCATTAAAACTAGCATTACAATTGGCAATGCAGTTGTAATGAAGGTGATTTAGGGCAGAAGTGAGTCTGGCAACTTAAAAACAGTGCAGAAGATGGAGATTGGAGCTCTACCTATTCACCTTATCCCACCCCGTCCACTTTTGCCTTTCTATACTATGGATCTACACTTCGTTCACTAAATGGAAAGCAAGAGAAAAGTCTCGCCCCTAAAATGTGCTATGAAGTAGATTGGTTTGTGTGAAATGTCCAATGTTCATGTGAGCCCAACAAGTCAACAATGCACAATTCCCTGGGAGGCCTGAAAACGGCTTTTTAGTCTGTGTAGAACTTATTTTCTGTTGAGATCAGCAGCTCTATATTAACTTATACAAGCGGAAGAAGGATGAAATTGGATGGCGGCGCTCAGGCCAATTTCCGGAATAAGTTGAATACCGTCACAAATCTGGGACATTTGAAACCTGTGTTTTTCTGAGGCTCAGAGGGAGTGGACATACTAAACAGCATTCATCAAACAATGAATGAAGCTAAATATAACTCCAGGTGTGTTTTTGATGAGGGAACATGGTTCAAAGTCAGTTTGGCATAATGTGTCCTTTCAAGCCCTGAATATTACCAAAACATGAACTCTCTAGGCCACTGTATGTATTAGACATTTCAAAAGCTCATCAAGAGAGATAAAATGGGCTTCATATCCTTTATATGGCCTAGTCGCATCAGCTGCTGTCCCTTGGCTCCTGCTCGCTGGAGGATTTACAGGACTAATTAGAACATTATGGTGATAACATTGTTCAAGCAGGGCTCAGTGTCACCATGGCTTGTTCACTTAAACTATCAAGGGTCAAATCTGGCGTCTGTATGCGTCACAGTCAGGAGGTCAGGACCCCCTCAGAGAGCTGGGAGATAACTCTAAAGGCACATAAGCTGATTAACAGGATACAAGAGATTTATGTTGAAAAGAGAGGCCACAATCTCCCTTTATCTAAACTGCTTATAGACTCCCACCACCATGACAAACTAGTTTTAAGGCGAGACAGCTCAGGTAAAATGTGTATTTTAAAATGTTTTGGTCAGTTGGCTTGCTCAACATATAAGCTTTCACCTAAAACAACAAAACTGTCCAATCTGCACCTAAAGACGTTTGATTTCATTTATTTTGACTTGCAACCATACATTTATGTGGTACATTGTAACTTTGAAGGCCGTTTTCTCCAAAAACAAAATTCAAATTTGACTTAAAGATCGGCCTTTAAAGTAACACCTGCACACCAAACTTTACAACTTTGTACGTTACACGATTTTGACAGATTGTACACAAGGATTTATTCATATCTAATTTCAATTTATCAGCAAGATTTGCTCAAGTTTACTCAAATACTTGTCCAAAATCCCCTCTGTACATTTTCCTGTATCTAATATGTCAACAAAACGAAGCCATACATTAAAACCCTGTCCACTGTTTAAATTGATGTCTCCCAAAGATGTGCAATTTTGGAAGTTTTAGCCTTTTTTGTACATAGAAACAGGACATGATGACAAACTTGTAATACTTTGTTTTGAAAGTACACTACTGAAGATTGTTCTAATTGGTACCTCTAAATGTAAGATTTTTTCCTATTCTCTTGCAGTATATCGCTTTAGTGGGAGCTTCTTTTTAACATTTACCGCCACGAGGAGCAGAAATCTCTCCTACAAGGTAATACAAGCTACGATTTTGTCTAAATAATGATCTGTTACTATTACAAGTCTGTTAATGAGAACCTTTTGGCTGTCTGCTGAAGCGTTTCATGTCTATTGGTTAATTTCCCAGCCTGTGAACTGTAACAGGAGCGTGACGGCGCCCCCTCCCTACAAACCAAAGTGCTTCGGACCGCCCTCGAATCACCCTTCAATATGGCCGCCCGATTATTCCAGTCTCCTTCAAGGTTGGTCTCATCATCGGATCAACAAGCTGCGACGTGTGAGAGAACAAATAATGGCCAAATGATTAGTATGCTGTGAAAAGTACAATGCCATTCTTATTTAGCATTTAGATAACTATCTGTCCTGAGGAGCAAGCTTCAAAGTTGAACTCAGTTTAGGCGAGGGGGGATTAATTCTCTCCGCTGCATGCTTCATTGAATCTCTCATTACCAAACTTTGTCTGTATTGATGTAAGATTTGATTGAAGATTAGAGCATTTAGCAAATCTTGCTTTTCCGCGTGTAGCAGGCCTTTTTTCCGAGCGCGGCACACTGCTCGCTGGTCAATACCCTCACTTTTATCCAGTGTCTGCTTCATTTAAACTTAATCAACTCCATCAATGAACTGGAACAGCCAAATGTCCCCTGGAACAATAGCTTTTGTTGGATAATGCTTTGGTCTTATTCCCAGCCGGGTGGCGATAAACCTAAAATTACACTATGATGAACTATTTCAATCAATATGATAATGGAAATTGGCTTGGGTGACTCTTTGCGGGGCTTAAGGATGCAGGCTAAAGCCCAGTGACATTAATACATCTCGTCGCTCTCTCCCTTCTGTTGCAACCCCCTGCTCACTTTATTGTCCCATCTTTTCACTGACATTGACTGCACCATATTGCAAAGCGCCTGCTAGTTTAATGATCTATCTTCACTGGGGAATGCTTGTGCCGAAATGGATGCACGAGCTGACAGTCTCATGCATTGTTTTGGGACTAAATTATCGGCGCTATACTTTGTTTCCTGTAGTGGCGCAGCGGGGTGTAGATCAATCATTGATGGCACATTGTAAAGCAGCTACAGCACAACTTTTGCTGTTCATTTGGACGTTTTGTCCTTGTGTGGGATGCGGCGCCCGTTATAGGCTACAGTTCATCATATTTATACTGCCACCAAAAGACCAATTCCACACGCCGATGCAGGGAAAACGCATGCTCCCCATCTGTTGCATACTAATAAATATGCCACCTTCTGGGACAATCCAGGAGTGATCATGATGATCAACTGCCAAGTGATATGACTTACCATAAAGCTGTTTATTTGAAAAGTCTCCCCTCAGCCAATAATTGTCAAATTTATTTCAGCTTCTATTGAAATGATTCATAAAAGAGAGAGTTGTTTTCCCTCACACCTCTTGCGGTTATTTCATTTCCATTTCTGAAGCTGTCTTTGGCACGTGGCCTGCGTTGCTGCCTTTGTGCTGGAGTACACACATTACTTTAGCTCCACAGCTGTCGACGGCTCAGTCACTCACAAGCTGCACATCCAGAGAGCCCTTGTTTACAATCAAACTACATTATTTATCCATATGGGGATATGTATAGAGAGGGCTTGTATTAGTTGCGCTTAGGGCCCAGTGAATGCACGAGTTAAATCTGTTATGTTAAAAGTTGCATTGTTCTTAAAAGTAATAGGAAAAGTTTGACAGAGTTAGCTAGAACATTATGGAGTAGATGCAAATTTCAAACTCAATTTCGATACGGAACGGACTCAATACAGATGTCGGTACCACAATGATCATTAAAAATGCCCCTTTTTTTTTTTTACACAATGGACTGACATTTTCAGCACAAAATAATAGTGCTTTCTTTATTACTCCATGTGGTCTTTTTGTTCTGGTAAAGCTCAAGATCATTCGAAAATAGTTCAGGAAAAGTCAAGTTCTGATTATTAGTTTAAATACTAATTTTAGTGTCAATTAGAAATGTAATAATTGTTAGATTATTCAAGTCAGAATATAATTGTGCCCACTAAATATAATCAAAATTATTCTTTAATTCAATCTAATATGTTACCTTTATTTTTCAGAAAGTTCGATTTCATAAAGCTTGTCACAAATCAGAGGAATAATGACGTGTTGGACGATGAAATGAAATGAAAGATGTCAGTGTTCGTTGGTCGCGTGTTCAGTATTGGTGAATAATTGTTAAATCGTGTTGTTTTTTCCCTCACAATAATCGTGACACTACACATTGTGACATCTCTAGTATCTGATTTTCAATATTTTTACCCTCCCTCGCTTTTGCACACCCATAACACAATCGTTCCTAACTCTACATTTGCTTCTACATTCTCTGATTATTTGACTTGCACGGAACAGGTTAAAGGTTAAGGTCTGAATTATTACCAGCGTGATATTGCAATAATTTTTTGTTTTTGTTTGAATATGTGCAACTGAAATTCTAGGTCTTCCATTTTTGCTGTGGATTTTACAGACACAAGCCACACTTTTGCAATAAAATTCAAATATATATATCTATACACACTGAAAATCATCTTTCAAAATCAGATAAATGATGTACCACTCTTCCACTTTCCAAAGAGGTTTAAATGGATCATTCTCAGCAGATACATGAAGTCTTAGCATGTGACAATAATGTGCTTTGCCTCTGTTATTTTACAGTTTCCTTTTGCTTTTTTGTGAATTACGAATGGTTTCACGCGTGTATTATTACGCTGAGGTACAGAATATTAGGTGTGCCAAATAATCACGAGCTTCAGCCTACACCTTTTCGGACTAATCTAACCAAGTCGAATATACAGCCTTTTGTGTAAGAAAAATGCATGTTTTTTTACTGTCAATGTTATACCCTAATCGGTATCGAGTATCGAGCCTAGTACTTATCGATTATTGAGGTGAACAAATTAGTGTTAACAAAATAACTCTCAAAATCTTTCTGCAGGTCTGTCTAATGTTAGCTTTTGATGCTTTTAATCGCCATTTTTAGCCTTTTCGTCTCATTGGCAACGACGTGTCCAGCCACACCCGTTTCACCTTCGACCCCCCCCTTCGCCCCCCCCCCCCACGACACAAAGCCACGCGTTATTAGCTCGTCCCGCCCCTCCGTTCCGACCGCAGCCTTCCCTTCCCGAACGTCACCCGCATCCGCGAACATGAAACGGCGACGCGTGTCATTTCCACGCTTTTGAATATGTTGTTTATCTTTGTTTTCGTGTTACTCCCGGTTCCGCTCGATGATTTGAGAGAGGAGGACAGACATCACGCAACAGACAGCCTCGGAACATCAAACGCGCACTTTTTAGCGTCTTGCTACGTCTCGCTCGCATGTACCGCGGAGGAGAAAGCAACCCAGACAGCCCAGAATATAAAAATTTACAGCCGCGGCCCCCTTTTTCTTGTATTTTTATTTTTTTTCCCCGGCTTTGTCTGACTGCTTTCTTATTCTCTTAGGTGGATGGCAGAGGCCTGAGTGGAGGAGCCGAAACGTTTCATCTCCCCTGCAAAGTGTAAATAGCTGCCATGTTTGATTGACGCTCTGACGTGCGCGAGTGACGGTCTCAAAGAAGGGGGAAAAGATTCGATAAGAACACACTACAAGATGGTTCTGCTGTCTCCCACATCAAAGATTTAATCAGTGAGTAGCTGCCCATAAATCTATAATCCCTCTCATTTCCTCACTCTAGACGCCTCACTTTCAATTTGGCTCTTAACTCCGTCCCGGCAATGTACAAATCTCAACCACACATCATATCCATCTTCTATTTATCAAAGGCGCGGACGTTTGAGAATCGTTTTACATGAGTATTTGAAGGTTAGAGTATAAAAAGGGCATTTACCGTGTCCTGACTGGTACAGCCTGTGCATACATGTGCTGCTGAACGCTCATATTATGTCCTAATAAGGTACAAAAGGAAAAGTACTGCACTTAAGAAGGTTTTACGGCGGTTACTCTTTATTATACTTCTCTACATTTCAGAGCAGGTGCCTGGACTTTCTATTGGACTACATTTTTCAAAAGGATGGAAGTAAAAAGTACTTTCTGTCTCGTTTGAGGGGTTATTCTTTAGCACGTTCTTAGTGACGTTCTGCCAAAAGGTTTTGAGTTCAAGTCTTGGGTTTGAGCAAACAGAAATATACATATAAAAGGACAAATGTATTGACTAAAACATCAGGACAGTTCTTCATCAAGATCACCACATTTCACTCTTTAATAGTTATCAAAAACCTGTGCAAAAAAAGGAACAGGTACTACTTACTTTTACTACAGTAGATTTTATGTGATTGTTTTATTGTTAAAACTAAGTTGTTTGCTGCTGTGCATGTACCTGTAACAAAAGAGAGTACTTCTATTACCACTGTGTTCTATTGTACGTCGGGAGGGGTGGTGAAGTACCCATTAAACTTCCTCTCTCACTTCGAGTACCACCTAAATCAAAATATTTTCTTGTTTTATTAGAATTTACGCCAAAATCATCCTCCATAACACAGTTATGGAGCTGCCGTTTGTCATTGATTGTTCTTTGATGTTCTGTTGGTCAACGTCTTTGGCATTATTTATATGACTTGTATCAATAGCAGAAAGGAGAAGGCAGAGTGAGTTAGCTGCTGTTCAGAATCAGAATACTTTTATTCATCCAAGGAGAGTTATCAAAAAAATAAGAATTGAAAAAGAAATAAATTATCAGTGCCACAATAGAACAAGACACATTCAATCTGTTTTCATCAACTAAACCCTGGTATGAACAAAATGAATTACATTTTAACTTGACTTCCCATACCCTCACAGCATATTGACGCATTTACATGTTCATGTACTAGTTTACAAGTGAACTGAATATTGCACAATAAGTTTGCAGAGAGGATTTGACGGCGCAGAGTCTCACTGTCTGATGGCGACAGCAGGAAGGAGTTTGTGTCTCTGGGTGGAGCAGTGGGGTTTCAGGCTGCAGACCCCAGCAGAGATGATGGCAGAGGTCAGAACCATGAGCCTGCAGACCTGGTGCAGAACTCCACTGAGCTGGGGGGCACAAACCTTCAGGACTCTGGGGCTCATGGTATCAGGGCCTGCAGCTTTTCCCACATGGAGTCTCTGCAGATGAAGCGGGGATGGAGAGCTTATTCTGCCGTATTTACTTATGAAGACCCCATGTACTAGTACTCGTCTTTATGTGTAGTAGTTATTGCATCGTGTGAGTGCACTTTGGGTCAGAGAGACACATGGGCGGATCTTAGACCAAATTTATTACTGCTTGAATCAACAACATGCATGTCACGAGTGGTAATGATTTATACTCTGTGACCTTTGGTTGAGTAAGTTCTGGTACTTTTACTTTCAATCCTATTTACTGTAACCTATGGTTTAGTAAAACCTAATATGTGTTGTTAAAAGGAAAATGAATTTGTACAAGTTCAATTACTAACTTGTCCCTTAAAGATGAGTAGTCTAACCATTCAATCAATCAAATGTATTTGTATAGCATGGCTTTTACAACATAAGAATACATTAAAAGCACAATACAATATGATCTTAATACAAAAAGAAAAAGATTGAAGAATAAATGGTCTCATTAAAATGCTGTAGTAAATGCAGATAAATCAGAATCAGAACTGCTGTTTTTAGCCTAGACATGAACCATTCTACAGCAGTGCCAGGAGACCAATAAAGAAACGTTGATTAATAAGTAAGTTCATATAAAAGTATAAAAGTAAATCACTCGTGAAGGTGCGTTGAAAATGAAAGCTTAACAAACACTTAAACCAAGACCAAAACTGGGCTAAATTTGGAGTAAATAAAGAAAATCATTCAGGCTTTTTATTTGGATTTTACATTTTTAATTTAGTTGCAAAACTGTAAATCTCTGCCAGATGGAGAACCCTTGTCTTTTGCTGATATATTGGTTATCATAATATCAGTACTTTTGAGATATTTTTGCAGTTCTACTAATATGTACACTTATTATTATCCATCATAAGCATTTCTTTTTTGCCCAGTTTGAATTGTCTGCATTTGTTTAGCCTGCAAATGATGTACCTAGAGGCAGATGCAATTCCCAATTTAGTTTTTGAAATAAGCGTAATGCAATGACAAACAGACGTAAAGTAAGAAGTTAATAGAGCTGGGGAGCGAACGTCAAAAACAAAACACGACAAAAATATGGCAATACATTAGCCCAAACAATGTAAAAAAGGAAACAAAAGAGCAGTGGAACATTATAACTTTCACGTGAACACAAAGTTTAGAGTTTAACATCCTAAATCTCTATTGGCTTAACATTTGGCCTCTCTAAAAATTCTATCATGAGTGATATAGAGTTGAAAAAAAATGTTTTTGGAGATATGCAAAATTAGAATATCGTGTATGTCGTTTTTTAATTCAACTATAAACCTCAACCAAGACACTTACGCACATTACAGCGCATTCCTGACACTTTGTGAAAATATCGTTTAAATATCATTTTGGAGATGATGCAAAAAACATATGGACATGTTTATTTTTGTCAAGATCGCCCTGGCGCGACGACGCGATCTCGAGCTCTAACTTGCTCTGACTCGTAACTTGCTACCACTTTCCGAGCGCATCCTCTTTGCAAAGTTTCGATAATAACATTACGCACAGATGGTAAATAAACTCCCTTTTGAAATATAGATTAAATCTAGCGCAGCGGAGGAAAATGTAGGTGGGTAGCCTCATTTTGATTCCAAACAGGTGCAGTATTTATTATGCATATAGAGCACTGTGAAGGCTGCGGTTTCTTTTGTCATCAGAACCGTAATGTTGACGAATTTCACAATGGCTTTTTTCCCCCGCTTTGATTTTTTTTTTTTCACACAGAGAGAGACGCGCGTCGGTCTAATCTGCACTCCAATGGGCTGGAACTGGCGAGAAGGAAACAATTTAACTAAAGAGAATATATGCATCAAATGAAAAACAGATGAAAAAAAAAAATGCAATTATGTCGGCGATCGGCGATGTGCGGGGGTCCGTGCCAGAGGTGCGGCGGCGGCGGTCCAGCTCACATCACATACGAGCTGCCCGGGCTTGTGCGTCAGATCCCGGGCCAGTGAGCGCCTCTGTCCCACATAATGGAGTCAGCGCTGGCCTCGAGTAATGACCTCGGGGGGTACTTTGTGACAACCGGGCTGTAATAATGCCTGCAGCCACGGACAAAGCAGACCCCCGGGTTCAATTTTTAAATACTTTTATGTTTTTCGCGGCGGCTACTGGTCATTTGTTTTTTATAGGAGCTTATACACCACATATATATCGTCTTATTCTCCCGGTACGTTTATTCTAAAGCCGGCCAGTAGACAAAGTGCGCTTTTATGTTTAGCACAACAAACTCGGAGAAAGGGGCATTCGCAGAGCTGCGCTGACCTATAGGAGACGATGAGGAATGTCACAAAATAGGGGAAATATAGTGTGGCAATGGCAAGTACAAAATGAGTAGCGTTAGAATAGTAAAAGCTAAAATATACTAGAAGTAAACAAACACATTTTTAACTAAGATTCATTTGGTTTATTCAAAGTCTAATTTGGATTAAAAACAAACAAATGACTGTACGTATTCATACTTTGGCATCTATGCAGTTTAGTATAGACATTCTAACATTCTAAATTCCTGAAAAGAGGAAAAAGTGAAGTGGAACATGATGTGATTTCATTGGAGAAACTTTTAACCTCCGAATATCACAAAGTATAAAAAAACAAGATGGTTTTTGCAAAAGAAAACCACTCGGATACATGTGAGTGATTGTTACGTTTGTGAGTGTTACAAGTGATATCAGAACCTGGTTTAAAGAAAATGACATGTACGTTTGCCTTTTTTAAATTGAATTGCAGAGTATATTTACCCAGGCTCAAATTGCACGCGGTCCAGCTCCGGTTCTGTGACAACAGCTTTATCTGTAGCATTAAAAGTACAAGAGGAGAGAGGTCCAACTTGGTCCTATTTATGTGTGTTTATTTGGCTGGGACAAAGCAGTCAGACGTAGCTACAAAAGAGGCCTTGCAGCTCACGTGATGCATAGTGGGACTGGGTATTTCTCCAACATCGTTCATTTAGACTTCTTTTCTTTCACAGATGACAGTGGAAACATGTCGACAAGGTATACATCTCAAAACCTAGTAGTAGTCGTTTATAGGACTGAGTATTCCCCCCGGAGTTTACCTAATGTGCATGTTTTGGGTTGACGGAGGAAACACGGGGAGAAACACACAAACACCGAACAGAAAGGCCAGAGAGTCGAACCCGCGACCTTCTTGCTGTGAGGCGTCTGCGCTAGCCATTGATTCAGCGTGAATGCAGCAGTTAGCAGCTTAATAAGTATTTAACTGTGCAATTTATAATGAATTCATGTTTTTTTCAAAGTATAATGACATCTCTTTCTCTTGTCAAGATGTCCGTCATGATTTTTTACTTTTACCTCTACACTACTATACATTAAATCATACAAAATACATTAAACCACGGTTTCACTTTATAATATTTAGCTTTTCTTTGCTATCAATACCTGTTCAGTTGAGTATCAGAATCAGAATCAGAAAAAGGTTTATTGCCATTGTCAATGAACAGAATTCACAAATATAGGAACTTGTTTCCGCGTAGTTTCTATCATAGTTTGAGTATCAATTAGTATCTGGTTTTGGATTTTTGACTACATTCTGGCAGTATTGCATCATTGAATTGTATGTAAGTTCTGATGGAGCTCCTCTTACATCCCAACAACTGTGTACAACGGCTGCAGGCCCAAACCTCACATCAGACCAGACGCTTCGCCGGGCACAGGGGAGGAAGTCTTCACCTGCAAATGAAAGACTCCTCCTAATAGGTTAATTGTAACAAAGGCACAAGGTCTTGGCCCATTGAACAGCGGCAGAGGCCTGTGGAAAATTATGTCAAGCATCGCTCCACCGCTCTCCGCTGCAGGGCCAGGGTTTGTCTGTCGGCAGTTAAATGCTTACCTCCTGCCCCTCCCCAAACACTCAACAATCAATTTCTCTCCTCGGGGCCCATGAACCTCCAGATTTGACCCCAGCCTCGCGCTTTGTCTCCTCTCATCGCTGCAGCCTCAAAGAGCTCTTATTAGAACGGCGCGCTCTCCATTGGCTGTGTGAAATAAAACTGATTGGAGGTGAGAGCCGAGTTTGACACAGGTAAACAGTGGAGCACAGTATACAGCAGCGCCTATGCCTTTGACCGTGAAGCACTTACAGTATGTATGTTTACGACGGGAAAGACGCAAAGGGAAGTGCGGCCGGCTCTAATAGAAGCGATCAATATGGAGCCAGTTCATGTGGAACATCTGCTTTCAGTGGTTTTACCAAACAAAAGCGTGTGCAGAGTCAGACCACCAGCGTGCACACCGCCTTAGAGGAGATCAGAGTGTGAAAAAATAAGATACCACCAGTGTTTACAATTGTTACTTAGGCGCCAAATACGATGCATATCATGGCTTTTAATAACTTCTTTGGACACATTAACCCTTGGAATTTCCATAGTTGAAATTGAAAGTCTTCGAGTCTTGTAAATTTCTAGTATAAATCATTAGTAGGTTTGGAATTGCGCAGTGGATGCACTTTAAAAACACAGCTTCATGAATTACAACAAGCTTCTGAACCAGTGAGTATTAATATTTGTACTGTAACAATAACTGAAATATTGTGATATAGTACTGTCAACATCACACAATAAGATTGTGGCCTTTCAAAAAACATTGCATCAGAAGCAAACTCACTTCACTTCATTGCAGCAGCAGGTAAAAAAAAAGCTGAGCGAACTACATAGACCATGATCCTTTGCTCCATTTCGGTGCAGAACGCATAAAAAAAACATAATAATAGAACCAAACTCTGGTATTTCATTTTTTTTATACATTTTGACCCATAGGCTTTATTAGACAGGACAGTGTAGCATGAAATGGGGAGGAGAGAGGGAAGGACATTCAGCTAATTATCGAAGCCGAAATTTAACTCACGATGCTTCAGCTTGCTGCACATGGAGCCTGGCATATGTGCTATCCACTCAGCCAGCAGAGTGACAAAAAAAAGGTCCACAATTCTGTTCGCCTCAATAAATATTCTACTCTGAGATTCGGATAGTGTTACATTCCTACTAAATATGCAAAACTAATTATTACAGATTTGTTTTTGTTGAGGATATTGCAAAAAAAAAAAAAAAAGCTCTGAACATAAAGAACATAAAGAATACAGACTTTCAGTGCCATCTAACAGGAGTATTATTTCTTCTTCCAAAATCTGAAGATTGGCTGTGGACTTCTCGATTAAAAAAACAAACAAAAAACAAGCATTGACAATCAGAAATGACAAAATCTCGGTAGTGTAGTCAATCTCAGAAGGGATGAAAGCGTGAATGGCATAAGCGTATAGTGTTATTTTCTTGCTTTTTAGCCGCTGTTTTGTTTCATGTTGATAGCACGCTGCCAGTCGAGGTTTGCGTGTCAATCAGAGCTCCCCTGCTTCCTTTAGGGCCCTGTCCCTCTGGTGTAATAACCAATGGAGACAGCACGCGCCCGGCGAGGTGCGAGCTAATTGGGCAGAGTGAGAATATAAAAGAGAAAAGCACCTTTTTCTTACATGACATTTATTGAAACTTGTGATGGCGCAGCACAAAGCTCGCCTCAGTCTCCAGGCAAGCCTTTGTACTAACGCCTCTCAAATCTGTTTTTATGGGTTTTTAATTTGCAATGGAAATACAGACGCATGCCACTCAAACACAAATCAGCAGAACAAAGATTTTTACACCGAGAGGTTGCTGCCGGTTCATTTGAGCTAACAGTGTTTTTTATTATTTATTGTAATAATCTGGAACTGTCAGTTTTTCATGTGGAGGAAGCAATGGTTAAGTTAGTTCTAATTCTTAACCTCTTCGTATTGATCTCATTTTATGCCTTTTTTTGAAGCCACCTACTGCATTTATCCAGCCTGAGGAACTGATATATGATTGACCGAGATGATCACTGTTAGAGATGGGACAAAACACATTTCCCACAAGACGAGAATCAAGATTAGGTCGCTGAGAGAGAGACAAGAAGAGAATTCGACTTAATTTACAATAGATAGATTGTGAGCTTCAGTTCACTATTTTGACTTCACATTTTGCTGTGGTTGCAGCTCTCTCTTTTGGAACTACAGCTTCTCAAGAGCTGTAACTCAACAATGTTCATTTTTTTTGCCCGCACAACACCAAAAGGATTATTCACGTGTGTACAATCTTGTGGCAATTTGCAATTTTATCTCAGAAGAACTGTTTGTTCAAAGATTTCAAGTTGATATACTCCCTAATTCGTCCAAGAGAAAAACTAGAAAATGTAGTATCAAGACATTTTGACTTGCATCCGAAAGTCATTTTTAATAAGGGCAGGGCAGGTTTCAGATAGAACTCCTCCCTTTGGGCAGGACAAATGTGAGCTCAGGAGAGTATAAATGCTGCTGCTCAGACCATTTCCAACAGATGGGAAATTATCAAAGCGTCTTGGCTTCTAAACGTCTCCATGACTACTTTTGAAACTTACAAAGATTTGCACGTGTAGGATAAAACGCAATTCTAGATTTATTTTTGTGGCGAATGCAGCAAAACAGGTCACAATGTTCAATTTTCTTCATTTTCTTTTGAATTTTTAAAAACAAAATGCCTTTCAATATACATTTCCTGAACATAATCAATGTAGACTTTTAATCAGTGCCTTTTTAAGACAGAAAAATATTGTTGGATAACTTCTGGATTACGAATACCCAAGATGATCATTGATTCAAAGTACAAAGATTTACACATACAAAATAAAAATAATTATGAATTACAAATCTTGACCATGTGAAATCTCATCCGGTATGAAAAAGTTCTGGTTTGGACCTTGTGTTGTTGTGCTCGTTTAGTTCGATTTGATTCCAGGTTTAGTACTGGTCTTTTGTCTTTTAGTTTGGTTGAAGACGGTCAGTTCATGATGAATATTGTGCCCAGCAGATTAGCTGAAACGGCCTGAAGAAAATGTATAAACATGTAGCTTGAAAAAACAATTGTAAACTTTATTATTTTTTTCATGACCCTTTTTGGAGCCCAGTTTTCTGGCATTAGTCTCTTGCTTTTCCGCTGTCTTTCTTGACCACGAGCGGGCTAAGGCTATAGTTTCCCTGCGCTGAGGGGAGAGCATTCGAGTATCCACGTGGGGCCCCAGACGCTGTAATAGAACTCAGCTGCAGCGCGTGACTTCAGGGAGCGCTGGAGGAAACGGGAGCGCGGCCAAAAGAGCCAAGAAACATACTTCACTTTATTGATTTTGTCGATCGGCCTTAAATGAGGGGCACTGCAGGCCAAGGGCTCACCTCTGCATTTTCCCTGCGCGGACCCCGGGACGCTCTCCGGACAACAAGCACACTTACAGGAGAGAAAGAGGGAGAGAGAATAAAGAGAGGGCAGGCTGCTGGCTGTGCAAGTGGAGAAGGTGCTTCGCCGGAGTTTGCTGGAGTGGAAATTGAAGTTGAGGAGAACATGAGGCTGTAAGGCAGTTTTTAAAGTTGTGATTTAAAGGTCAAGCTTTAGTAGTTAACTGAACGTACACCGAGTGGGATTACTTAAAGATGTACAACATGTCAATAAATGTGGTTGTGCAACGTGTCAATAAATGTGGTTGTACAATGTGTCAATAAATGTGGTAAGACAACATGACGGAATACATAAAGAAATCATTTCACTTATTAAGAAAGGGACGAGACACATTTCCCACGAGCCAAGATTGGGTCCACGATGAGAAGACGAGATTACACATTATGCAAAATTTAAACATGTTCTGAAATGGTTCCCTCATCAAAAACATACCCGGAGTTTTGGCTTCATTCACACGTCGTCTTGCTCTGAGCCTCAGAAATCACTCCGTTTCAATTTTCCCTTGATTGTGACGTCACAGGTAGTAATCCTGAGATCTTCTGTACTGTTTTGAAGTCCATAAAAGTTCTGTGTATTTCTGCCGTTCATTACAACTGCGTAATTATGCATGATGGGGTAAGCTAGTTTAAGTGATCTTTTTTTCTATCGCTATTTTTTCTAATAAGAACCTGGTGTCGAAACTAGTCTTAGTGTTGATTTTTGTAATTATTTTTTTTGCCACAGTTGATTGTTTGGATTTTTTTTGCTGAAGAAGTTTTCTCAGGACACTCCGAAATGGCTTGTTCTCCAATTAAATTTGTTGACTAAGGCACTAAGGTACACCAGCCAAATTGTAGCTCAAGGCACATTAGGGTTTCTCGGTTGAAAATCAAGGCTATAAACATTCACTTGCCATAATCATACTGGAACAAAATATAATATAACAGCAGTTTGATAAAAAGAGAAGATAAATCCTCATCCTTTTTAAACATTCGGTTTCAGCTGTATAATCCCACCTTCTCCCCCAGAAGACATGAACGCATCATTCCTGAGAACAACCCTGGATAGTCTCAAGTCCATGTAAAGGTGCTTGTCTCTGAGGTGTCTCTTCTGTTCCTTATAATGAGCCCATTGTTGAGGAGCACATGCATCATCCTGAAGTCCACACACGGGACATCCAGAGACGCAGCCCACCTTCACCTCCCCCTCGGCAGATCACGACCCCTGCACTTAACGCCACTCCATCCACACCGCTTATTCATCAACGCTGCGACTGCCTTTTATAGATGGCTTCTTAAGGCAAATATTGATTAAGTGAAAAGCGACATCACTGGACTTAAAGCAAATGTCCATAAGCAATTACAGCGCTCGGCTCTGTTGTATATTCCACCTCTGTTTTGGGTGACATCCTCATCTGTTTTCTATTCCCATACGTCCTGTCACAGTCTTGGCCTTTGTTACAGTTACAGACACTGCAGATACATGAGCGTAACATAAGTCACTCCCGTCGGCACGGAAACGAGGATTTTAAGGGGTAGAAAATAAGATGAAGTGATTTTTTTTCCTCAGTAGAAACTTAAAAGAAAATTGTGTCTTACATTTGTCGCCCGACGCATCCTTGTGGTATTAGCATCAAATGTAACTGTTTGCTTGACAAATATTGATACACAACTTTATTTGAGATGGATTTATAATAAATGCAGATGGTGTTTAAGATTATTGGCACTGAAAATGCTAATTGGAATTTTCCCTCAAACATTAATTAAAAAGTAAATCACAAAAGCTCAATGCTGTCTTTTGCTCTTTTTAACTTTCTTTAGAGAAAATGCACATACAGGAGGCCTATTTTCAGTCAAAATCAGATGTACATTTAACCTTTATTAGATGTTCCTTGGGTGGAATCTTTTTTTGAGTATCCGAATAACAATAGTTTGACGATATTATGTAAATCCAACAGATATGTGTTAATACATGACTTTGAACGTTATTAGCTAAGACAAAAGTGAAATGTCGTTAAAAAAATATGTCACCCTTATCCCTTATTTAAAGTTTGCACCATCACTTTTTTCATTTTTACTATTAAAGAATATACTCAATATTCCTATTTTGCATATCTTCCAAACAATATTCATGATACTATGTACATTTGGAAATGTTGCCCACCTCTAAATGTGTTGCTTAATAAAGTATAAATGTTTACTTGAAGGTAGAAGTATAAAGAAGATTCCACCTCTGCACACACAGCCTGGTACTGATACAAACACTCTATATCATTAATTATAATATGCAGCAAAATAAAAGCATTAACTTAGAGGTTTAGAGACAGTGCGGACAACTGGTGTTGTTTTTGACAGTTTGGCAATGTGTAATAAGAGTCTGCATCTAAATAAAGTTTACTAATGTTTGCAGGATTTGTGGCGCTTGAGGAAAGAAAACGTGTGGCCTGGTAAATTTTTCGTCCAGCATACCGTTAGATTTAAGAAATGTTCACTGCGTGGTCGTTGGCATGTGTCAATAATCTACCCTGGTTCATAATTTGTGATGTTTGGTGGCTAACACTAAGTACGGTACCAGCCTTAAGAATGCCGATGTTCTGTTACAAACATTGGAAATGTCTGTAGCGTTATAATTAAAGCTCAAATTCAAATGTGTTTCTGTTGTAGTGAGAGTCTTCCTGTTTCCTGTAGGTTTTCCTTATGCAGTGGAGTCCCCTGCAGTGCATTGTTCACTGTGGCTCCTTTCCTTACATTTGTATACCTGGATGACAGTGAGGTTCAGAGCTGCTCCCTTTCACCACTGCTGCATAATACTGAGAGCTGTTTGCCAAAAATGTGCAGTGTTTAGTTTTTTTCATAAAGTGAGGGGTTTGTCTGAAAGTTTGTGTTTGGATCCAGCGACTCCCACACCCCACTTCCTCTCCAGCTCTCATTAACAGACCGAAATCACTGGCCTTGATTGTGTTTACAGGTCCCCAAGCAGTACAGCGCTCGGCTCAACTTTGCAGAAAAAATATATCATCACACTTGGTGCTTTTGCTAATGTGCAGATCACGCTGTTTAAGAGAATATTTTCAAGTGCAAGTCCATGTGTAAAGATGTCAAACTGCTTTATAACATATCATTTTTCAACAAAATAACTCCAAACCAAGATTGGAAAAGTTGGAAGTTGCTAGGCATAGTATTGTGTGCGTGGGGAAATGTCAAAACACTCTAAACAAGGATTTTAGTGACTTTATTTAATTTATTTGTATTTTATCCGTGTAAAATAAAAATGACATATCACACTGTTAAACCTAAAATGGTCAAATTCTTAAACTAGGGGAGCAAAATACTTTGGCTTCCTGTGGGTGCGACACAGTGAAATACAGTATTCTTACAATCAGTGTACACATTTACATATGATTGCCTTTGCCGTTTTTCTTAAAGCTTTAACCTGCTTTTGAACTGAGTCACATGGTAAATCCTTTCGCCCTCTTCATCGTGACATTTCATTTTAACAAGCAGCTTTTTTATTTGTGAAAAGTGAAACCCCTACATGTATGACCCAGAGGCTTAATCTTTAGCATTATTGCCAATAGATACAGTTGGCAGGGCGTCATAGTGCGGGGCGTGGTCTGGTGTGGATGAAAACTCGATTGATTCAAAGGGAAGCATACGTTTTTCTCCCTTTTAAGACATATTTTAGTTTTATGGCATTATTCCAGAAAAGTAAATTATAATTGCAGCTGCTGTCAGCATTGGATAACTATCCAGATTCAGGCCGTTGGACCACATTATTCTTCATGCCTGCATTTTACACCTCCTGAAGTCTGTGTTTGCTCTTAATTACAGTTGTTGAACTGTGGGTGATAGAGCAGCTCTTCTACATTCAAATAAATGGACTGCTTTTGTATTATTGTTAAGGTACACTTTATTGTCCTCGTTGTGGAATTTGTCCTGTTCGGATGAATCCGAATTCTGACTGATAAATCTTGAGTTTAGCTTGATCAGTACGTCCTTATCTGGAGGGTTTTGCCTTTTGTGCACGTTTATGGCTGGGTCCAAACAATTGTATAAGTATTAGAGTTGTTCCAGATACTTAATTATATTTAAATTAGTAACGAAAGTAGATGATAATTCAAAGTCTGACATCAATATAAAAAAAATACGTACTTCCAACATCTTACTTTTTCTGAATAGTTGTAAGTATAATCTTGCTCCATATCAGAACAATTAGAGTGTAATCATCAGCACAAAAATAGTTTAATGTGGTCTTCTGTTTTTCTCACCATTGTTGTAACTCAGAGGGTATGATTAAGCCTTCCCCTTACTTTCCCTTCCATCTCGAGTCTGGAGTAGCTTGTGCATGGCGTAGATTATGGGCTGCATTAATGGACAAGATGTAAAATAGCACTGAACCTTTGCAATTATTATAGAAACTTTGACATGTAACAAATCCTTGCCTGAACCATCACTTCCGCTTTCTGTCCTCACTCGCGGCTCCATAATGTTATGACAAGTTTGGATTTTCCTGAGGTGGAGTAAACTGAGAGGATGACAATATTCTGCTCTGAACTTTTTACTCTGTCAGATGTCTTCTCAAATTGCTTGTATTAGAGGAGCTTTTTTTTTTTTCCTTCCGCATGATCCTGACAGCCTAACAGAGCTTAATTTGCAGCCTGCTTGAATGTCATTATCATTTATGTTACAGTGTTTCCGATGTGCTGACAGCGCCGCTCCTCCGCCTCTACCTGCTCAATTAGAGGTAAACTTGACATTAAGTAGTGTAAATAACGTGGATTCGGAAGGCTAGCGGTGACAATCAGGCCGGTGTATCTGCAGCTAGTCATGTGTACACTTTGCTCGTATCTTTAACTAAGCAGGTTATAGTTAATGTTTGCAGTGGTTCATACTTGAAGTGTATACGACAGTTTAGACAATACGTTTCACTACAACATACTCAACATGATGTTTAATGTTTTTTACTATAAACATTTTCCCCAGTTTGACCAGAGGTTTATAACTAAACTTCCTGGTTGGACATGCGCAGATGTGACATTAGAAGTAATGACTGTAATGAAGTAATGAAGCAATGATTGTTTCCTACCAACCATACAGTAAACAAGAGCCAAAATCCATATAAATGACACAATGGTTTTGGTATGATAAATAATGATCCTTGATAACACCTTTTATTTTGTTAAATAATTGTTTAAAGCTGGAAATTGTTGGGACGTCCTTAAATGTTTGGCATTTCTTTCCCTGTTTGTGGAATAATATATAGACACAAAAATAAATATTTGCTTATAATATGCGAGAAAATTGCAACGCTAAGCTCAGCTTCTGGAATGAAATGCCAGGACTTTTAGGGAGTCCTGTGAATTTGTCTATACGTTTTGGATGGAATGTTGCTTATTGATGCATGGGTAATGGCTACGTCCTGTCATTTTCAATTTATATTTTTGAATTTTTCTTTAATGCTAAAAACGTGCATAGAAACTACCCCATCAAATCTACAATAATAATATAATGATAATAATTAGAAAAGCATGACAACCGGTCAGAAATATTGAACTGACACAAAACTAAGTGACCAAAATGTGTATTATGTAACTTTTCTGGTAGATGGTGAATGCTTTGCCTGGAATGTTTCACAGACTAGGCATTCATTTTGTGAGATCTTACGTGTATTCAATTACAGGTGTTTATGTTGCTCAAACATACCTTGAAATAAACAGAATTTTGTGAGATCTTGGAATTAATTGCAACTATTTGCTTATTGAAATAATTGTCAACTAATTTAGAAATTGAATAATTGTTATCTGGGCTGTACCCAAACTCCAAAACGTACCATGTGTGTAATGTGAGATGAGGTTTCATGAGTAGGAATTACATTAAAATCACACGGAGAACCTATATTGTATACTCTATTCTCTGACCTTTCACAATTCAAACAAGAAATCAAGATTGATTATTTGGCAAAATAATTGTTAGTTGCAGCTAATTGTGACTATGGAGATATAGATAAGTTTAATGCCATACAGTGGCTCATTCTAGGCAATATTATTGGCCGATATTGGTACCAATACTGGAAATCGATACCCTATCCTTTTTTGCTACTACTTTTGAGAACAAGTAACAGCAAATATATTTTTTCCAACTTCAGTCCAGTAAATATGGACTTATAGTATGTAATTTTAAAACTCAGAACCAACAGAATTCAGTCAATGATTTGCTGTATTGGCTATACAAATAGTAATATTAACATATTATTATGGTATTAACAACCCTTTAGAAGGTTTAGATAACATTGAGGGCAGGGCTTACACAGCTCAGAGTATAAATGTTTGGATAAAATTCAAAACATCTTGATTCTTAAAACAGTGTCCAGGTGGCTACACTTGGACGAATGAGGGATTACACCACCCGTTTTGAAAGAAAGTTAGTATAAAGCTAAAAATATCGCGTCAGACCTCTCTCAGCCTCTGAACTCACAGTTTGAGTTTTTGCTCTCTGGGAGGCGCTATAGAGTTCCATTGGCAACAAAGTCTGTTTAAAAAAATCTTTTCTCCCTTGTGCTGTGGACATCCTAAATGCAGCGGGATTGGCCACACATGAGCTACAGAAATGAGCTGATTTTTTGATAATGCATCTCTCTACTGCTTTTATTTATCTGTCTTATGTTGTTTTTATGTGGTGGCGAGCCAAAGATTAATTCCTACCTTGGTAGACAATAACGCTATATATTCTATTGGTTGATATTGGCTAGTGGCAGATGGTCAAAGCCCAGTATCGATATTGGTATCGAAACAAAAAAAAGTTCGTCAATGCATATCTTATCCGCAGGAAAGTTCAAAAGAGTAAAAATCAGGTACAGCCCCTTAAGCATGAGCCACTGCAAACATGAACTGTAACATGCTTAGTTAAAGATATGGGCAAATTACAGACTATTAGCTGCAGATACACTGACCAGATTGTCACTGCTTGCCTTCTGATTTCACATTTACTCAAGTTTACCCGTTACCTCAGGTGACGGGTATCTCTTTTCTTTTACTTTAATGACTTGAAAGTGAAGAAATGAGGCAAAAGTTTCAAATGTCACTTTTTTAAAATGTAACAGCTGCCCCATTATTAGGGCTCCATGTGATCTGAATGTGCTCTGTGAATCCACTTGTGTTGCCTTTTGCTTCTGCGGGCTCTAATCTGGCTGCTCTGTGGCCCTCGGTTCATCACACCAAATCCCACTGAAGGCACTGGGCACACCGCCTCGCTCCCCGGCAGCTCAGTGCTTTTCCCGTTCGTTATTAAAGTGTAATCAAACATCGCTTTAAGTGGAAAATAAATATCCAGATCTAATAAGCTGCTCAGCCGGATCATGTAAATGCAAATTTTCAAGCTGGTTTCCATCCGTCGCACCGAGGGGAGAGCGCACCGCGGCAATTGGCTCCTCCACCAGCGCTTGTAAATCAGGGAAAATAATGGCGGGATAATGACCAGTTTGTGGTCTCAAGCAGATTGAATGATGACAAAGCTTGCATGTTGCACGCAGCTTTTCATTTAACATCCTATCATGGGGAAAGCCGCCAACAGCTTGGTGCGCCTCATTAAAAAGCCTTGTCCACGCCTTGTAAATGTAGTGGTGCATGGTGCAGAATAGACTAGACAAACTTCCTGATGGAGAGCGACAGGGTGTGTTCCCGCCCACAGGGGCCCTCTGTGCCCATGCAGTGTGCCCCGAGATGTGAGCGGACCAGCCACACCAGCCCGCGCTGGCAACACATAATAGACATATAAATTGCAGCGTTTTCTTGTTTGGAGAGAGGCTGATTTAGCTGCTAATTGGTGACAGAAACTGTCAAATGGGTGGCAGACAGTGATCGTGCCGCTTCTGTCAGGATTAGGTGGGAAGGAAGAAACAGGCTTTCTTGTGGTGAAGGCAAAGACAATATGACGGCGTCCCCTCCCTTCTCTTGTCTGATATTTACCCAAAACACATTAAACAGATAAAGAAGAGAAAAGCAAGAATAAGCTCGGGATTATGGACCCTGTCTTCTGCCTGCATCTGCTGCTCTCATGGCTCTTTTCTCTGCTCCGTGCTGTCTCTCTGATTGATTAACGTGTTTGTTTGAAGACATTTTGAATGTTTGCTCACAAAATAAAACCCACAGAGCATGGATGGAGAATACATGGCGGCGGATGTACACAAAGACAATGAAGCATGTAGCATGAGGCGGATCAGGACTGACTGACTGATGTCTCCAGGGCATCTTGGTCTAACCCTGCTTTGACTCGCTGCCTGTCCTCCAGAGCATTCAAATGAACAGTAATTAGGCTTTGATACTCTTGCAAATGAACAGTAATTAGACTGTGCTGCTGCAGATCGGCGTTCGGCCACTCATTGAATATTCACACCATTATTGAACGCTGAGATTAGCTGCCGCTGTCGCGCACAAACAGTGTGGCATGGCAACGGCTCTCTGCAGATGGCAATAGGGGGATGGTGTGTGCGCAGACAGGTCGGCCAAGCCCGGCGGACCCTCAGAGGGGATTTTCTGGTTATTAGATCCTTGCCAGATCATGGGCCAATTATAAAGAAAACTGTCAGTCAAGGCAAAGTGGCTATGTGATTAGCGGAAAAGGACAAAATCAGGTGAGGAGTGTGAATCTTTCTGTGGGCAGCTTTGATTTGCTAATAAGAGGAAGAGGAAGGAGCAGGGCAGGGTCCCCAGCTGTAGTCCTGCTCTGCTCTCTTCATTTCCACTGTGACCTTCTTAGCGCCGCAGCTCTAATCTGCTGCAGAGGAGACATAAAGAATGGCTCTCCAGGGGCTTTTCTGGGTCCAGCCTCTGAATGAGGCACAAGGGGGTTAGCCACCAAAAAAAATGAGAGCACTAGCCCCAGCTCCCAACCAGAGGGACACAGTAATCAAACAGTTCCTTCAACACGACAGGGGCCAAATGCTGCTTAATTAGCCTAATAGTTTTAAAGAGTTTTTCCTCTTGATAAAAAGGAAAAACAAGACTTGGAGCAGTGTCCTAAAGAGAGAGGAGGAGTGAAAGGATAAGAGGAGGGAGGGGATTGCTTGTCTCTCTGTGTCCGCTGTACTCCTAATTCCTGAAAACGCCACAATGTATCCTAATTTAGTCCTAGTGACCAGGGCTGACATTGAGGGGTGTGGTAGGCCCGGCTCGTGGCTGGGGAGAGGAGCGCAGAGGGGAGAGGAGCGCCGTGCCAGTGCTATAATGAAGCGCGGCAGACAGCAGGCCTGACAGCTCTGGCAGCTGATGCATGGGGCCCATGCTAATTCTTCAGCAAGCCAGTGATGGATCCTGAAATCTTGACCACACATCCCATTAGCCCCTGTCTGTGACAGGAGAATAAAGATATTAAAAATCCAGGAGAAGTTGGAGAGAGGGGGGACGCGACGTGAAGCGAGATGTGGACAGCTCGCAGGAGGACCTTACGCAAACCTCCAAGTCCTCTGCAATATTTTCAGCAGAAAGTTATTGATGACTTAACCTCTGGGGTGCAGGTTATGGGTGATGGATACTGTGCATCCCCAACGTGGAACAGCAGAGGATAACAAGGCAGACAGTGAATCACCTGCCCACTGCTGATAAAAATAGAATATGACATGCGCCACAGCAAACACACTGCATTATTCTAGTGCAGATTGTAAAGTGGAGAGTGAAGCGGGGTTTTCCTGTAAACAGATTAGTTCTTTGAATGGCTTTCTCTGGCCTCAGCTGTTCTGTGCTTCCCGCTGCCCTTACTTTTGCATCTCAGCACTCTGAATGGAGGTGCTGTTTATTAGGCTGTCCCTCCAACTCCTCTGCGACCGCCCTTCTGTTCACAAAAACCCAAAACCTAGGAAATAAAAAGCCCATGGAGCACCACAGCTATCAAGCACTCAGCTGTGTTTACCATATATCTTTTATCTTCCTGCGCCAGATGAGGCTAATATTTTTGACAAGTTTAGCGGGAAATATAAATGACCCAGTCTGGATACAAATAGGAAAAGGGGTAGCAAGGCGGGCCGGTTCGTAGGCAGGCCACAGAATCCTCGCCTATTTCTCAGGGTTGACAAATAGCACTGGGGAAGTTCCAGGGGAAACTGAGAGGTTACTGTGACAGACAAGGAGCACAATTATCACACCATGATGAAAGAGCCGCGGCCAGCACGCGTCGCACCGTTAATTACCGTCCTTTTTCCACCAGCCTCTAATGTGAGGAAAAACACGCCATGACAAGTGTGTAAAAGAGCAAGCACTAAATTACTGTCAGGAAAAATAAACGGAGGATCGCACGGCCTGCGCAGTGATTTACGGGGGCAATTAGTCACCGCCCCACGGAGATGCTGAGGACAGCAGTGCGGCGCGAGCATGTCAGGGAGAGAGAGTGTGAGAGACACCAGCGCGCTCCACCCACACTTCAGAGGAAAACAAGTTGTGGATGTTCCCTGGCTTTGGGTGACCTTTGTCGAGCTGAGGGCCCCGTCAAACTTTGTAGAGCTTTTAAAGATGTGCTAGACATAAATGATCAAGTATACACAGAAAAGCCATCTTCGAATCAGGGCAAATATGCTGTCATACATACATGTATTATAAGACATGGAAGGAGGTGAAATCAAAGGCAACATTTAGGTCACCTTTATGTGTCCATTCCCCAAAGATGGAAATATTTCACGCAAACAAAACAGACATCACTCTTCAAGTAAACAAACAAACAAACAAACACATTAACTCAAACAAAACAAAGTAAAAATTTATGTATATGAAATAAGGTTGTCAAAAGTATCAAAACTCATATACTAATCAAGTCCAAACCAATTTTTTTTTCTTCTATATCAGACAATAGGTAGAAGATTATGTAATTACCTTGACATCTCTTTGTCAGAATCGGCACAGGAAGAAAACACCATGAAGACATGAATATTCTTGGTCTAATCCAAAAGTATTGTCGACACTAGATGCAAATTTGATCAATCATAGATACAAAAGCAAATTGCAGGACAACATTTGACATTATCTGAACAATTTGATTATGAGTAAGACCACATGGTGCAGAAAGAAAGTACAATTACTTAGTGTTGAAAATTACAGTCTATAATCCCAAAAAAAGCGTTGTTTTTTAGTATTGATATCTGGTATTGACCTATTCCTTCGTATCAAAATTTAGTTTGAAATTTTACTATTGTGACACACACAAAAAAAACTTAAAATACAAATCATTTCAGGATTTTATCTTGTCACATTTGGATGCAAGTGTCCAGGAAATATACTTTAACATATACTGTAGCATGCTCTACGTGCTTACTACATTTTAACTCTTACTCCATTGTCTTTGGACATGTAATGTATAGTGCATGCCATTTTTCATGAAGCCATCTTGTCAGTTTCCTCAACAATATGTCAGTTTGTCATCATCACCTCACTTACCTAGCCAAAAAGCTGTATAGAACATCTAAAGGTTGGATTCAATGACCTTCGTCTTTCAAGGGCCTTACGCAAATTTGCCGCCCCTTTTGAGGAAGATGTTCTAGATATCAATGATCAAGCAAGCTACAGCTACAACCTACTTCAAATCAGCGCCACGTTGTCATACCTATATGTATCATACGACGACAAATAAAGCAACATCAGCAGAGCAATATGGAGCACATTTGGGTCACCTTTACTTGCTGAAATACGTTGATTGCGGCGCCAAAGATGAGCCGAAGCTATGTCTGTCACCGCACCCTTTTGTCGCCAGTCGAAGATGACAGCGCACTTGAAACGCTAAACGTTGGAAATGAGCCGATCCCCACTCCGCCATCAAAACATCAATGGGCTTCTAATTGTTTCTAAACGTGACACAAGTTAAGATACTTCAGTTTAAAAGCCCTGGTCGACATCTCTCAAAAGTGACGCTTGATTTCTTGTTTCAAAAGCCTCAAACGCGAGGCGGCGGGGAGGGTCGCGTGGCATTCGTCACATGTCCCTCATATTTCACGGCTTGGCATCAAATCTTAAGCTTTCATCACACATTAAAATACCTGCTGTATTATTTTTTTTTAAAGCAAAGCCATTGGGAATAAACCGTAGCAGGTGGAGAGCTCATTGATTTGTAATGGCTGATGACAGATAGTGGCACATCATCTTTGTTAATTTCGCTCAATCGACAAACGCTTGAACGAGTGCCTTTAATTCGTCCAGATATATCTCCTAGGCACTGAAATATTTGAAATCTGACGCGAAGGCTTGTTAAGAAATTGTCATATCGTGTGATGTTTAACAGACGCAGGATGAAATAATGAAAAGTCTAGTTGTCTTAATATATCCATCACAGGCGATTGAAGGCGATTACAGCCGAGTGCTTGAAAAGATACGGGCTGTTGACTTTCTTCTGTCGCCTTTTGTCGCACTTTAACTATGCCAACATGACATAAGGGAAATTGACATTTTAATCTGCCTTGTCATGCTTGTATGCATATTTAGACTGAGCTTTTCCAGTGGCATTGAAGAACAATAAAAACACAGCCAAGAAGCTTAAGGAGGAAGGAAGGGAGGGGGTTGTAGGAGGCAGGAAGAAGGGGGGAGATTGCAGATTCTCGCGGCCATATAAATCCAGTAGGGGCTAGTGAGTGGGCTAGGTTGGAGCCACGTTTCCAGGTCAGTGGCCTTGAGCATGCTTGGTTACAGCTGCCTTGCCCGTTCTTATTGGCAAAGGTGCCATAAGACGGGGTTGCGAGGGGCCAGAGAAGCTAAACCAGGAGTGGACCATATGCATGTCCAGTGTAGCGGCTTCCCCCAGGCACTGCTTCTTCTCTCCCCCATTCTTTCACGAAAAAACATCCACTTCACTGCATTATCTTTGCCGGACTGTAAGTGCCAGGATGTCGGATTTCCTCAAGCTGTCAGCATCACTTTTTTCCGACAAAAAATAATATGCAGTTTGGAGAAAGAAAAGGCTGGAGATAGAATTGCAATAACAAAGGAATATATTCGTCCAGTCTACTCTTGTCAATGTATCACTGCAGTTTAGTATGAAACGGAAATATTCACCAAATTGTTGCTCGTCATTTCACAGATTTCAAATGTGCATCTTGACATTGGGGAATCTTCCACAACAATCTTAGTTGTTTTTTGTTGTTGCAATAACAGTATTTTTTGCAATATGTTGAGTAAAGGGAGACACTACAGGCAAGGCTTTCTTTTTTTTTTTGTCAGTTGGCTCTCAACATATAAGTTTTCATGTGGAAAAAACAAAACGGTCTGATTTGCACCTAAAGATGTTTTATATTCCATTAAATCAACGTGCATCCATAGGTTTATATGGGACATTGTAACACCCGGTGTACATTGACTCCGGTCCGGGCGCAGTTTGGGTCGTACACGGGTCCCGCCAGACTTAAAAAGTGCTTAAAATCATTGTGCCCTGTTACACTGACCACCGAGCACTGCGGCCGTGGGGCCTGTCTGCGGAAAGAATCCAGTGACCACAGCAGTCTGGTGCAGCTCCTGGGCCTGAATCTGCATGACATTTGCCACAAACGGACCACAGTGGACTGCAGTTGAGGTGTCACTTTCAAAGGGTGTTTTCTCAAAATCACCCCTTGAACACACACACCAAACTTTCCATATCCAATTGTAATCCTGATGTATTCAAATTTTAACAGCAAAAAAAAGAAGAGAAAATTAGATTTTTATCCCAATTTTTTGTCAAATCTATTTGACTCAAATACTAAAAAGATATCCAACCAAATATCCAAATATATTTAAAATGGGCTCTATTCATGCTTCAGATATACACATTTATTTATTTATTTAGTTATTTATTTTTGTATGAACAATATGAAAAATATATATATAAAAAAAAAATCATATTTATATAGCTCTTATTCACTTGCAGTGTCTTGTCTGCACAAGGTGCGTTCAAGGTGAATGATATTACACTAATAAATTGCCAACAAATTTAACACTTTCTAATATCATGATAACAAAATCTCTAAAGTCTATTGGTCAGCTCCAGAAGCCATTTAGTTTTTCATTGAACAACAGTTACAGCGTGTACTTTGTGTTCTATCTTCAGAAATGTAATGTAACATTCTTCACAAAACCCACACTGGGAATTTTGAGAACATATTAACGTAATATTATCATTGTTAAGTCGGTAATCGTTAAATAAATTCTACCATCCTGACTGCAGTTGTTTTATTTTCCCTCTGTTTAGAGCAAAGACAAGCTATTTAAAATGTATTAAGCCTCCTATTCATAAAAGAGATGCAAAAACACTCTTCCAATATCACCGTCTCAATTGCTTCTGGTGCTGCACAGTGAAAACAGGCTTTGAAATTAGACTAACTGGCTATGAGCTAACAGACAACCCAGGAGAAGACAGAAGAGCTAAAAAAAATAGGCGCAATGAATCAATATGGGCAATGGGGGAAGGCCAAATGTAATAAATAATACAATAACAAGGCTAACTAATGAGCTAGCGACGCGCGGCTCAAAGCTACAGTCCTTTGTATGAATCCTAATAATCTCAGGATGATGAAGTGTCGCCATAAGGCAACACCTGTGCAATTAAAGCGGCGGATTCTTGCACAGCTAACATTCATTTTAAAGGGCTGATGAGCGCACTAATAATCTGGTCTACTTGACTCCGTGTCGGGCTGAAACGGAGAGGCTAATTAAGTAAAGGTAATTAATTAGAGATAAACGGAGTAATCAGGGGCCGTTATCGCTCGCACTTCCTTTGGCGCTTTGTAAGACATGGAGACTCCCCCAAGATCCCTTTGGACAGTTTCATCAGTGACAAGTTTAGGGTTTGAATTGGTGTTCTGGAATGAAAACATAATATTGGAGATTTTATTGAAAGTTTTTTTTTATTTGAAATGGTTTTAAGACCGATACAGGGTGAAGTGTTTAACGTTTAGCTATGAGTCTGGGCTGTACAGAACTAGTATTTTAAACTATTTGCATCAGATATTCCTTACTTTCTCACATATTTTAAGCTTCTTATTGATGTTGATGACATTTTTAAGCGCTTTTCACAACATTCAGAGGCCAGACCGAGCTTTGCCGTCACCGGTAGCTAACGACAACTAGCATGCTAACTGCGCACTTCATGGTTGTCAGAGAATAAAATGCCCTATAATCAGATACAGACCATGCACAATTGAAGACTGACTGAAACCACAATACTGCCCTTGAACATGAGTTAAAGTGGACATATTATGTAAAATTTACTTTTATGAGCTATTAACCATGTTTCCTCATCATTAGTTTCCTCAGAGTTGTATTACAATTGATTCTTGTATGTTTGAGTAATCAATTCAATTTCAATTCAATTTTTACTTTTGTCCTTCATTTGAGACTTGAGTGCTCAAAAAATTCCTATTTTCACCTACCTCTTATCTCCGCCCACAGCCCTGTACTTACTTACAAATTTAATTAAATTGAATAATTTATGGTCATCTGCATGGAAAATGCTCTAGACCAAACACCATAGCTTGCTTTCACAATATTTAAATGTTAACAGCATTATTTCAAGAACAATTCACCAAAACAAACAAAGAATTTTTGATAATTATCCTCACAACAGTCTTCGTTGTGACAGTCAACTTATAGTTAGGGGTTTATTAGCAATTTTCTTCTTATTTTCTTGTATTTTCTCTAAAATCTTATAGTACATATAGTATACATTCCACAGCACTGTTTTTACACTTTAAAACCTCTGACCTGAGTTGCCCTGTTCATAAAATGAACTCTTTAAACTGACCCATGCTATATTTATGTGTATAAATAAAACTCTCTCTCACCTACCCCAGACATTTAATACCTAAGGACTCCATGAAGCACAATCAATAGCTTAACAGTTTCATAGTTTAAATCTATTGCTGCACCCCCGAAAGAATTTTACTTGACTATTTATTTTATATTTATGAATTATCTCATTTGACTCTCCCAAGGGTCGCATTGACCTCTTCGGTGTGAACTATGTTGATTCAATTTGTCCTTGTACTCACACTTTCAGAACTATTTGCATGAACTTTTCTTAAAATATCCATAATACAAAACAAGTGGATAATTCTGTACATTTATCTCATGCCTGTTATTACCTGTGGACCATAAAGTCAATACTGTTTGCACACTTTTTTTTATCTCCAAACTCTTGCTGAATTTGTTTACACTTAACATTAATTCCAAACTATTGTACTGTCAAAAGTCTCACAATAATATCGTGCATTGTAACAATAAATTGAATTACAGGCTCATTTGCTTAAATTAGTTTTGTTGTAATAACAGCTAAAAACAGAGGAAACTACATAGACCATGATCCTTTGCTCCAGTTCAGTGCAGACAACGTTAAGAGATGGTTGTTTTAAGCACTTAAAACTTTATATTCTAAGTCTGGAATATGACTGGAATATGAATAGGTCTTGCTTGTCAAGGCATTTTGAAAGGAAAAAAAGTATCACTTCTACAATTCTGTTTGTTTCTTCAAACTATAATGAATATTGTCCCGAGATATGAATATTTTGATCATATTTTACTGAGTGATTTGGAAACTGTGACATCTCCAAGAACATATTATAACATAATATATAACATAACATATATTATGATGAATTTACATTATAATTTAATTTGTTTTTTTGGTGGGGACCGTGCATATTAAAATACTGTACATGACATAAACAAACCGGAATTTACCCATGGGCTAATTCCAATCTGTTGTTTTGAATTCTCTCAAACTCGCAAACAACACTCCTTCATACATCAGTGTACCATGGTGGGTTGGCCATAGACATAGACAGTATGCAGCAGAGTCACTGCTGCACCACTGCGGCACCTGCTAATCATAGTGATCTCCCATCCAAGTACTAACCAGGCCCAACCCTGCTTAGTTTCCAAGATCTGACCAGATAAGGCATTCTCAAGATAGTATGACAATGCAAAGTCTATATCACTACTAACATTAGTTTAGAAAATGTTAGATTAGGCCTACCATTTACTAGCATATGGGCTGGTAGAGATGCTTTTAATAAGGTTACCTGTAGTTTATGTTAAGTTCAGTCTATTTGCAGTTCACAACTTTCACCTTGAAGACAGACACAACATAATGGCTAATTGCTAACACTGAAATAAAGTAATAGAAAGATTCTTTAATAGTAGATTTTCCAAACTCAAGAAAAAGTTACACAAAGTTCATGAAATTGACCAATTAAACATATCCATTTTATATTGTTGTTGCCTGGATTAAAAGCTACTATCTTCACCTTGAACACGCACACCCTGCTGAGAGTGCGGGACCAAATCTCTTGACAGGATCCACCGAAGGATTTTCTGTTCTTTCTTCACGATCTCACGAGGGAACATTTCAACCCAGACGGCAAACTCGCTCTGATTTCTGTTCTAATTATAAACCCAAAGGTGCCGGGTCGAGCCGACTATGCGCAACCGCGGATGGGAGCAGTTACTTTGACATGTCACACCATAAGCGCCTATGCATCTTTCTCTTGTACCCATCACGACCAATATCTTTGTACATGCTCAACCCATCGCCTGCGTTTGAAAAAATAAGTTTAATGGTTATCGTAATCAATGTTGACTTTGCAGATCAGTAAAAAGCACAGACGGATCCACAGAGGGAGAAAGGGAAAGAGACGCGATGGAGACGGAGAGCGGAAGCAGGCCTTGTTTAGATGCTAGTTCTCTTTTTTTACGACTAGCAATGATTTGAGGAAACATGATTATTTTCTCCCCTCTTGCTTTTCCCGGTACACAGGGGAGTCGTCTGCTACAAGAAGCCAGGGCGCTCCCTCGGCTCGCATCATTAGAAGGTTTTTTACAAGCGACAAGCAGGCTATTTGGCTGTCATTGGGATTGTTTGAAGAGAATATGTTTCTG
Organism: Chaenogobius annularis; assembly: GCA_015082035.1. Classification (NCBI taxonomy): domain Eukaryota; kingdom Metazoa; phylum Chordata; class Actinopteri; order Gobiiformes; family Gobiidae; genus Chaenogobius; species Chaenogobius annularis. The sequence continues at coordinate 132,930 of BJKM01000515.1, read as the reverse complement.
CAGTGTACTCCTGGGAGCGGGGAGAAAACTAGATCACCCCTGAGCACTTGACACCGCTGTTATGCATTTGTCAATATTAAGGCTAAGAGGTGGGACCGCCGCACGCACAAATTGGCAGCTCGCGGCCGCCGTTGCGTTTGAATGCGCGCCGACCTTTGACCTCAAATGTCACTCATTCGCTAACCTTGTTTTTGCTAATTGCCGCTGTCTGCATAAGCCCTGGCGGTAAACGGGCTTAGCGTGTTAACTAGAGCTGGCCTCAATTAGCGTGTAGCGTCGCCACAGAGCAAAGGAGCTGTAGCTGTAAAAATAGGTAAATAAACGATCGATTGAATAATCGTGACTAGTCGACTGGTGGTATTTTGAGCATCGTAAATGTTATCTGGACTGCACAGACTCCAAAACACATCCAAAAAGAGCTTTTTATTGCAAAGGCAATGGCATTATTGAACCAAAATGTTAAAAAAGCATTAACTATTTCATTAAAAATACACTTTAAATATTCTCTAGCTAGAAGCCTTCAGTCACCATATTTAAACCTTTATTTGGTTATTAAAGTATTACAAAATTATCCATAGAAATAATCAATCGAGCAGATATTTACTTATCTAGTCATCTATATATTTAAATAATTGTTAGTTACAGCCCAACATAAAAAATGCTTTTTAACATTTTCTAGAATGTTTTGAAAGGATCATTGCCAAGATTATTCAACATAAACCCATAGTTGATTTGCGTAACATTAGTGTTTATGTTTTGAATAAAGTGTTATAACTGATAAAACAGTTTAATCAATAATCTGATCATAATATTTTTTACAGTATAATCAATGTGAATGACTTGTCTTAATAGGAAACAAATGGATTTTTCTGGCGCTGCCGTAAAAGGACAGCAGTTAAATGTGCAGTGGTGTGTGCGTGGACATGATGGACTGTCAGGCTGTGAGCGTGGCCCATAATGCACCATCACTGGTCCAAAGTGCAGGGTGTGTGCAGCGTTTACAATTGAAATGAGGCAGAGAGCAGCCATAGAGATCCTCATTATCTCATCTCCCCAAGGGCTGAGGGCAACACTGCAGTCCAACACTGGAGACAAGTGCGTCCTGCTCCTCACAAAGACACTAACACTTTGGTTCAGCAAAAGGCTCCTGAGCGCTAACAGAGCCGTGTGATTCTGCTTCATTTGTCGGCCGTTCACCATGGGCGAAACGGGAAACATGGCAGCGGGTCACATCTGATCTGGAGGAGCTGGAGCGAGGATGGCAGCAGTGTGGAGCAGCTCTGCAGCTCTGCCGTGTCCAACACAATCTGCATCAGTGCAGCTGATGCCGAGCCCCGCTGGCGCTCTTTAGATAGTTTGACTACATCAAGCTCCTCCAGACGCCTCTTACTGGTGCGATTAGAGCAGGCTGCACATGAAAGGTGTTCGGTGTATTTTTAAAATTGTTGATTTTCCATGTAATGATAGCTCGTGCAATTAAGCAGTGGCTGGAGGCTGCGCATGTCCTTGTGAGGAAAAATCTCAATTATTTGTGTGAGTGCGTAATGGAGGCTGAGCATGTTTCTGCCCAGGCATATGTCTCACTGAGCGCTGCACATTAACTCTGGGATTTTAATTAAATGGAATACTCTACATGCTAATACATGCTTGAGTTACATGACATATGCTGACCTGTAGTCAATATTTTGTATTCAATTAGGCTCTTCACTTGCTGCTATTAATTTTAACTAGATGGTAATACACTCGGCATCAGCTTTGTAGCAAAAGAAAACGACCTGATAAAAACACAGAAGTTAGGCTCACATCCCCAAAGCGCAGCACCAGTGTCTCTTATTTACTGAAGCGAACTTGCCTGACAGCGAATGTTTCCTCTTGGATTGAAGCATAAGCCAGCGTTTGCTTTGTTTCACAGATTACAGTCAGCGCATAATGACAGGACATTTAGTGATGCCGTGTCTAATAGGTGGCCGGGTGCATGTGTTCCTATAGGCCCATCGAGATATGCATGTTTGTGTGTATGTGGAGTATATATATACCTGTAGGCGAGATTGTCAAAGGGCCAAATCTGCCATGAGAGTAATTGTGCTGTTCCCTGACATTCGCTTGTGCTAAATGTAATCACTTTGAATAATGTCAGTGGCATGTTGTGAAGTGCTTGGTGGAAGAAAAGGCTTTATGTAGGGCAGGCATCTTAGTGTGTGATCCTGACTGTCTGTGCGTTATCTTCTCTTCATTAGAGATGAACAGCCTCGGGTCCGACTGGGAGGAGTGGAGACTGCGAGGGAAGAAGGGTGGGGGGGGGGGGGGGGGGGGGGGGGGGGGGGGGGGGGGGGGGGGACACAGTGGGCATGGCGGGAGGGGTGGCTGCGCTAAAAATGGTAAATAACATTGTAAAGAGGACTCGGGTCTAGTGCGTTGCCCAGAAGACAAAAAGTGACTGATGATTAGCTTAATATTTGTTGCACAGTCCAACACTGGCTGAACATTTATCGCTGCAGTGCCACGATCTTTCCGCCAGAATTTCCATCACGCCCAACTTTGTGAAATCTCTTGTAATTCCACCAAAATTCGGCAAGGAAAAAAGGCGGAGAAAAGTAGAGCGCATGTTATCGGCGTCTGCCTGATGTGCCTTCCATACCTTGCGGCGCGGCGCTGGAAAAATTTCAGCATGAACTTTCGACACTTAAATGTTAAAATACGACTGAATTGGGATGATAATAGCCGCCCTAATGGAAGCTGATCCTTGGTTATTGCTCGCAGTCTTGTAACACACAACTGTAACGCGATGCGAGCCGACAGTTAAGGGGGGAAAGCTAGCGCGAACGATAGCAGCAAACGTAACCCTCCTTTGCTGGCTGAGAGCGAAACACGTCTCCCACTGCCCTGCTATGTATCGGGCCGGGTCGGAGGTAGCCATGGCCACGCAGACGCTAAGTGGATTTGGCAGAGTGAGGATCCAGGCGAGGAGAGGGGCTTGACGGTGTAAGATTGGAGATGACCCCCAAAGACCTTTGAGATCCATGAATGTACAACCCGGACGGACGCAGGGACATACGCATGCACACACACACACACACACTTGCACAAGCCTGGAGTCACGGACCTGTTCACGCTTTGACAGGAGCTGGGGTCAACCTTCAGCGAGCCGCACTGTAAACAAGCTGCTGCTGCTGCTATAGAAGGCTAAAGGGCCCGATCACAAGCGCTGCCACGGCGGTTCACAGCTTATTGCCAGTCTGAATCGGACCAGAGCTGCCTTAAAGGAAAGGACTTTGGGGGTGGTCCATGGTTTAATCCAGCAAACACAAATGTCATGAAATGTGGATGTTGTAGCTGTTGACTTCCATTACTGTACACAGGTTTGAGTCCAAAACAAAAACTTTTTAACGGAAAGAAATCTGAGCAGGACAACTGTACAACCACTATAGTTTGCATACATAAGAGTACGTTAAAGTAAATACGCCTTAGGTGCTTTGGCAGACCTATTGCAAAATGTGCATTGTATTTATTTTTTTGTCTGGTGCTGTATAGTAGTATAACAGTTGTTTTATATTACAAATTCATAAAGTTTATTATTAAAGTTTAAGTTATTGAAAGGAGTAAAGGGACTGTCTCTTTTTTACACTAACAAGAACTTGTTTCCAAATGAACTGAAAGCTCAGTCCCAAGTTCACACTGGTGTGGAACTGTGACAGAGAAACTGTCTGGGATAGTACATGCATTTTTTTCCTAATCCCTTGAAGTTGCTTCTTTATGGTTCTCATCCACAAATAGAATAATAATGCCAAACGAAACGTTTCGACTCTCATCCAAGAGTGACTGAGAATGACTCTTGGATGAGAGTCGAAACGTTTCATTTTTTCTAAAACAGAGTCCAGATGACTACAACTGAATCTTTTTCTACGATGGAACACTCCTGGACGAATGAGGGATTACACCGACATTATCATTATCATTATCATTATCATTATCATCATCATCATCATCATCATCATTATCATTACTCTCTTTGCAAAGTAGGAAGTGAACTGTCAGCATGCTAATGTTTGTTAGCGTTAGCCTGACAGAAAACTCTGTTTGTTTCAAGGTTCAAATTTATTTGTCATGTGCATAAAGTAAAAGGTACTATAAGCAATGAACAGAGGTTTACCCTGGAACACCGTCCGCTGAATAAATGTGTTTAAAATCAACACAGTTGATAGAATACTTATAGAAAAAGGTACAGTTGCAGGCCCCATTCACATGAAGCTAAACATTGGCAAATCCATAAATATCTCCACATGGAGTAGGTGTTTCAGGAGTCTAAAACGGAACATTTTGAAACCAGGCCCCAGAGTGCAAAGATCTCAAAATGCTGGTTTGGCGTCTCCGCCGTTACGCCGCGTCTGCAACGTCTTTGTGAAGGTTGCGTCATTGCCTACTTAATGACGCATGCATCAAACTGTGACAGCAACGACAACAATGGGGCTGTACAGCGTTTTGCACGTCCTCCAGACTTTGATTACCATGTTATGGCTGTTCTGCTTCACTGACACTTGGAAAGCCGCCATGTTTGTTTTGTTTGTGTAGAACCCGTGTGCAGTTTTCAGCACATGCTCTTTGTCTTTGTCTTTGTGTTACTTTTCAACAGCGCCACCAAGGAACTTGGAAGTTTTTAGGCATCTTGTGTCCAAGTGTGGGTGCACACATTTATAGAACAGTTCCATGTTTCCAGAAAACTTTTTACAAACTTGTCTTTGTGTGGATGTGGCTTCAGTCCTCCTTAAAGGTAATGTTCATTACGTCCTGAGGATAAAGCTGTTCTCAAAGTCAGAGGTCCGTGCTTTGAGGCTTTGCAAGGTGGTAGAAGTTTGTGGGGTGACGGGGTCAAAGGGCCTTTTTCCTGCAGCACGTTTTGTCGTTTTTTGTAGCAATGGATTTGAGGCAGAGGGGATCCAATAATCATAGATGCAGTTTTGTCTGTCCTCGTCAGAAGAGTGTGGTCAAGAGATGTGTGACATGTTTGTCAACACACTTTCAGTTGTACATCGAAATAAATTGATGTGTGTTTCTTTGGACAACCCATATTTTTGAAACATCTCAGAAAATAGTCTCTGTTGTCCTTGGGCTTTGGGCTCTAAAAGTTGAGAAAATAGCTAATAAACATATTGCAGGAAATAATTGCAATGATGGAATGAGTTAGGAAAGTGGGCAAAAAGTTTGGACTTTGGCAAACAGTTTAAAATGAACGAGCTCTGTTTTTCACGGTAAAGATCAGGCTCAGCAATTTTAGATCAAATAAATGTTATTTAAACAGTTTTTGTACTGTAAACACAGTAAGTCTTTCAGCAAATATTTCTCTAGGCAATGAATAAAAATACACTTATTTTATTCTGTTGTAATCACCAAATACACCTTTATCTCTCTAGAACTAAAGCACATCTCTACATGCTGTCAATGGCTCAATATGAAAAACAACATGCCCAGGGTTATGGTATATCTTGCCATATTATCTATTCAACACAGATAAATCAAGAGTTTCGTATGCTTGGCAAACAAAATGGACGATTTCTTTGAATAATGACTTTCCAGTGATTTAATGCTGCAGTAGACTTCCTTTTGAGAGTCCCAGGTGAGAGTAGTTTGCATATTGTTGTGAATAACATCCGCGTGTGTGATGGGGGAGCACCTCGCATTGCCCCCTCGGCGATGTAAAGCAGTCCTTTAGTGCGGATCACATAGCCCGGGGTGAGCGCTTCATATTCGTAAAGTCACAGGCAAATCAAAGGCCACCAACACAATTATTCAGACTGCTCTAAACTGTGACGGTGGATGCTCAGGCATAAGAAGTCGCTATAGTCTCTGCTTCTCAGAAATTAGCGGTTTGATGCAGAGAAAACATGCTATAAATGCAAACTGAACTTATTACAAAGAATGAAGTTTTTAAACTGGGGCTGCACAATTTGGGGGAAACAAAATATTTGCAATTTTTGAGACTAGTATTGCAGTTGGGATTGGATTCGTGATTATGTGTTTAAAAAATGTATTCTGTTCAGAGTTCATATTGTAAACAACTTCTTGAGCATTAACACTGGAAAGAAATCTAATTCAAGAATCCCATATATTGAAGAACATGTTGGTAGCAGTGTAACATTCCAGACAAAGCAGTAACATCCCTATGGAAACCGACTGGCCCTCCACTTGAAAGGTTTCAGAGTGTACCACGTTAAACTGTAAAAGTTATAAAGTACTGCTGATAAAAGTTAACCTGGAAGTTATACTGTTGACATCACAGCATTCAGAATGTTAGCAGTGAGTGGAAAAATTGTGTGTCAATGGTGAGTAAGGAAATGTTACATTATATTATATAAAATCTGAATGAGCTGCTACAGTTTAATAACAAAATTAAAAGTCTACTCTGCGAAATATTAACTTCAAAATCAAGCAAACAGTAGTAGAAAACCAGATAAACAAGAGGAACGCTGCAGGTACACTCACAGTAACACTGACACAGACTTTGAGATCACACACAGTAGAAGTGATTACCTTTCTATCTTTAAATAAGATGTTTTTGAGTCTGTTTGCTTAGAAAAAGAATGGGTGTGTGCAAGTTAAAGTGTCCTTTACCAAACTACTTATCTCTACACAGTTGGAGTAACAACAGACAAGCTACTTCAAGGCTCCATGGACAAAAACGAGGCAAAGAAAGGAAAGCATAGATGGGCCACAAAATATTAGAAACATGAGTTCAGTTAAAAGAAGAAAAAAAAGATAAATGACAAGACCAAGCCAGGCGCGTTGTGTGTGCCGTGTCTGAATGGAGCAGGAGTTTGGGCTGAGGAGACTTATTGATTTTTCTAAAACGCATTCTAAAAGGTCCCAAGCCCGAGTTGGGTTTGATAGCCGGATTTGTGCAGACTTTGAACCGTGGCGCAGAACAAGGGCGCGCGCACAAGCCCGCTAACATGAGCACTCCGCGGCGGCCCGCGCTAACAGGGCCTCAAGGAGACGTGGAGAAGTCTTCTGCATGCTGGCTTCTGCTGAGAGCCACGAGCTGTAATGGTATGGGAGGATGCTGGAAAACGCTCGGACTCGATTTGCATGCGGAAAGTGCCAATGGCGGATTCGGATAACAAGACAACAGAGGAGAGGGAGGAAGAGTCAGCAGCGTCTTTAATAATATCAGGAACAAGAGCGAAACGGGGAAAAACTCTGCCTATAGGTACAAGGCTAATTAACAAAGTTTTGTCTCACAGAGGAATCCAGGGCAAAAGAGAACGCTTAGATTCAATATTCCCCAAAGACTGTCTTCAAAGCTTAAACCGGGGATATTAAATGCATCAGAAATAAAAATAATAATAATAATGCGTGCATGTGTGTCAGTGCTGGCGGCTGCAGTCTCTATCTCCATATGACTAAGAAAACCCACTGTGAAAAGAGACCTTGTAGCTTTGTACCATGCAGTTTGTAGTGCTTGTGTTTAATAACCCAATACATATCATTTGGAAGTTTTAATAAAGTTCTGATTTGGGTAGAGCGCTCATTTTGACAAGAGATTTGGTCAAGATTTTGTCAAGTACGATGTAAATGTAATTGCCATTTCTTATCGTCAATGATCAGTTTGGGTTTTTTAATTGAGACTAAGCCTTTGATCCAAACCAGATGCTTTTGCTAACGGAGTTCACGCTTTGAGGAAGAAATTTGTTTGCTTTTTGTGTTAAATGACTATTTATTTTTTATTAATTATTTTCAACCCACAAATTGTGTGGTGATAAAAATAAATAAATTACAAGCCGTTTTTATGAGTTTCAGTAATGATAAAGAGTTGAAAATGGTGAACGTACAATATCGCTAATTTAGTCAATTTAATCCAGAATAGTTTTTGTCAACCTGAAAATATATTCTGAACTTCCAACAGTTACTTTTACACTGGATGCCCTTTCTGTCCGAACCTGCCTTAGCGTGAATGTGTCCCTGAGTGAAGACGCATCAGCGCCATGTGCCCAGGGGAGGTACTGTATTCAAACAGTCAACTCTGCAGTAAGGTTATGTCGTCACACATAATCACAATCCACGGTCAGCCTAATATTAAACCAATGCAGATTTGAAGTTGCTGAATGCTAAACTTTCTTTCAAAAGTATTCTGACAGCATAGCACGATAAATGTATTTATCAGCAGTGACCAGCAGCTTATCGTTACGACTCTCTTTAATTTACTTTTTAACATTGTTTTGGCTAATGTTTCTCAATGGACATTTCGCACAGCTGCCAAAAAACATGTGCTTTTTCCCGTCCGCTGCAACAGAATTGAGAGATTCACTGCACCACAAATCCAAAATGTTACGAGCAAAGTCATGGGTTTCGGTTTACTTATTTATAGGCTTCATTTTGAGTACTTTTCACCATTCAAAAAATATAATATTTAGTATTCCACCTTGTCAGGTTTAAATTCAAACCGATTAAACAAACAGCAACACTTTATAATTACTAAGCCTTAATGAAGCCTAAACAAAGACAGTTTATAAACTTTAATTAGGCTTAGTAACTATTTGAATAATGCCCTAACTCCTAACTCTAAACCTGAATAATCCGTAAAATAAAGTAGTAATTACAAAGTGGTACTGAGCAGCTGAACTTGTAGTTTTGCAGGGAATATTACACTTTTCTTTCAAAGGTTTGTGCTTCAAAACTTGTTCAAAACGGGCACTGTGAACTGACTCTTGATGGTATAGAAAAAAATAATATTGCAAATCTAATCACAACCTTAATATTTTGTCAGCCATACCACACCATGTCCCATCCACAATGAAGTTATGACTCCTTTTACGACGCCCAGGACTTATGAGTACCTACATGAACGTGTAAATCTCCGCCCTGGAAAGCCTCGGCAGTAATTAAACTCCTGACAAAGCGTCTGTCTGTGCGGGACGAGCTCTCCATAGGACCCCTGTGTGCTGATGAGATGATGAACGCAGATGAGCGAGACTTTATATTTTAACCACCACTCACCTGACACGCGCATTCATCTCCGCAGTAATTGAGCCAGCCATCTTGTCACGCTTTCAATTTATCACAACTTCAGAGGCAGGCCTTATGCTAATGTGCTGCTGGTTCTAGGAAATGCAGGACAATGGGACGATGGTTCTCAATCTGTGCTTTTAGTTGTGTTTTTGTTGTCTGTTGTCATGATTTATTTTTGGTTTAGTTCAAATTAAGCTCAAGCTCGCCATAAATTAGTCCTGCTTTAAATTGCAATCGTTTTTTGTTTAAGTGCAATATCCAACCCTAATCCTCGTTGCGATACTACTATAATATCATGATTTTGCGATACATGTGATATTGTTTATGATATTTTGCTATTGATCATTATTGTTTTTGAACAAATTACAGTTTAATATATTTATAAGTGCATAGAATGAATCCCCATTTTATCGTCAAAAAACTTTAAACCAAAAGATACTCATGATGATTTTCCGAGACAGCAGCCCACGGTATCGAGACAGTATCACTGAAATTAGAATTAAAATATATTTATGTTTTCACATTTTTGCATAGCCCTAAAAGATTTGTGAGGTTAACTTGACTCAACCTGGTTTAGTTTGGGTTTAGGACATAACAATATGCAGATCTGACGGTACAATAATGATATATATTTACAGTTTGATTTTTATTGCAATATTTAGAAGATACAAACATCATTGTAGATATGCAGCTTTTTCTTTTTAAAATGCCTTGAGAAGCCTTATACAAATATTTACTCTATAACATATTTCAAAGATTTCCAAAGAATATAAAAGTGCTAAAAACATTAATGTCATCATGTTGTCTGCACTGAAATGGAGCAGCGGATCATGGTCTATGCAGTTCCCTCTTTCTTATTTTTGCTGTTGCTGCTACAAAACAACGCATTGAAGCATAGGATGTTGTAATTTGACATATTGTGACGGTCCACAACATTACTGAGACACTTTTGATGACAGAGTAGTAGAAGAAGAAGTAGAAGAAGTAGAAGAAGTAGAAGAAGTAGAAGAAGTAGAAGAAGTAGAAGAAGTAGAAGAAGTAGAAGCAGTAGAAGAAATAGAAGAAGTAGAAGAAGTAGAAGAAGTAGTAGAAGTAGTAGAAGTAGTAGAATTAGAAGAAGTAGTAGAGTTATTTGTTACATTCTTTGTTTGGGTCAATTCTATCTATCAGTAAAATGAATAATCCTGTTTGTTCTGGCTTAGACCAGTTACAGATCTAGGTTAGTCCTTCTCAAAAGCCATGGTATAGTACTTGGTAAAGTTTTAAGAGGTTCATAGAGAAATGCCACCATGAAACAAATGGGCATATTAGTTAAAAATAAAGCCTGAGCTGTTGACATGATTTATGTGTGAGAAAATGCAGCCACAGTTAAGTTTAAACACTATTTGTGTGAACTTAGGGCATGTTGTGAGTAATTGCGATGACTTCAGGAGCTCAGTGACCCAAGGGTGCGCACACCGGAGCCGCTGGCAGTTCAAAATGATACAGAGAACTTTGTTTTTAAATAAAGACTTGATTATGGACATTAATCCTGTGTGGCTTGATGCTGCCATTGACCTGACCTGAACCTAAACATGGTAAAGTGAAAAAGTTCTGCACTTTGATCATTTGTCTTGAGTATGTAAAAATATATGTAGTTTGGATCAAAGACATTCTCCATTTTGGCGTGAATTCAGATTTTAGAAGATACTATACCCCTGCAAGATGCAAAACAAAGAACTTCAGTCGCTTGGTAAAGATGAAGCTAAGTATACCAACATGACCCACTTTTTTAGCTCTGGTGGTGAAAACAGAAAGGCTTGTCAGGGACTGAAACTCAAGACCTTGCTGTGAGTCAAAAACATGAACAAAATAAAATAAAAAACCCTGAAATTCACCACTTTATAATTTGCCTTTTCCAGCTCGTAGGTTTTATTCTAAATGTGAGCATGAAGTGTTAAAATAGATATATTATTTACAGCAGATAATGCATCTAACATTATCCAAACCCAATGCATTACATAAAGAGACAATAAAACGTGACGTACATGCGCCGAGAAGGGAAAATACATACAGACAAAGTAGATAATACACCAGAAGTAGTTTCTTGTTGACTGTAGCTTCAAGCGAATTGTTGAAACCGTGTCGCTGCTTAGTCCACAAGACATTCAGGCAGCACAAAAATGTTCTATGTTGTCTTTAACATTTAACCCTTCTTTGCTCAACTCCACCTGACTAGGACTTCCATGCACATAGCTTATTTGTTGACTCTTAAGCAGAAAGTTGAACAGCCTGGACGATTGGCACATAAAGTTGAAGCAGAAGGGGAGGGGTCATGCTTGGGTGTTGTGATGCTGCAGTAAACACAATGCAGTAAAGGATAACGACAGGCCTCAGAACAGCAGCAGTATGCAGATGGTAGATGATGACGACTATGTGAGCTGAATACACAGACCTGGAGTCCAATGGAGCCAAGCGAGTTCCATTACAAAGACCCCATAACTGCTTCCTCTGGGGTCACGTAAAACATCTGCTGCCAGAGGGATTTAAACAGGAACTTTTTCATCATGTTACATCAAGGTGCAAAACTTACTGGGAGTTTGTGATTGTCATTAAATCTGATGTGAAGAAGGAAAGTAACCATTGTGTCAAATAAAAAGCAATACCTCTATAACAGTAACAGGAATACAGTGGCTTGTATTTAGTCACGTCTCGACCACAAACTTAAATAAATTGTAAAGACAATTTTTGTGAAAGAGCGACACAAAGTGGCACATAATTGTGGAACTGTCTTTCTCTGCAGTTACAGCTGAAAGTCCTTTGGGGTATGTCTCAGCTTTGTTCACCTACAGACTGACATTTCTGCCCATTGCTAAGCTCAGCTCAGCGTTTGTCAGATTTCCTGCACAGATTCTCGATTGGATTAGGTTTATCTTTGACTGGGCCGTTCTAACACATGAATGTTCTGTTTGAAATCATTCCGCTGTAGCTTTGGCTTTATGTTTAGGGTTGTTGTCCAGCTGAAGGTGAACCTCTGCCCAGTCTCAAGTCTTTTGCAGACACCAACAGGTTTGCCCTGTATTTGGCCCTTCCATCTTCCCATCAGCTCTGAGCAGCTTCCCTGTCCCTGCTGCAGAAAAGCAGCCCCACAGCATGATGCTGCACCACCACGTTTGACAGTGGGAGGGTGTGTTTAGAGTCATGTGCTGTGTTAGTTTTCCACCACAATAGAGTTTTGCTTTTAGGCCAAAAACTAAAATTTTGATCTGATCAGACCAGAGCTTCTTCTTCCACAGGTTTACTGTGTCCCTCACATGGCTTCTGCCAAACTGCAAACAAGGCCATGTTTTGGTAGATATGTAGTTGTGCCAGAGTATTTCCATTTCCAGATGATGGATTGAACAATGCTCAGTGAGATTTTTTTTTAAATAATCTTTTAGGGCAGGGGTGTCCAAACTTTCTTCACTGAGGGCCGCATTTTGATACTTATACGGAGCAGAGGGCCACAGACAACCCGACAATGACGTGAATAATGTCTAAATTTTACATTTGACATAGTCTCGATGAGCCTCCACACCTTTAATAAGACTTGGAACATTAATATTGGGTTGGTATAACATCAAAATGCTTGAATTTTCCCAATTTTTCCAGTGCAAAGTATCAAATTTTTTTGTTTCAACTAAATAAGCAGGAAGCCGGAGGGCCAACAAAAATTGGTCTGAGGGCCGCATTTGGCCCCCGGGCCGTAGTTTGGACATGCCTGTTTTAGGGGTATGAATACTTTTGCAAGCCACTGTACTGGGAATTCATGAGAATAAACAGATAATTAACACTTCTGAGGGTTAGTTCTGAAGTAGGAGTGATATACACACTCTTAACAAACTTAATTTATGTACGTAAACTTTCACAATCACAGCTTAGAGTGTAACCGCATCAAAGAAGTTGTCATTGTCTTCGGGAATAGACTTGTTCTACCAAGTGTTTATGTCACCTGATGTTATATCTGTGTCTGAGGTGCTTCTCTCTAACGATTCTCAAATCCGTCACACCGGAGCATAAATAAGAATCTCTTTGGGATCATACTCATAATATAGAACCACTTTATAACCAAGTTGAACTGAGACTCTGAAGAGGAGTGGAATGATTAACGCGAGGTACCGACACAAGTTTCAGACACTGTAGAACTTTCAAGAGAATTTAGCTCCAAAACAATTGAGAAATACTGTTTTGTATAGTTTTGTGTATTTAGTTAGCTTGTAAATTTATATCATTAATGAAAGGGGCACTTATTCTATTCATAGTTGTTGAAGATCATCAAATACAGCAATAAATCCACGCTGTAAGGGTCAGTGACTGGTACTCAGCAAATTAATCTGCAACGATATGATGTTTTTGAAAATGTCCCAAATTCCCAAGTTAAAGTTCCCATGAGAAACATTCCAATATTTTCCTAACAAACCCTGCCCCTTTGCAACCCTAATAACAATAGCAAGTTAAGATACAATTATTTCCAGTTTTTGGATAAATAATTCATAAGCACTTATTCATGACTTGAACTATAAAGATCTTCCTGTCAATTGTAATGGTCAAATTGCAAAACATGGTGATAGAATATCCTCTGCAAACAACTAAATATCCTCTCTCCATGCGGTCTTATGTGTAAAAAGTATTAGCCCTGTAGTTTAGATTTGTATAAACATGTTCTGAAATACATGTGATTCTTGTATTAGTTTAGCAGTTCATATTTCAGTTTTCTCTCAACGTTACTGCTCCAGGAGGCAAATATGACCTCTGAACTTTCATCTTGAATCTTTAAATCGAATCTAACAGTCAACATAAAACTTGCTGTTCGATTTGTTTTCCCACCATTGTTCAACCCTAACCAGAATATAACAAATACTAAAACAAACCGATAAAACAGGCAAACTTTCTTTTTGGACCGAGCTCCAAAACCAACAGTGAACTTATGCTGCCCATTAAATCCCATATGAAGAGCAAGTGTTGCCATTGTGCTCCTATCTGTTAATACAGCTGGATATTTACTGAGGCAATTCAGGTTAAGTACCTCAGACACACCGCGGCGTCCCAGCTGGGATCCCAACCTTCTGGTCACAAGTCTGCTCCTCTAAACAGCACTGCTAATTGGGCTCAAAGTGATCGTCCCCCGTTAATGCACCGAGCACAGAAATGAGCACAAAGACTGGAGAGAAATCTTGTCAAGTTTGTGGTACTGCACGGAACTTAGGATTTAATAGTTTGTCTTGAGTAAATGGTATTGATTGAATTACTAAAGGTCACTAGAAAGCCTTCTCACTTTTGTAGGCTACTGTGTAAAAATATAACTATTAACTACAATGTGCCCTGGCAAGGATAGTTGACATCTGTGACCTTAGTCTGCTTAATAAGAGAAACAGATTCTTTGACTTCCTGTTCATAACTGCAGAACTGTTAAGGTTTTATTGTTGAAAACATTTTGAACCCGAAGTCAGAATTTTTGCAATAATCACAATTAATTACGGATCAGAGGGCGGAGATAGGGAGTAGGGGAAAACAGAAAATTGCAGGACAACGAAGGATTACTCAATCATGCGTGAATCAGTCAAAATATAAATGTGAGTAAGCCAACGATAAGGAAACACTGACATGGTTAAAAGGTCGTTTTACACATGATATGTCCCCTTTAAATGTATGTAATAACATCCATACTGTGTGGTCTTGACTTCAGGTGTCTTACTTCCACTTCCTCTGTGTAACTCTGTATTCAGCTGATCTGCACTAGAACTGCCTTTAACCTCTGCGTCTCGACTGAACTGTGGATAATTGGTCGGTCAGCTCTTTTGCTAATTAGCGTTGCATTAATGTGCCGTGCCCTGGGCCAACGCGGTGCCACTGTTTTATGGGGACAGAGTGTGGGGGGTGTGGGGGGGTGGGGGGGCTGGCAGCGCTAACGAGGGCCCATAGGCTGCCTGCTGGGAGGTGAGACCGCTGCAGACCCGGTCCAGGCCTGGGCTCCAATGTCCTTGTGGAGGAGGTGAGCCAGCTCAGCCAGTCATGTCATAACAGGAACATACAGTATTTAGTTTTGTTTACTTATTTTCATGACACACAAGAACACCTTATCATAAAAGTATTTAAAGACACAAACATTAAGACATAATTAGAATGGAATAGAATTTAACTTCATTTGTCTGTTACGAGATAAAACCGGTACTTTTCTTCAACACAGTTTATTCGGGCAAATGTCATCCACAACCCTATTGGTAAAAAATAAATAAATAACAATAATTGATGTATACAATTTGTATGATCTTGAACACAGTTATCTGCTCATTTTGATTAAGATTGTATTGCTTTGCCTGGAATGTTCCTCAGTATGGCATTAAACTGTATCTAACACCAGGCAAAGTTACAGGTCCGTAATTGATAGTGTGGGACAAGGCAATATCATCTCCATGGAGCCAGGCAATTGCCGGACCCTCCAAAGGTACACAATGCAACTTTTAAGGCACTTGCAAGAAGTGTGACTTAGATTAGTTTGTCCAGCTCCTGTTCGCCATGGCAACAGTTGTTTGGGGCATTGAGTAGTTCGGCAGCAGAACTTCTGATGACGTATGACATGTCCAAGCCCAAAATAAGTTTTTTCTTGTTTTCTTGTTCTTGTAGCCTCAACGTGGTATCGGTTCATATTTGGTATTGGAACTGAAAATGCTGGACGGTGTATCTCTATTTCAGTGATTTTTGAGGATATAATTTTGCAAAGCATTAATTAGCATTTACAATTCTGATATTATCTTGTAGCTGATGTCACCAGTCTCTAGTTTGGGGCCGGAGTGACTGAACTGTGAGCATTTTCATTTCTAACAGAGGACAGCGGGCATGGAGCAGCAGATCTGGAGGGGGCTTGTGTTGTGTGTGTTATGTTTGGCTGTGTAAACTCATGACAGCCATGCGAGCCGTGCCACTCCTCAGCAGGCTGCCCCCCCTCCCTCCCGCCCCGGGCCTCGCACAGCAGCACTGACTGATGTTGGCATGAGCCGCTGTGCCAAGTGCCGAGCCGGTGTCCAATCATGGATGTTGATTTCAATTAGCTCAATCACACGCCCCAATACTAACCTCTCGTTACAGGCCCTCAGCCGCTGGGGCCGGATAGTTTGTGTGGCTGCTGGGACGCTCGGCTCGTGCGGGCCAAGACATTTCAGCTGTGGTCTGCCAAGCTGCGCCGGTCATCAGGAGGCGCTGGTGTCTAAAGTTCAGGCGCATATCATTATAACTAGCAAAATCGTTAATGACCTTTAAACTTGCTCCTTTGCTTTGGCTTCTTACGTTTTAGAATATCAGTCAGGCATTTCCCGTGTCAAGAATTGAGTTGGAGCACTATCTACTGGCAGTAAAGGAAATTAAATAGATAAGATAAACAAAACTAGCTAGCCTACGACATACTGATAAAGGAATGCTGTTGTAATTAATGTGATTTGATGGCAGAAATACTCGAGTATGGTGATGATTTATGGACTAAAATCAGCTCTATCTGATCAATACCTATGACGACTCAAATCTGGGAAATTTGAAACCAAGTGTTTTCTGAGGCTGAGTTGGAAAGATGTGAATGAAGCTAAATGTAACGCCAGGTACGTTTTTTGATAAGAGAACATGATCAATATCGTATCATGGTTATTGTACTGTATTTTATAGAGAGGATTGGAGATTGTATTTGTATTTGCACTTTATTTGTTTCATTGTACTGTATTTTAGATTGTGAGGTCTGGAGATAAGCACTTATACTTGTATTGCACTTTATACTTGTTTGTAATGTATTTTTGTGGACTGCAGATGGAAATTAGCTTGAAGCTAAATCTGGTGCAGACATATTTTTAATGAAACTGCACATTGTCCTAATAAACTAAACTGAAACTGAAACTGAAGCTCAAAAAAGTCATAAAATGTGTCTTTTAGGTTAGGTTGAAACAATAACCTTGTGTATGCAAACTCATTGGTCATGTGATCTGCTTCTGGTTGGGAAGTCCTTGGAAATGTCCTAAAATGAGCCGCAGAGTTTGAATCCGGCTCTGACAATTGGCTGCATGCCATTCCCCTCATTCCCATTTCACACTGCACTGTCCTGTCTAATGAAGTCTACGGGCAGAAAATTCTTAAAAAAGAAACACAAACAATTGTGGAGTATCTTGATAACAAATTATCAGAAGATTCTTTGGCCATACAACAGAAAATGTTGTATGGCCAAAGTATTCGGATGCTAATAAAGGGACTCAGGGAGGAGGGAGCCAAAGTCAGTGAACAATAGGCCCATCCAGTTGGTTTTGATGGCCCATTATCAGGGGTTGAAGTTTAAATATCAAACACATGTTAAAAGACTCTAATTGCCCACAAAAAAGTGCAGGAATATAGCTTTATACCCTGTTTGATAAATGATAACATCAATTTGTTTCATTTTAATCAGCTTTATTGCAGCATTTTGAGATCTTTTTTTTTTTTTTTTAAACGTTGTGAGTTGAGAATCTTTACCTACAAGCTTGGTTTTGCCAAAATGAGTTAATAAATGAATAACTAATCTTGTTTACGGTTTTACAATTTACATTAGAATGCAATAGGCTATACATAAAGTACATCCATTTTATTATGTAAATGTCACGTATTCACATGAACATAGACTGTAGGAACCAGGCCTGAGGTTAAAAAGTAGTGTGGCTCTGGTAATCTTTGCTTGTGTTGGCCAAGGCTTTTGATCGGCGTCCTGCCAAGTGTGTGCTGGTCATCAGGGGGAGGGGGAAAGTTCATGGGGCGGGGCTGATGATGTAACCATTGCCCTCTTCATCAGTCTGAAAGGGGAGGGGCTCAGAGGGCTGGTGGTGCCATATTGTTCTGGTGATTGATGGACCCCACTGTGTAAACATGTCACTGAAGCCGAGATCAGGTCAGGCTTTGTGGACCGCTGTGGAGAGCAGAGATCACTGCACTCAGAGCAGGGACAGCCTGTGTGGAGCTGTGAAGACTTCAATAGTATTTGGATGACTAGGGCTAGTGATACAAAATCATTATGGCTTTATTGTGAACACATTTTAGCTGCTAGAATTTGTCCTCAAACATAGGGCAATCCAAACACTTAGATGTAGTGTATATTTGACCTGGTGCCTCCTTTTCTCTGATATTTCCCATCATAGCGTGGCTCTGCTCTGAAGTGCATTCTAATGAATCTGAAGTATCTCTTTCCAGGTCGCTCCTCTGATGCTGCCGTGTTCTATAGTGCCCTGTCTCTGTGGTCCCACCTTTTATCATGCTTCACTCATGAATCCTGTGCTCTGAGGCCCATTGTGCGCGGCCCAGCGGGAGAGGCCATTTCTTTAAATATCTCAATGTCAGTGGCGCGGCGCAGGTCGACAGGGGCCCGCCGTCCAGAGCCCGCTCCTGCTCCTGATTCCATCCTTGTGCCGAGCCGGCCCGAGATAAGTGCTTCTCCAGAGATGGCCCTCGCTCAAATTGCCTCCACATCTGTGTAAGAATGTCCACCATGTACATGTTTAACATGTGACCATTAATCACAGCCAGACAGTCAATTAAAGCCATCAGCGCCGTGGGGCTGGGCCAGAGGCGCCAGCACACTCCCTCCAACGCATCGTAAGGCACTTTCCACTGTACCAACATGCAATTAATCTGTAATCGTCATCTGCCTGTGAGTGACCAGACTGACCTCCAGCATAGGCCCAGGTACAGCGCAGTCACTATCATGTTTGGGATACTGTATATTATTCCACTAGCCTGTACCAAAAATGTTTTTTCCATATAGTTGAGTACAATTTGTCTTGCCCCAAGTGAGACCGCTAAATCTGAATCGGATTATACAGCGTTTTATTCTCCGAAAACTAGGAATTGTGCTGTTAGGTGTTAGCGTGACCGTGACGGCAGAACTAGCCCAGGTTTCTGAAAGTTGTGATAAACTTATCGCTGTGCATGATTAGTAGGCTCAGAATGCATGTGAAAGCGAGGAATACCTTTGGACTGCTGCAAACTAGTTCTGTTTTCACATTTTAAGTAATAATCAGGTACAGAGCCTTTAACAATTAAGTAAGTACTTGGTATAATGGTATATATTGGTATATAATAGTATTTCTGAAGATCAACCAAAACAACTTGTTCCTTTTTATAAAGAAATAAAAGGAAAAAACAGATAAAAAATGAGTGCATGTTTTTTAACAAAAAATAACATCCCTCAATATAGTCAGATTTTTTTAATTAGTATGATTTAATCAAGAACGTCCTCAATAACTCAAGTCATGACTAATTTGAAGTACGTTGAATGTTTAATGTTACTGTTAATAATGGACCACAAATGTAACAACACAATCAAACCAAAATAGGTTGATAATTACATAGCACTTGTGTATAATTGTTCTTAAAGGACTCGATTACAGCTGTTTAGGACTAACCACTATCAGCATTAGCATGTAGCCTGTCCCTTCAGAGCAGACATGTCTGGGCTCTGCGGCTTCTCTCGCCTCCTGTCTGTCAGCCTCCTCTTGTCACAGCGCAGGCTATAGATAGAGTTGTCAAGAGCGACTGCGCGGGGTCAAAGGTCGGGCCACCTCTTCACTTGCGTTGACCTGTAGACTCACAGATTTATCCACTGTCAGACCACAGCCCTGCCTTCTGCGTTCCGGCCGCACAATGAAGACGTTAGCGCACACGACCCCCGTCACTCTCCATTTCACCGCTAATTGTGATGATTGGCACCGAACACGCGCTCTTTGAAAACATGAATATTAGCCGAGCGAGGGAAGACTTTGATGGCTTTGTCCTATATGTTCTATATGTGAGAGCTGAAGCGAGGGGGAAAAGGGCAAAAGGAGAAAATATACTCAATTCAAAAGGAAAAATAGCGTGTTGAAAACTACTCTAGTACTATTTACGCCGGCTTCACTTACTGTTGCAACCAGCCACATTACTGTAACTTGAATTGGGGGACAAAAAGTCCTACATGGAAGACCAGAGATATTCATACTATTGAGATTTGAAAAGTGAGAAAATATTGTGTATTGTAAAAGGCTGCAAAAAGAGAGGATTCAAAAGAAAAGTGGTTTGATTTTCTTTCAGACTCATTATGACTTACGATGATTCAAAAAGTCTCGGCTACCTTTGAAACCTTTTCCACCGTAAAAAATAAAACAAATTTCCTGTGTGATCTTACGAACAAAGGCCCGTTTTAGGTTCATTTTAAGGTCCATTTTCTTTTTGTGCGTCACTTGAACCCGCACAGTCACAAGAGCATTTTCACACATTTTGGATGGCATGCTAAAAGTGTCGTCAATTGTTGAGATTCTCTAAATTAGACTGAGATTTATCTATTTTTTACCAATAATGCCCAATCATTGTCTGGGAAAACTTGAAAAATGCTCATTTTCATGGTTTCACTCAAGTTCTATAACAACATGTAATTGTGACTTGGACTCGATTCAGACTTGAGTCACTATTTTAATGACTTTAAACTTGACTTGATAAAAAATACTATGACTTGAGACTGGACTTGGACTTGAAGCCTTGCGAGTCAAGACATCCATCCATCCATCTTCTTCCTCTTTATCTGGGGCCGGGTCGCGGGGGCAGCAGTCTAAGCAGGGACTCCCAGACTTCCCCATCCCCAGACACTTCCTCCAACTCCTCCGGGAGGATCCCGAGGCGTTCCCAGGCTAGCCGAGAGACATAGTCCCTCCAGCGTGTCCTGGGTCTTCCTCCAACACTTCCTCCAACTCCTCCGGGAGGATCCCGAGGCGTTCCCAGGCCAGCCGAGAGACATAGTCCCTCCAGCGTGTCCTGGGTCTTCCCCGGGGCCTCCTCCCGGTGGGACATGCCCGGAACACCTCCCTAGGGAGGCGCCCAGGAGGCATCCGGAACAGATGCCCGAGCCACCTCAGCTGGCTCCTCTCGACGTGGAGGAGCAGCAGCTCTACTCCGAGCTCCTCCCTGTGTGGCTGAGCTCTCTCACCTATCTCTAAGGGAGCACCAGCCACTCTGCGGAGGAAACTCATTTCGACCGCTTGTTATCCGCTATCTTGTCCTTTCGGTCACTACCCAAAGCTCATGACCATAGGTGAGGGGAGGAACGTAGATTGACCGGTAAATCGAGAGCTTTGTCTTTCGACTCAGCTCCTTCTTTCCACACACAGTCCGATGCAGCGACCGCATCACTGCGGACTGCTGACATGCCGGCATCCCTTGCTTCCGGTGTCCACCACCGGGTTCGGGGGTTGCCGCCGCGACAGGCACCTGAGACCTTGCGACCACAGCTCCGAGCAGCCGCATTGACAATGGAGGTCGAGAACATAGTCCTCTTGGACTCAATGTCCCCAGCCTCCCCGGGATTTGGGAGAAGCCCTCCCGGAGGTGTGAATTGAAGACCCTGCTTACAGGCTCCGCAAGACGTTCCCAACAGACCCTCACGCTTGGGCCTGCCAAGTCTGTCCGGCTTCCTCCACCGCCAGCGGATCCAACTCACCACCAGGTGGTTATCGGTTGACAGCTCCGCCCCTCTCTTTACCCGAGTGTCCAAGACACGTGGCCGGAGGTCAGATACCACGACAACAAAGTCGATCATTGATCTCCGGCCTAGGGTGTCCTGGTGCCACGTGCACTGGTGGACACTCTTGTGCTTGAACGTTGTGTTCGTTATGGACAGTCCGTGACTAGCACAGAAGTCCAATAACTGAACACCGCTCGGGTTTAGATCGGGGAGGCCGTTCTTCCCAATCACCCCCTCCAGGTGTCACTGTTGTTGCCCACGTGGGCGTTGAAGTCCCCAGTATAACAACGGAGTCCCCGGTCGGTGCACTGTCCAGTAACCCTCCAGGTACTCCAAGAAGGCCGGGTACTCAGCACTGTTGTGCGGCCCGTAGGTTGACATCACAATGAGAGACCCGAAGGCGTTCACTGGGGTAAACTCCAACACATGGCTGCTGAGCTGTGGGGCAATAAGCAAGCCCACGCCAGCCCGCCTGCCTCTCCCGTAGGCAACACCAGAGAAGTGGAGCGTCCAGCCCCTCTCGAGAGGATGGGTTTCAGTGCCCAACTGTGCGTGGAGGTGAGGCCGGCTATATCTAGTCGGAACCGTTCAATCTCCCGCACAAGCTCAGGCTCTTTCCCCCCCAGTGGAGGTGACGTTCCATGGTCCCCAGAGTTAGTCTCTATGTCCGGGATCTGGTCGTCGAGGCCCCTGCCGTCGATTGGCGCCCAGATCCTCTGCACCAGCCCCTTACGGATCCTCCTGCAGGTGGTGGATCCACGGGAGGACGGCCCCACGTCACTCGTTCGGGCTGCACCCGGCCGGGCCCCGTGGGGAAAGGCCCGGCCACCAGGCGCTCGCCATCGAGCACCCACCCCAGGCCTGGCTCCAGGGTGGGGCGCCGTTAACGCCAATCCGGGCGACATAACTGGCCTTGGTGTTTTTTTCATCATATGGGGCTTGTTAAGTTGAAGACAACTTGATGCTTCTCCTCAAATAATGGGATTTGAAAACCTTTTTCTCTGAACAGTTTGTCAGGAACAAACTAGAACGTGCGTATTTATATAGCGCTTTTCCACCTTCAAGGCACTCAAAGCGATGTGGGTGAAGTGTCTTGCCTAAAGACACAACGACATTACCCAACTGTGGCACCCGGTGTGCCATCAGTTTCCCATCCAAGTACTAACCAGGCGCTGTCCTGCTTGGCTTCAGAGAGCGGACGAGATCGGGTAAGCAGGTATGGCCCTCTCCACTTCCCTGTTTGTGACCAGGACTTTACAGAAATCTTATAGATTGCTAAAATACGACCTCTATTTGGTCATTTTTATAAAGACTTTAAATGATTTGCAATTGACTTGGGACTTGACTCAGAATTAAGGTCGAAGACTTGAGACTTACTCGCAAAACAACTATGATGAACAAAATGAGCCAAGGTGAAGACTTTGATGGGTCAGCTCTTCTTCGTCTTCTGTCATAGATCACTCGTTTCTTAAAAAAAACAATTTGGCGTTTTGATGCCACTAAACGTCTTGCAGCTCATTTACGGATTGTTGTCGGTGAGATGGAGCGCACTTTCTGCATTTGACAGCTTAGTTAGCGGTCCAAGGACTTGTGAAATCTCGCACTTCTTCTTTTTTCAAATTCGAATC
This sequence comes from Chaenogobius annularis, assembly GCA_015082035.1. Classification (NCBI taxonomy): domain Eukaryota; kingdom Metazoa; phylum Chordata; class Actinopteri; order Gobiiformes; family Gobiidae; genus Chaenogobius; species Chaenogobius annularis. Next base: position 109,794 of record BJKM01000515.1, on the reverse strand, counting down.
GTGGCGTCGTGCGAGTGGGAATGGTGAGAGATTAAGACAACTTTCAACACCACAACATCGCCCACTGGGTTCCCATCATGTTTTCACACGGATAAAGATGTTCTGCTGTCACAATTAATAGTTTGGAAGTAAATTGTAAAACTGCTTGTTAGCATGATTCCCACTCACACTAATAGCTACAAATAACAAAAATGTCTCTTATGTTGGTATACAAAAAACAGGAATCAGGAAAAGGAGAGCTTGAAAACCTCTTTTGCCTAGAATGTTCCATAGTATTGCATTAATCTTGTATATATGGATATATATTGCGTGAATATGGGGCCATCAAGCAAGATATATGTCAGATCTGTGGAGAGACAAGCCCGTTCATAGTAAGAAGTCATGTTTTTCAAGGTATGAGCAATAAAAAACATAATGAAATACATGCTAGTTAAGTTGAATGCCAAACTGTGGAACATTCCAGACAATACTATAACATCTCCATGGAAAAGAGCATGTAGGCGACCCTCTAACGAAAAGTCATGCCATAATCATAATAATAAGTCATAAATAATCATCAATGTTTTGCATTTTGTGTCATAAGGACAATAACAACATTTTAAACAAAAAATATTGTGTGGAACCTTTATTTTACATTTTCTTTCATGCTTTACCTTGCCAGTGAGATGACTTTTTACAATATTTGTGAGTTCTTATTCTGTCAACTGAATTTAACCTAAACATTTTTGGGTTGTTCTGCTGTTGTGTGGCTTCGACCAATGTGCTTCAAATATGTCATAGAGTTCCGCCTCTCCAGATTGATTAATGTAGAACTGAATTCAGAGTGCTACACATACATGATCCAGATTAGCCACGTTTCCTGCCCATGAAAACCACACGATAAATGTGATAAAAAATTATCTCATGGGATTTCCAGTTGAAATAAAGGTAAATGTCCACTATAGACAAATGCATGCAACATTTTGAAACCAGATTTTTCTCAGATTTACATGCGTTCAAAAACATGAACCAAAACATTTCATATTCTCAGTATTTTTTGGGGGGGGCTGAAAACCCCTGAGCTAATTAACTAATTTAACACTTGCTCCGGCATTTTGATGACTCTGGCACAAGTCAATTATTAATTAAACATGGAACAGTGGTAGAACAACAGGAAGTACTCCCTAAAGAGTGCGGTAAACAAATTCTCACACACACACACACACACACACACACTCTCTCCCACAAACCCACCGCAGCCCGGTCCCCACCCGCGTGTGTCCCAGGAGCGGTGTCTGCGGCCTGCCTCCCGACTCTAATGAGCTGTTTGCCCAAGTGGCTACACAGCGACAGTGACCCGCAGCGCGACCCCAGCCGCAGTGAGGGAGGGGGGAGGGGGGAGGAGGTGGTGCAGGTGAGAGGAGGGGAATCCGCGCCGATGCTCCCGGTCAAATGAGTTCCGCGGTTGTGCCATCCCCGGACCGTGATCGTCCGTGCGCGAGTCGTTGGAAAAGTCGCGACTCCAAGAACTAGCCACAAAAGTAATATTTTCGATTTAAAAAAACATACCGTATTAGCTTGTGTACGTTTTAGTTTAATGTTAACTGAATGCAAAAATAAAAATGTTTACTGCAAAAATAAAAATGTTTACTGCAAAAATAAAAATGTTTACTGCAAAAGTTCCTTTCCAGTTTGTGTTTTTTTTTTTGCCTTGATAAATAACAAATGCCTCATGTATTAATATAAATTAGGTAGAGTAGAGTTTATGTTCCATGTGCTCTTATACGAGCTCTGTCATTTTAATTGGTTTTGTTTGGATATCAATGCTTGTTCAATCAAGTATCTACTTTTGTAACTAGTTTCAGTATCAATTAGTATCTTGTTAGTATGTCAACCAACCTGCTTTCCAAATAGCTACTCTAAAACATTTTAAGACACTTTCCATCTGTCTTAGCTTTTATATATATTTTTAATGCATTTTGTTCCTCCTTCCCACCACATTTTGAGCTGTTATTGTCTATTATTAGTATTTTTCTCATTGACTTGAAACATGGACACAACGTGGACACTCAATTGTATATGTGCAATTTCATATGATCTTGTTTGTGCACCTGCATGTTGGTAGGGTATGCAAATATGTAATTATTGTGTAACCATATGTGTCCTACAATATGCTGTAAGCTCGAAATAGACCAATCAATCAACAACACAAAAAGGCACACTATGTAACTTTTGTTAGTGGCATTAAGTCTGGCATTAAACGTATCTATCTCCAGGTAGAGAATCAGAGGAAGTTAAAGGCCAGACCTTTTTAAGCAGCACGTTTAATTGGTGGAGCTACAAGTTACCTTTATATTGTTTTTAACTCTTACTTTTACCCAAATAGTTACACAACTTCCTCCTAATTGAAATAACCATGGTAAAACCCCCAAAACTATCATCACAAACTGGAGAGACAGTGCGAAAATGACTGTAAACCACTGGCTAAACCTTCTAACAAACCACTGCATACTTGAAAAACTCACATCAACATTTAAAAATAACATAACTTCATTTAAAATATGATGAATATAAATATAAATGAGCCGTTAATGGAATGCTGTGCTCCGTGTTTGAGCGTATAATTAGTTGTAATGAAGAAAAGGTTAAAAATACACATTATACTTAGCATTACCATAAAAACTGACAATATCAATTGTGGTAAAGTATAGATACCTGCTCTCAAATGTAGTGAAGTAAAAGTTAAAAGTATCCACTGTAAAATGTACTGTAAAAAAAAGTAAATTACAGATAACAAAATATTTGACTTCAGTACAAGTGGGCCTTCATGAAGTGTTCTTGCGCACCCATTCGTCCTTAAGGCCTTCTTACAAAAGTTTTTGGCATTCACAAAACATGTTCTTGACTGAAGAACAAATCCTACGAATAGTAAGGGCAATTTTAGAATATTATCACTTGTATGTTGCAACCAAAAATTTGAATTCCTACATGATTGTTGTTATATATTTTTACAACTTATTTTATATTAAAATAACAGTGGATAAAAGTGTGATCAGGAGTGATACAGAGCATAGGTGAAAATCAGAAGCCCCAGCCTGTCTGTCCCAGCCCCAGTGCCTCTGTATGGGCCACTGTTATACACTGTCACCCCCCCGTCACCCCCAAGGCCTCTCGTCTCCCGTGAGATGGCAGCTCGCCGAAAACACGTTAAAACTCTGAAAGCCCTTGTTTATTTCCTTAAGTTGTTGACTTGAATATGCTTAAGCGTGCTCATGTGTGTTTGGACATTTTTAATCGCTGCTGAAGCTGTAAAACGCTGATAATCTGTAGAAGCGCAACTTCCTTGTTCACGCTCTTTTTTTCCGCCTAACTCTATCGCACTGTGTCACATGTCCTGTCGAGCCCATATTTGGAAGTTCAGAGGGCGGTTCTTAGTTAATACAGCTTCATTATCATTTTAAATAAACATGTAAACTAGCAACGTGGTGTTCGTAGTTAACATATTAATATCAAATTTTGCTAAAAATTATAAATTATAAATGTTTTCCCAGAATAGTTCATTCTTTAGGTTTATAATTTCACTTCCTGTTTATAATTGATCACATCACACTAGGAAATTACACAGCAAACACTGGGCCAAAACTCATCTAATGTCCATATCTCTGGCCTTTTCTACAGATTTTCTCCACAAATACCATCTCAATTGGTGTAAAACTATCATTTATATGTACAACAGATATAAATACACCAAATGAAGTCAAAATTAGAAAATCGTACAAACCTGTCATATGTAATTTAAAAAGGAATTTTGGCTTCTTAAGAGCGCGTTGTGAATATTACAAACATGTTCTAAGAAAACATTCTTGAATGATGCCCAGTACTTTTACTTTTGTACTTAGTTGCTTTCCACCACTGGATAATATATTTCGCAAGCTTGTCAAAATGTGACGTTTAGCACACCAGAGTAGATTTTGAGTTAGCAGATCGTAGTAGATATTGTACAGTAGCTATAGCAGCAAAGCATTCACATGACCTTTGACCCTCCAGCTTAACATAAGTGTATCTTTAAGTCCATTTATATCTTTAGTCACATTTCTCAACATGGCATTTTAATTCATTTGTTTCCTTATGATGACCTGTAGTTACTTTGACACCGCTTTTCAGTTTCAAGCCACATTGTTTATATCCTCTTCGAACCATCGAAACACGTACGCTGTGACTTACAGAGCAACATTAGATCATATTAAGTCTCACCGTTTTCTTTGGCGGTGCCATTTGTTGCTTTTAGTGTTTCTACTTAGTTTTTTCTCTCTTTTTATTTTTTCAAAGCAGGTGGACGATTAGTTAAAACGTCTCCCTCGCTGTTCCGTCGCTGTGTGAAAGTGACCCGTCGCGCTGCTAATGTCACCGCGCTAGCAACTGGATCTAGCACGGCTCGGCTGAACAATCACTTATATAATTAGTATTGTAAAAGGCCATAATGAGCACATCCAAACATATGACCTTCTCCAATCGTCTTTTTAATTACCTTGGTGATGCCCTACCCCCCCTTCCGCTCCCTCTCTCCCCTCACACAAATCCTCTTCGCCGTCCGGAGTGTAGCGGGACACTAATGATCGCTCCGACAGTTTGATGGCGGCGACGGCGGCGGGCGCTGCGCGAGTTCCACCGCGCCAGGCTTGTCGTCCGCCGTGCCCATGCTGCGACGGTAAAAACCCATCTAATTAACCCTCCCGCTATGACATCACGCGATTAGATTAAAGCGCGCCGTCGCGTCCCTGCGGCTTTGCCTGGAAAACAAACCGGCGCGACTCATTTTGGCCCGAGCTTTAATTTTCACCACACCAAAAAAAAAAAAAAAACTGTTTTTCAAAAGATAATTACAGCCGCTTCATCTCGGGTGGGTTTTTGTTCCGTCCGACGTTCATTAATAACGATAAGAGGTTGGAGGTTAAAACTCATTTAATTGCCTTTATATTAATGACATTATGAATAGCGGGGAGTGCGGATAGTCTAATTCTGTCCAGTAGTTAGTCTACACGCCGAGTCCCCAGGAGGCCCGCTCATTTTGCCAGAGTTACACCGCGCCGGCGAAGCTTGAATTAATGTGCAGCAGCGCTTTGCCGGCCGTGACAAACATGCTCTGCAGCCACCAGCCTGAGAAATGGCTCCTGCTCTCTGCCTCGCTCGCCTCCTCTCTCTCTTTACTCTGTTAACCCAACTTCGCTTTCTCTTTTCTTTTTTCTCCCTCTCTGTCTCACCCTCTCACTCTTTGTCTCACTCTCTTTGTATTTTTTTCCTCTGCCTCATTCTCCCTCTTCCTTTTTTCTGTTTTGTTATCTCTTTTTTCATTTTCATTCTTCCTCTCTCCCCTCTCCCTCCCCATGTCCTCCCTTTCCCTTCTCTCTCCCTCCACACACACTCTCACCCTCTCTCTTCTTTCTTCTCTCTCTCCCCACCACCCACTCCAGACACTCTTTTTCTCTCCTCTCTCTACTCCACACCACACACTCTTTCTCTCTCCTCCCTCTCTTCACTCCACACCACACACTCTTCTCTCTCCTCCCTCTCTTCACTCCACCACTGTCTCTCTCTCCTCCCTCTCTCCACTCCACACTATCTCTCTCTCCTCCCTCTCTCCTCCCTCTCTTCACTCCACCTCTCTCTCCTCCCTCTCTCACTCCCACACTATCTCTCTCCTCCCTCTCTTCCTCCCTCTCTTCACTCCACACTCTCTCTCTCCTCCCTCTCTCCACTCCACACTATCTCTCTCTCCTCCCTCTCTTCTCCCTCTCTCCACTCCACACATCTCTCTCTCCCCCTCTCTCCTCCCTCTCTTCACTCCACACTGTCTCTCTCTCTCCCTCTCTCCACTCCACACTATCTCTCCTCTCTCTCCCTCTCTCTCCCTCCCTCTCTCCTCCCTCTCTCTCACACTCCACATCTCTCTCCTCCCTCTCTCTCACTCCACACTATCTCTCTCTTCCCTCCCTCTCTCTCCCTCTCTTCACTCCACACTGTCTCTCTCTCTCCCCTCTCTCCAGTCTAAACACTCTCTCTTTCTCCTCCCTCTCCACTCCACACACTCTCTCTCTCCTCCCTCTCTCCACTCCACACTCCACACAATATCTCTCATCTCCTCCCTCTCTCCACTTCACACTCTCTCTCTCTCCTCCCTCTCTCCACACCACACACTCTCATTCCTCCCTCTTTCTACTCCACACATTCTCTCCTCCCTCTCTCCACTTCACACTCTCTCTTTCCTCCCGCTCTCCACTCCACACCACAAACTCTCTCTCCTCCCTCTCTCCACTCCACACACTTTCTCTCCCTCCTCCATCTCTCCACTCCACACTTTCGCCCTCTCTCCCTCCTCCCTCTCTCCACTCCACACACTCTCTCTCCCTCCTCCCTCTCTCTACTCCGCACACAATAACCACAGGCTGAAATTGCATCATGAATCCTCATCTTGTAAACATAGAGCGGTCAAACCTCATTTGAGGCATTGCGCTGCGTTCCCGGCCCCAGCACTAATTAAAGTGTCTTTAGCCCCATGTCCTGGAGAGGTGAGCTCTTCCCACCTCTCCAAAACCGCAGCTTCACGGGCCGCTGACGACTAAATTGTGCTCTACTTAGAAATAATGATAATGAAAATGCCTTTCAGCCAACTCGTTTCAGCCATGAATATTGCAAAGAGGTAATTTCAGTGAAACGTTGGCATTTTAACTAATTTAAATTCCTGTTCTCTTGCCACTTTTTGGCCCGTTTTATTGCTGCTGGAACAGATTTAGTTGTGTATGCATTATGGCCACAAGAGCCCGGCCATACATCTGAATTTTAATTAAACATTTGAATAATCGGCTGAAATAGCAGCTCAGCACAGCGGAAGAAAACAGACACAGCTAAAATAACACGAGGCTGGAGACTTGTACAAACCCATACAGCCACATCATTAACAATTTATACATCACTGTTCATAAAGAACAATCATTAACGTCAATGGAATTTTACAGTATTTGATCAAAATAAAAGCATCAAAAAATGGCAGAAAATATTTTCGTGACAACTAAAACTAGATTTATTTCTTGTTAATTTTCTGTTCATATGTAAAATACGTTTGTGTTTATACATTACAATAGAATGTATTTTCCAACACAAAATAATTGTAACTTCTTTAACATTATATTGTCTTTTAATAGTTCTCATATAGATAAACCCCTTATAAAACTTATATTTTTTTACCATGATGTTTTATGCTTTTATAAAAAACTTTCAGTCGTAAAACGAGATCACAAAAAAGTGTCATGATTTACTCAGTTCTTTTACAGCTTTAATAGAGTATTCAGCTTTAAATGAGTTGTTGGTATTTTTCATTATCAGCCCATATTGCAGTGTAATCAATTAATTTGTCACATTTTGTCATGTATTTAGCTTGTTTTATGACGCTGTTTTGCTTTACTCCTTGTGTCATACTTTGCGAGATGGTTGCATTATTTGCGTAGAACAGTTATTACTTAACATAATATACTCAGATATTTACTCCACATTTCTCCTTGTTTCAGGGATCAACATTTTTTTACAGTTTATTTTTGCAACTTTCATCCCGTCTGGCTGAAAACACTACCTTTGTGCGATCCTACCACAGCGCCGCATGAATAAAATAGAAGTTAGCGCATTTGTAGCATAATGATCCCAACTAAATAGCACAAGAACCTTATTAGTTTACAAGTATCAGCAGGCAGAAACGAGGCCAAGGGGGGATGATGAATGGGTAGATTTCCCCAAGCAAAAGGCTGACCTGGATACTGCTTCCCAAGTGCCAAGTGGGCCACCATTTTTCACCGGCCTCACACTTAGCCGCGGATGAGCTTATGCTAACGCTAGTCCCAAACCAGTAGCCAGTAGTAGTAGTAATGTGTTATTATCGCAATAACAGAATATTACATACAACTGAACGTGTTGAAGTCATGTTGTGTTACTTCCGATCACAGAGATATTTTAGCCTTAATTTGGTGTAATAACTTTGGATTTTGACAACTAATGGAATAATACTGTAATTCTAAATGTTACTAACCCTACATTTTACGGTATAATATTCACAGCCGTGGTTTCAAGTTGTGTACAATATGTAGTTTGATGATACCTGTAAATTTTTTGTATTGTGGGGCTTAATTGAATGAAAATACAGTAGATTGAATCAAAGTATTTTTGTTTTGACCTCAGAAAAACGTTTTTTGTTTTTTATAGAAAAATGCTTCCATACTTTTGTTATTTGCAGTATGAAGAACTTACTATTATATACAGACTATAACAAGTTTAGTTTTGTTGTTTATAAAAAAAACAACGAAAAATGTTTAAATTTTACCCCCAAAAAATGTATGTGCACTAAAAAGAACATCCTCTCACAGTATACAGACAAAGTTGTTTTGTTCTCAGAAATACTACATCTTACAGAAAAATACTATCCTTACTGGCAGGATTTAGAATCACAAAATGTTTACTACAGAGAAAAACAGTAATAATGTTATCATAATATTCAACATGATCATTGCTTTTCCTTATGAATCTGCTCTACTCTATAACCTCCCCCCAAAAATCTGTAATCCCTTCCCCAGTAATTTGATCAAATCGCATGCACCCTTCCCCGGCACTTATTGGCCAATTAAGTCAAGTTCTCACGCAGGGGGTCCAGCTGGCTGCGTGTTATCTGGGGATGAATTGATTGAAGCCGCTCCACGTCTGCGGAGCGTACTTTAATGATGTAGGTGATAATACTTGTAATTCTTCTCAGTCAGGGGAGTCACGGGCGCAGATGTTACCGCTGTAATCCTCCCTTGTCCTGGTACACTCGAGCAGCAGCAGCCGGGCATTAATCTGTCTCCCGGATTCTCCTCCTTCACCGCCGTCTTTTTTACACACCTAACACGGCATCTGTGAGCATCAGTGACGGCAAAGAGACGAGACAAAAACAAGACGTAAGAAACACCATTGTCAGGGATTTAAGGGTAATTAGTCACGCTCATCAAAAAGGCCCTTCACATACTTTATTGCAATTATAGGTTAGATTGTACCGAAAAATAATGTAATGTTTATAATGGTACCACTTTGTAATAACTACACCTTAATTAGCCTTAATTCATAATGAGAAAAGTGTTGATTAAGAAAGATTCATGCTTAGTAACTACTTAATTAAGGGATTAGTGTTAAAAATGAAGGTTAAGGTATTAAGTAGTTACTATGTCTGAATCATTATTAATAAGCTGTTTGCTCATTATGAATTATCTTTATTCATGCTTTTTTAAGGCTATTTGAAGTGCAGTTCTAAAAGTTACCTTGACATTTAAAAATATATATATATTTTTTTTATTGCTTCTCAATATTCACAAATTTATTCTAGAGGAGTCACAGCTGCCTTGGGACAGACAGACAGACAGAGACATGGATGCCATTTTGTGCCAACTGCCCATCTCATTTTACAGTCTCTTTATTACATGCATTCAAGGTTGGTGTCTGAAGTGTATTGCCCAGGAGCACAACCACTGGATGTAATACTGAATGTGTTGTAATATTTGCCTACATTTGTTACATATGTGTTGTATACTGCATTCTTTGTAGTATTAGTAGTAGCATAAGCATTGGTATGTAGGCTAAGTACACAGTAGTGGTTGTAGTACTATTTGGCAGTGGGAGTAACAGAAATAGTAGTTAGTAGGCTTGTCAAAGGTACCAATGCCCAGATACTAATCAATACTAAAACATATTATAAAACTAGATACTCGTTTGAAGTATCAAAACTGATAAATAATCACATAATCAAGACAGAATTGGAGAGTAGTTTTAGAGACAGCTTTGATCAAAACTAGTATAAAACCACAACGTAAGAAAATGTTGAAAATGACTAAAAGGTCTAAATAAAAGTTTTTTATTATCATTGTGGTATTGAAATCGGTATCAAGTATTGAGCCTTTCCCTTAGTAATTTCAGTTGTGGATCATCTTTTTGTTTAAGTCTATTGTCAAAGTCTAAGTCTAGTATTAAAGTCATATTTTTGTATGGTGACAACACGAGTAGGTGGAACTGTAAAAAGTCTTTGAAAGTTTTTTTAATTTTGAAGCCGTAAATTGTCTTTCCGAGTACCACCAGCTCTAAAACGGGTCTAAAACGGGTCTAAAACAGGACTGTTCTCTTCTTAGTTGACGCTTATCCAAACTTAACGGTTTGGGGGGTAAATGTGAATACAATTGACTCTAAATCAAACTTACGTAACACCTGAAGGACCTCACGTAAACTGATGGCACACGGTTTGAGAAACACTGTCCTATAGCATCAGCATTCAACATTTCCCTTTTTAGAGAACATTTCTATCATACCGAACCTCTCTGTAATGCAATAACTGTTTTACTAAGGGGGGATACGTGATAATATACGTAGTAGTAGATGTAGTGGATGTACTAGTTTTGGTTTTAGTTTCAGTCGTACTTTCAAGTTCATTCAATTAGGAACGTTGCCTTTTTGCTCTCCCTCATACAGCATCTGTGAAACTAGTGACACTGAAGAGAAAGATAAAGCCCTAACAAGGCATTGTCAGGGATTTCAGGATAATTATTCATTCTCTCGGTTCAGACCCTGACCACTTTGTTAAAAAAAGACACCCTTCTCTCCCCCCCCCCTCCCCCTCCGCCTAAACCGTGACAACTTAAGAAGGATAGATTTAGAAGGGAAAAATCAATAAATACATGCATTAGTTTCAAAGGCGGACATTAAGATTCGAAAACAGACTTCTCTTATAATCCCGCCTCTAGCCATCCTCGTCCAAATATCAAATTATCATAATGAGGTCTAACGGCATATAAATGCTAAGAATTAAAATCAGAGGAGGAGGTTAGTTAGTGCCCCTTTATCACAAATTGGCCTGTTGTCTATGCGGCTTACATACATTAATTCCCCCTTAGTTAATATTGTAACGCTCATTTCATTTAAAACCGCGCAGCGACACAATAGGAATACACGATGATAACTTCTTAACATCACGTCCCTTTTGTTTTGCATATTTCCTCATAAAGGTGGAATGGTTTGTCAAAAGCAGAGATTAAAAATACAACAGATGAGCTGATTTCGAGGCGTATTATGCATTAACGCGTTGCGCTTTTAACTCGAGATCAGACAAAGAGAAGTGCATGGGAATTAGAGTGAAAAGTGTGGCTCTCGCTCCATAAGTTCCTCATTTAGAGACGGAGAAGAGCAGGGCTGGAGACCACTCGCACCACGTTTTAAACATGCTGTACGTGGGTCGTTGTAAACTGATCTAAAACGCAAAAATAAACTACTTCTTCTGCATTCGTGTTGTTCGAGATGTAAAGTCAAGGTTCCAACTTGTTTACATTCATGTGTTTTCTGTCTGGGAAACTCATAACGCCTATGTCACCAATAACCAACAATCACTTAGAGTTTAGAAGTGGTAACCAGTAAGATTTGTTGTTGTTCGCCTAGAAAACATCATTTTAAATACATCAATATTTAATTAAACAGTAGTGTTGTTTTTTTGTTTTTTTGTGCGACTCTAATTACAGAGCAGTGGGTGTGGGTAGGGGGTAGGTGAAAACGGACATTTTCTGAGCATTCAAGCCTCAAGTGTAGGACAATACAGGATTCCTCAAACTTGCATGAATCATTCGAAATGCCACTTTGACTAAGCTAATGATGAAGGAACACTGTTAAAAGCTCATAAAAGTCAATTTTCCATAATATGTCCCCTTTAATGATGCCACAGAAATATCAGGGCTGCTGGGTTATAGAGACGCTCAGTTCATTAAGTGTATCTGTGACATTTCTACACATGGAGGAATATGTCAGCGTGTTGAGACTGAAAGAGCGTCTACTATCACATGAAAACACAAGCTAATAATTGTGTTTTAATTCAAAAAGTTGTACTGAGCAGCGGCTTCTGTAGCTTTTTGGCAACTCGAAACATTTTACATTTTGAGATCACTTTGTTTTGGCTTAATGCGCACAATACAGTTCAAGCAAAAAATCAACTTTTGACTTAGGGATGTCACAATTTTCTGATCTTGATTTCGATTTGATTACAATTCATGTGGACATAAATTTAACACACGTCGTCTCCTGCTCTTGAGAGTTCACTCTTCACTGTGATTGGTTGAATCCTGCTGTCACTCACTCAGAGCCTGCCTGCGGCTGACCAATAAGAGGAGCGGGTGAGAAAAAGGGTCTTGTTTTTGAGCCTAGTGCGGCATTCGATAAAGAATGGCAGTATCACCAAAATAGCATATTGTCAAAAGGAGATCACGATTCTTTACTGCCATATCGCCCATGCAGACTGAAGAATTTGCCATATCTCAGACTGCAAACTGAAATAGTTGAGTAATAGCAGAATACTGTGCGATGAAGATTCAATGATGAACCATTCATACAAATATTGAAACGAAAAGAAAGAAAATAAATCCTTTTTGTAACTGAACTGTATCTGATCTAACCTTGTTCAGTTTCATCAAAGATTACAGTGCCCAATGAATCTCAAACTATAATACTTAACAAAGTAAGCCTTTCTTTGCCCGAAGGCTTTTTACACAGGACAGTCCCAGCCCAAAATGGAGATGAGAGAAGAGAGGACATGCAGCAAATTTTTTATACTCGATCTCACTTGATTCGATCTCTCACAACGCTGCGGCCTCCTGCACATGGAACCTGGCATATGTGCTTCCGCCTTAACCATTCAACCACCGGGCCGCTGTACACACATTTAAATGGGATCTAATATCTAATACCAACGTGCACTAGCGCTGCAACCATTAGTCGACTATACACAGTTGTATTAGTTATTGTATTTTGATAAACGTAATCATTATCTGGACTATTCAGACTCTAAAACACATACAAAAAGACTTTTATAACACAGACAGTGGCATACTTAAATCAAAATGTCAAAAAAGAATCACTAATAGACTTTATTTATTAGTATTCTCTATCCAGAAGCCTTCAGTCTGCTTATTACAACCTTTATTTAGTTGATAATGTAGTTAAAGTCTCAATGTACAGTACAGTAGAAGTAATACTTTAACTAGTCGACTACCAAAATCAGTCTGTTGCAGCTGTAAAGTGCATTACCATTTGAGAGTCCACTGACACCGTGAAAGGTCTGCAGCCCTGGCCCTAAACAGGACGGTTATATCCTCGCACCATTGGGACCTGCCTGGCTGCTCAAATCTTTTCCGTTTTTCCACCTCTGCGCAGCCAAACAGACACGCACTACACACACAAACAACAGTGTAGCTGCTAATGACACGGGCCGGGTCTGTGGGGTCAGCTTTAGGGTCCTCCGGGGCCTGTGCAGATCTGCTGGGGGCCAGGGGTCACCAAAGTCCAGGTGGAGTCTGGGACAAATTTATCAAGGGAACAAGATCATGTAGGCGACAATTTAAAGTACCGTCAACAAGGGCAAACGCATTCAGACCAGATGGGGCTCGCGGACATCACGCACCTGCCAATAAACAAGAGGCGGTGTGACCTGTCAGTGACGCCACACGTCCTGGAAACATGCAATTAAGTCGTCATCTGTCACCAGTTTGTAACCTCTTAAAAACCTTCCATTCAGAAGTAACAGGATACGGCTGTAACCCTTTAGTCGAGTAATTGGTCAAACTTTGTATTTGGATTATGAGGATTTATATTCACAATGGTGGAAAAGAATTTTGGGGGTGATTGCACAGTTTAATTTGCCTTTTTTTACCCATGAAGATGCTCGTACTCTTTATACTCGTACTTCTCTGTTATACATAGTTGTTTTTGCGCAAATTCCTGTGTGACGGGGTCTCGGGATGAACATCCGGAATCAAATCTGGAAAATGTTTACCTTTTAATTTCCTTTCCACGTCACAATTCTTACGATTATATTTGTAGTGTGCTAAAAGAGCAGATTGAGCAGCACTGTTGAAAGTTTAGATTTTAAACAGCATTAACACAGGGGAAAAGGCTGAAAAATTAAACTATGATATTTTGTGTTTGCAGAGGTTCTGTCGTAATTACAGTTTTGGTAGAAATTGCGTATCACTTTTGCAAAACAAAATCTGAGCCTCAACTAAGTACAGAGCCATAGGTGTATTGGGGATAGTCGGAGTACTGGCGTCTCTAAATCCAAGTGGGTAAATGAGAAGAGAAAACAATTCTCTTGAAAGTTGATTTTGCATAATACTCTGTCTCCTTTAAACACTGCATTATACTTTTTGTCAAGCAACCATTTTGATTCCATATTTACTGCTGCTTTAGGTTCTTTCTGCCCACTCGAAGTGACCTGCATTAATCCTGGCCATCCACGGGCTTCTGTCTAGTCTAGTGCATAACCAGAACCATATTAATGTTCACACAAATGAAGACTATCCATTTATCAGTGCCATTAAATTTACATTGCCTTCTGCAAAATGTATTTTCCTTGAAGCGATTGTGTCTTGTAGAGAAACATAAAATCTCTCATTTTGTATTATGTGTGTACTCTTAAGTATACTGATAGGACTTGCAAAGCACTCTGAAAATGTATTGAATAATTATGAATAAAACATAACTGCTGAGCAAATTAGACTCAGCTCCACTACGCCTCGGCGAATGCCATGAAAGATCTTAATATTGGAGATGTGAGATTGGTTGAGTAAGCAGCACCGGGCCTAGCAAGTCTGGCGGTAAACAATTAAGCGCCGGTGCGTTTAGTAATTATAACTTTGTCTCATTTACAGCGCGCGGTGGGACAGTGTATCTGAGGTATGAAATATGTGCATCGGAACAGGATAAACCCACAACGGACTATGCCTACTTCAGTGATGCATTCCATTTAAATTTAATTTGGTCTTTTTTACCATTTAATATGGTATTAATGCTATGTTCATGTGATCATTGGATGCTTTCGACATGTTTGCATTCACTTTTTTCCTGGAAAGTCGGGATTTTGATATCACCAATAATAAAATCAGAATTTGCTCTTTAACATTTAATGGAGTGAACCAGTTAGATTTGATGTTGTCGGCCTTCTCAAATAGCACGATAGCACACATGCCTGGCCAAATACACTACAATTTTACTTTACCATTTAACGTTACCCTGTTTCTCTTATGGTATAGACAACTGACAGTAAATGTTTAGTCAAAGAGCTCAGAAGTTTAAGATAAAGTGACAAATCAGCTGATCACACAGCAAGTGAGGTCAAGTATGCTCGTCGGGCAGCAGCTTTTGACCAGAGTTCTTGAGTTTTTCCTACTTATGTAAGCATTCAAGTGCATTTTTCAACTTGGAAAAACGGTTTCTTGAGTTGGAAGACCACATGAACGCAGCATAATGGTGAGGCTGTATAGATAAAACCTTATTAAGTCATAGCGAAGTATTTGAAAATGAGAATGATATGATATTTTTACAGCTACTCTAATTTCACACTGCATGTACTGTATACCTTAGTTCAAGTAATGTTTAGTGCTGCCAGTATTTTGCATCCCGCAGACGCAATACACAAGTGTCTCATCTCACAACAAGAAGGACCTGAGTTGGAGTCCATCACCAGTTTGCTTGGTCTTCCAGTGTGCAGGTTTTTTCTCAGTGCTTTGGTTTCCCGTAATACTTATGAAACGATTGCAGCACCTCGGATTTGGACACTTTATTGTTGAGCACTTTTTGTTGTCACAGTACTTAAATGTCATACTTGGTTTCAACACTTAGGAACATATTCAGAAAATCAGAAAAGGTTTATTGCCATTGTCAATGAACAAAATTCACAAACATAGGAACTTGTTTTGGCATTCCAATCTCAATCTCTTTTTTGTCGTATAAGATTTATGAATGTCACTCTGCAAGACGAATGGATTGAAGCCGTAAGACAGAACACAAACGCACTGCGATGGTTCACACGATCACTCGTAGCTACGACCAAAGTTTGTCTAAGTGATTACCAGGCTCTGGGCTCGGTGTGGTGAAGTCACCGGAGTTTTACCGGTTAGCTGAGGCTATCGCGACGTGCTAGCGGTTACTAAAGTTACTAAATGAAAGAAAAATTATGAAATAGGGTCCTGTTCACGACGGAGCTCTTCAGCAACACCTTGAGGTGCGCTTGTATGTACATGTTGTATCTAGGTTCAGGTTTTAATCAGCATCTGGTTTTTAATACTTTTGTCATCACTAATAATGACTGACAAAGCACTTATTTACTTCCTTACTGACATACATAAAAACCAAAAGCGGCAATAAGAAAGAAATAGTACCTTAATTCTGCTTGAGTAATAGTATTGGGGAGGCACAGTATTTTCATTTTTTTCATCTTTCACTCGCTGTCTGAAATGACAAATGGCGTTGTTGTTCCTGCTTTGCTTCTCACTTTGATTTAGCTTGTGCCTGTGCTTTGAGTGCAAGCAGCATATATTGTTTTAATAGTCTGTAGAGGTGTCTCAGTATCTTATATTGTTTTGCTAGATTTATCTTCCATTTGGTGGCAATGCATAGTAATGTTTCCAGTTGTTTTGGTACAATATCATGCTTTTTTGATACCTTCATCTACATCCAAAGTGTTGTTTACATAAATCCTCGAGTTCTTTAGGCTCTTTTTACTACTATTCTGATCCCGTTAAGTGTCATTTTGTTTTGTTTCACTGCTTGTTTTGCCCCCACCTCATCATTACAACAAGTCTCTCCCGCCTTGAAAACGCTCTTGAGAAACGAGTGGGAACCTTAAAACCTGTTAGTCTGTTTATGTCTGTCAGCGGTTCAATGAAAAATCAATAGACGCTCACCTTGTATATCTCTGCACATACGTTAGCGAATGATCAAGCAGCGCACGCAGTAGCATCGCAGCATCATCATCCCCGCTTGTATACGCATCTGTGTGTGTTTGTGTGTCTGCGGGTTAAAATAAGCAACAAGCATTTTGGGCTTGTAAACACGAGCACGGAGCGGCGCCGTTTGTTGGTTTGCGTCCTTATTATTTTTGGCAGGGTTGCATATGTTCCCCCTCCCTTCTCCCGCGCGCCGGGCCCTGCTTGATTACCATTCCAATCAGCCGAGGTTGGAAAAGAAAGTCACGTTAATTTGTCGGTAATTAATAGCAGCGGCGCATTTGACAGCACGCGCGCTAACGGGACCCTTTGATTGTTTAGATCTCGAACGCGCGCCTCGCCTCGTCGGCGTCACCTCCGAGGATTAGTTTCGGTAATATCAAAGCTTTGCACTATCTGATACTTGTCAAAAAAAATTGTGATTTATAAAAGTTTAAGTTCTTTTATTGGTTTAGTTTAGGTCGGATGCCTGCAGTGTCAGCTCCCCTGGTAGAACTTAGTGGATTCAAATGCTTGTCAGTGACTCGCCCTCCTTTTTACTCAGAACAATTGCCACAGGCCAGCCCAACAGGCACGGTTTAATTGCCGTTAATTAAAAGCATAAATCTTTTTTTTTTTTCCTTCGCTTGCTCTTCTCTTAAACACAGCGTTGCGTAGGGCTGCTTTCTCTTCGCCTGTCAGAATCCCCCCCTGGCTAGTCAGGGTTCAACCTCGCCCCCCCTAAAACTACCCCATCCCCAATTCTACACCCCCAATTACGACTATCTCCTCTCTCTCGGCTCACCAGACATTTGCCAAACCATATTTTTTTCGCACACACTTACAGGCGCTTCATGATCTGGCTGTACGGTCAGCAGCGCGGTATTTAGCGAACCAGCTTTCTTCCTTTTTTATTGACGTATAATGAGGTCAAATGAATCCCCTCGAATGCATGCTCGGATGGCTCGGCGCGTCAAATCTTTCCTGACAGCGAGTAAAACAGCCGGCAAACACCGCGCTCGCTCCCACATACACGGCTAAGGGGGGAAGAAAAAAAGAAAGAAAGATCTTTATACCTCTGCAATTTCGCTCCTGTCTCGTCCTTAATTAGACACTTATTAGCCTCTGAACAGTATTGCTCTCCTGCGCTAAGCCTCTAATACAGCGCGCAGTGGAGGAGAGAATTAACATTAATGCCAGGTTTATTATCCGACGACAGCTCTATTTACTCAGAGAAGTGAACGGGGGAAATGCGGTTTGCTGTTGAACATTGCTCACCTTCCATGTTTTTACATCGAGGGATATTTATGGCTGGTGTGTTTAGGAATTTGAAAGTAAAAAAAGGCATAATTTCAAAAGGCTGTCAGACGAAAGACGTTGTAAGCAATCGTTGGGGTGAGATATAAACAAAAAAACATAATAATATAATATGATACTAACATCATTTTAGGTCCTGGTTTACATGTTTATTGGGACTCTTATGGAAACCTTGTATTGCATTTAAGAAGGAAATAAAGTTGGGCTGAATAATTAGATTATTATTTTGTTGCCTCGATGATTAGTTTAATTTACATATTTTATAAAAACTGCATGAATCTGTAACGCACGGAGTGCACGGAACTACTTGTGGCGCTTGTTTCACAACGGAGCTTGTTTCACAACGGAGCTTGTTTCCACGAGGCGCCTGATGCAACTAAAGATCAACGGAGGAGAACGCGTTTTTTTGTGGGTCTATGGAGCGGACTTTTGTTGTGTGCAAGAGCACTAAGGACTGCGATGATGAAACAAAGTCTGTGACGAGGATCAAAAGCACAGTCTAAAGTGGACGGCACACAGAGCTAATGCTGGTCCTCAGTGGAGAATCTTCTGCAGAGCTCCAGAGTTACAGCTCTCAGAACAACAAGGTGAACCAACACTGGCCTCACGTAACAAAGGTATACAAACACGGGAAGATGTTTCTTATCTTAAATCATGTGATTTAAAACGCAAATGAATTCAATTCATTGCTACTGTTGCTGTTCAGATCTAATCTGGTCTGTTTGTAATACATGAATAGACTTTTATAAACATTCTAACATAAAGAAATTATGCTATGTTGGTTTTTTCCTTTGTTTTCTAGCTGAGAAGTTTCTGTGGGCGACGGACATGGATCATATTTTCATGGCTTTTATTTAGAAGTAAATGATTGAAACGTGGCAGATGCACTCATCATGGACATTTGGACTTTAATGCTGTTTTTTGAAATTAAGAATAAATGTGTTATTTTAAGCAGAAGCTCCTTATATGTTATTTGTTTATTACTATGAACTATAACTTTTATTTAAAACAAATAAAAATGATATGCTATTAAACATAGTTTTACGGAAAGTTAAAAAAAAATAAAAATAGATTACTAGATTAATTGAAAAAAAGAATCAATAGATTACTCGATTACTAAAATAATCAATTGCTGCACCGTAAAGTTAAGATATAATTTGTGATTTCTTAAATTCACCTGTCACTCACTTTGAGTTTGAGGGAGATTGACCATTTGGATATTCTCACTCACCCCTAACCAAATAACCTTATTCTGCCCTTCCCACTTTTTTTTTTGCATCTAATCCACACTTTATGGACTCTTTTAAGAGTGAATTCCATTCATTTCTATTGCGAACTGGGGAAAAGCCTCGCTAAAATATTATATAAATTAGGCTTATTTGTTCAACGTGTTCACTGTTCATGTGACCAACATGAAGCCTTTCTCTGGCCAGCTGGAAAACAACTTTGTAGTTTGTGTAGAACTTGAATCTGAATACATGCTTTTGTACTGGACACTTTAAGTGTTGCTTTATTAAATACATTGGTACTAACACAAAGGGCCTACTGTTGTTGACTCTTATGTGCACTTACAACACAGCTATACATGCTAAACAACCACATTATTATTCACATTCACTCATTCAAAATTAAGTATTCCTTATCATTTAACCGAGAAATCCCGTCAGGAGGATTCTTCATATTAACAAAAACAATTATTTCTATATTTTACCAATAACTTTTAAAAATGTTCAGGTTTAATGACTTCTAAATAATTTCCTCTTAGATGCAATACTATCTGCTAAATGAATTACTGAATACTGAATTACTGTGATTTTAAACTAATATCTCTGCACGACTTTATATTAACTACACTTTTGATAGCTTTTATAAAGCATGGACAAAGACGAATGATTCAGGCATTTTAACTACTTAATAAGTTACTTAATAACTTAATGAGTTATGAGTAACGGTATTGATTACGCGGTTACAACGCCTGACTAATTCTTATACAACTATGTATTCAATGTGATTGAAGTCTTTCTTCATCCTTTATTAAGGCCATTAAAAGTGTAGTTATTAAGTGTTACCCATGTCTCTCACAGGGGATATTTGAACCTTTTTGTACAAAAACACACGTCTGAAGTATGATTCTGCAATCCTTTTTGAGCCATAGGAATTGAAAACCGCTGTATGCATAGATGGGCTTATTCTTTTTCCAACATGTAGTATATAATAATGGGACTAACTACTATTGCCATGTACTTTTACAGCTGACCACTAGACGCTTCATGTAAAGCTGGTAATCACTCCACTGTCCATCAGAGTGGCTAATTGGACCGTGCTTCCCTGTAGTATATGGCAGCCTTAGCAGTCCTCCCCTGTGCTCCGGCTGCATACCTGAATACCTAGCAAGACCTGATTAAAGCCAGCGGTGCGTCGAGTTCAGGGTCACAGGGAAGAGTACAGCTCATAAATATGTTGGCGCATCTCCACTTTAACTCGGCTGATCGATAGCTGCTCCCCAAACGCCTCAGCAACAAACATCTTAAGTGGATGCACTTTTTCTTAATTGGGAGCTTTCGCAAACCCACATTCCCACTTATTTGATGTTGATGATTTCGTCCCTGCAGAAAGCTGAAGATTTTCTGTAAACTAAATGCGTCTCGTCTTTATTCTAGTGGTCAGAGCGGTTTACCCCATCAATTTGACCCGCGTACATACTTTGCCTACGAGGACCCATATACAAGCTCATTCTCCAACCCTCTCAGCTGTCCGCGAAGGCAGCGGGAAAGTTCCAATTAAAATTAAAATAAGCTCTTTTAACAGCTCTCTTAAATTGACAAGCGAACAATGATTTTCGTATTGCGATCTGTCAAAAGGTCCCCGAAAATCTTCACTTGATAAGGCCCAACGCTGCCAATTAGTAGCGGAGCAGGGCCTCAGCCGGTAATGATCTTCCAGCGGTCCCTTAAGATGTGGCGCGGACACTTATTGCAAATTACTGACAAAAGAGCCGCGCTGTATTGATGAGCCGGTGGAACAGCCTTGGCGTTTCGTGTTCCCATCAGGTGAACGACGACCGAGCCGAGAGCCGGTGTCTTTCTCCCCCCCTCTCTCCCTCTCTCTCGCCCACTTTGCGGCCATAATACGTACCGGTTTTATCCCATCTTTCCGGCCCCCTGCTGCTTCATATACTCCCAGAGACAGTAGCCCTCCTGACATGCTCGGGAAATGCTAACACGCCGAGGTGCAAGGCGGCGTCAGATCATCAATAATGTCTACGGGTTTACCATCCTCTTCTAATTATAGCTCGGACTCTCTCAGGGCCGCGGCAGGCTTCGGGGCACATCCCTAATTGAGCCGCGCTAGATTTCCTCGCGCCATTTCTTTCCCTGCCGCCCAATTGTTTACAGTCCTTGAAGCTGATTGAAAAGAATCAAAAAGGATTGTCGGAGATTGGTGTGCCACGTAGTTGGTATGCAGGAAAGGGGAGATAAATAGGGGGGATTCTTGCTGGTCAGGTAGGGATTTAGATTTGAAGGCCGTAGCGTAGCCAGAGGTCATATCATTTATTCCTAGCATTGATGCCCGTAGACTTGCTCTATATGCTGCAATGCTTACCTTATTACAGCATATACCTGCACCAGAGGGCCAAACACTAGCAGCCGGCACGCCAGTCTTATAACTAGCACTCTTCACCTCAATTATGGGAGTTAATGAATAGATAATCACTCCTTGCATTTAAATTTGCTGCTTTAGAACGTTGTTGCTGTTGCCGCTATCGCCTCCTGCTCTCTGGGGAGCGCCGCTGAACGCTCTCAGGCCATGTTGAAACCCTCCACATGTGTTTTTAGAGGAGTCTTGGTTCTTGTTCCGCGCTCTAGGCTCAGAAAAGAAGGTGTTGACCCCGGTGACCTGAGCCGGATAACGTTGGTGCTGCTGCAGGGTCAAATGGGCAGTAGTTTGTAGTTTCCTCTAGTTACACGTCTGTAGTAAATGACGGATGAGAAGTGTGCGGACCGGGACAGAATGCATCGCTAATACAGAAAGAGGGCGTTTGACTTTTTGCTTAAAGATATAACCGTTCAAAACCAATGTGTTTTACAATATACATGTACATTTACACCTGACATAAGATAAAGAGGGAAGTATGCAAGAATTGAGACCCACTACATCGTGAAAGTAGCATTAAACAAGAAACTGGTAAACATATGGAT